>JAEIFJ010001799.1:0-535113 GCA_018903435.1 Leucophenga varia
AGTCACACCAAGTTGGGTAAAAATACCTTCTAATGTCATCCCGTGTCAAATCCAAGCTGCCACGCCCATTTTTAACTATAGCCCCCATACAAATTTAACGACCGTTTTCGAATTTAGGTATAAAAATAGGTATTATTTATGAGACTATTCACTCAAATTTATGTAAAAACACTTCTAATGATATCCAATAACAAAACCAAGGTGCCACGCCTATTTTTAGTTATAGTCCCCACACAAACTTATCTATTATTTTCGAACAAATGTATGAAAAAGTAATTATTTTCGAATATATATTTATAAATGTATCGTATATAAGCCACTGATGATCACACTAAACTATTCAAAGATTCGTGTGACGGGTATTTAAGCTTCGGTTCCACCGAAGTTAACGTTTTTACTTGTTTTTTTTTACTTTCTATTTATGTGTAACAAACAACACTTTGCCAATCAACAAAAATAAAACTCAATTTCATGTTTGGGAAAAATTAAATTTAAGAAAAAACCAACCCAATAAATAGAAATAAACATTCAGAAACATTGCACATAGTACGGGTATCGTATCGTATAAAATATAATTTTTAAAGTTTTTGGGTCGTGTAGACTTTGCCCGAAGCAACATCTTCATGGTTGCCATTCCGACACTGTCTCTCAGTTGCTTTTTCCAGTTAAATGCTTTGTTTGTCAGTGTACAACGTACCTCGTAAGATAATTTTAGATGAGAAAAAAAAAAAAAAAAAAAATACGAATGAAAAGGATTTGTAACAACAGAAACTTAGCAACAAAAAAAAAAAAAAAAGCAAAGAAAATAGAAAAAGGATGCTTTTGTGTTATCTTTTGTGCTGCGACAGATAAGTAAGAATAATGTGTGAAAGCTTTAAGCCGTAAGTTATTATCATAAATGTAGCCTTTTCGGCGCTCAAGGTGTTTCCTCCTAATGCTTCCAAAGCTTCTTCTATGTTATTTTATTTGTATTGTATTTTCTATTTTTCCACCACGAAGCAAACATGCATGCAAGCAAGCTCAATATTTTCTCATACGCCGCATACATTGTTTTGCATACGAAGAGTTTATTTGCTCGAAAGGGCAAAACATGCTGCTGCTCCTGATCCTTGTACAGGGAATCAACTAAATGTGAAACAGCGACTGTAAATAACAATCGCACGATTCATGAGCTGCCAACGCGTTTTATGCTTAACTACATGTTCTGTCGAATATTTGTGGAATTTAAAATGGGTGCGGTTTGCTTCTAGTGCATTGTAAAAGCGAGAGTATTAATATAAGTTTAATAAGTTGAAACTAAAAATTAGGGTCATAAAAAAATATGAAAAAAGAAAAAATAGATGAAAGAATTAAGTCATTACCGCATTCTTCATATAAGGGGGTATTCTTGGTTGAGAAGCTGTTTTTTTGACCCTTTTTGAAAAAATTATAATTTGAAAACGCAAGGAGGTACTTGAATTCTGTTTTTATACCCGTTACACAAAGTGTAAACGGGTATATTCAGTTTGATCGAAAGTTTGCAACGCATTGAAGGAGACATCGGAGACCCCATAAAGTATATATATTATTGATCAGCTCGATGAGACGAATCGATTTAGCCATGTCCGTCTGTCTGTCCGTCTGTCTGTTTGTAGCGATGAGTGTTACTCGGAAAGTTTTAAAGATATTGACCTGAAATTCGAAACTTAAGCTTTTTGTGCTCCTAGTTAGTTTGTATACCAGAACCAAGGTGCCACGCCCATTTTTAGATATAGCCCCCATACAAACTTACCACTTTTTTCGACTTTTTTGTATGAAAAAGTTAATATTTATAAATGCTTTTACTACAATATAGGGTAAAAACACTTCTTATGGCATCCAATATCAAATGAATGTTGCCATGCCCATTTTCAGATATAGCCCCCATACAAACTTAACGCTTTTTCGATTTTTGTATGAAAATACGTATTATTTATGAATATATTTAATCCAAATAGGGTAAGAACCCTTTTATGTCATCCAATGTTAAATCTAAGGCGCCACGCCCATTTTTATGTATAGCCTCCATACAAACTTACCGCCCATTTTCGAGTTTTTATATCAAAACATTTACTATTTCTGAATGAATTCAATTAAATTTGGTAAAATCAATTCCAACGTCCACCTAAGTGAACACTTTCTATATGGTAAAGGATCGGGCAAATATAACATAAAGCCTCCATACAAATTTGACCAAATTCATCGTGAAATTTAATCTAAACACCTGGTCAACATATAAACTATTAAAAGTGTTGTGTAACGGGTATTTCAGCTTCGGTTCCACCGAAGTTAACGTTTTTTCTTGTTTTTTATTGCATTAGGAACAAGTTAAAGTAAATACAAGTTTTTCTTTTTCTTTGTTACGAGCTGTTCAAAAAGTTATTGGCATTCCACCTGGCGCGACACAAAAATGGAATGCTGCTGGCGACTCGCGATACCTCGACCTCGGATCATTTTAAAAGGAAGAAGTGACGGCGTTAAATTCAGTATACATGTAATTCTGGCCCATACCTCAATCATAATTTTGTGATTTTTATACCCGCCACACATAGTGTGGAGGGTATTATCATTTTGTCAGAAAGTTTGTAACGCACTAAAGGAGACGTCGTAGAGCCTATAAAGTATATATATTCTCGATCAGCACAACGAGACGAGTCGATCTAGCCATGACCGTCTGTCCGTCTGTCTGTCTGTATTTATGCGATTGATTCGCTTAGTTTTAAAGATATTGGCCTAAAACTCGGAACTTAAGCTTTTCTCAGTCCTAAGCAGTTCAAGTGTTAAAATCAAAGTGCCACGACCATTTAAAGGTATAGCCTCCATGCAAACTAACCATTTTTTCTCCTTTTTGTATGAAAATAGCTATTATTTATAAATGTAGTCAGTCCAAGTTGGGTAAAAATACTTCTAATGTCATCAATGTCAAATCCAAGCTGCCACGCCCATTTTTAGCTATAGCCCCCATACAAACTTATCGATTATTTTCGAACATATGTATAAAAAAGTAATTGTTCTCAAATATATATTTATAAATGTATATAAGCCACTGATGATCACACATAAACTATTCAAAGATTCGTGTGACGGGTATTTAAGCTTCGGTTCTACTGAAGTTAACATTTTTCCTTGTTTTTTTACAAAATGGCGGCCATTGAAAAATGAAAAATCGATTTTGTGAATTTTTTTTTAGTTAAAAAAGTAAAAAAACAAGAAAAAACGTTAACTTCGGTTTAACCCAACCCGTCACACGAATCTTTGAATAGTTTATGTGTGATCATCAGTGGATTAAATACATTTATAAATATATATTCAAAAACAATTACTTTTTCATACATTTGTTCGAAAATAATCGATAAGTTTGTATGGGGACTATGTCTAAAAATGGGCGTGGCACCTTGGTTTTGTTATTGGATGATATTAAGTGTTTTTACCCAAATTTAGTGAATATTCTCATAAATAATACTATTTTTATACAAAAATTCGAAAAATGGGCGGTAAATTTGTATGGGGGCTAAAGCTGAAAATGGGCGTGGCCGCTTGATTTGACATTGGATGACATTAGAAGTGTTTTTACCCAACTTGGACTAACTACATTCATAATTAATAGCTATTTTCATATAAAATTCGAAAATGGGCGGTAAGTTTGTATGGGGGCTATAGCTAAAAATGGGCGTGGTAGCCTTAATTTAACATTAGATGACATTAGAAGTATTTTTACCCAACTTGGAGAGACTACATTCATAAATAATAGACATTTTCATAGAAAAATCCGGAAAAAACGGTAAGTTTGTATGGGGGCTATACCTTAAAATGGGCGTGGTACTTTGATTTTAACACTTGAACTGCTTAGGACTGAGAAAAGCTTAAGTTCCGAGTTTCAGGTCAATATCTTTAAAACTAAGCGAATGAATCGCATAAATACAGACAGACAGACAGACGGACAGACAGACAGACGGACATGGCTAGATCGTCTCGTCGAGCTGATCAAGAATATATATGCTTTATAGGGTCAAGAAGTCTCCTTTAATGCGTTACAAACTTTCTGACAAAATGATAATACCCTCCACACTGTGTGTGGCGGGTACAAAAAATAGTAAAAATATGTTAAATTTATGATTGAGATACGGGCCAGATGGTGACAATTCTGCGTTGATTGCAACTAGTTTCACCAATATCGGTTCAGAATTACGGGGTGTATGGTTTCGAGATAAACGCGTTTAAAGTTTGAAGTTATTTTTCTGCACATAAAAAAGTTAAATAAAAAATACAAGTATGCAGTTTTAGAAATTTGACAATTTTGCGATTGGACTTGGTTTTATTAAAATCGGTGCAGTAGAACCGGAGAAAGTGACTCAAAAAAGATCAAAAAACGTGGTTTTGAAAAAAAAAAAAAACAAAAAACAAAATTTGGTAAGAAAACGATTTTTTAATGAAATTTTTATAGAAATCGAATATATAAGTAAGCAGTTTTAAAATTTTGACAATTCTGCATCCATTGCACTTAGTTTCATCAATTGATTCAGTAGAATATAATTTGCAATAATTAGCAATAGTGCGTGCGTGCCGGCGTGCATATGCTTCGGTGCAAAAGTCCACCGCAGTCCGTTGAACGAAAAATTATCGGATGACAGCGCTTCGAAAATTGGTTTGATTGCTTCCTGGACCATCCTTTGACCTTAAGTAAATTATAATTATAGTTTTGCATGAAATTGAATGTGTCATTTAGCAAACTTTTGTCATCCCTCTCGTATACATACAATTAATGTTGTCAGCGCATATTTTTCTTAAATTTAAACAACTTTGCAACTATTGCTCGTAATTCACGTCGAAAACAAATTTGTGTCGCGACGCACATGATTATGCTTTGTTAGGAGCTGTGAAGTGGGTGAAAAGATCTGTTCAAATACTCCAATTTTTGTGCATTCGAACATATTTGACACTCCGGTGTGTGTGTATGACCATTTTGACCAAAACAAATCTGCGCCTCTTGCTGTGTGTGCGTGCGTTGGCGGTATGCGTTTTTGTATGCGTAATGAAGTCAAACCAAACCAAACGAAACGCTTAACTTAATTAAAAATTGCATCCGTATTCAATTCATTTAGCTCGAACATCTCTCCCTCTCATCTTTCTCACTCTCTCTCTCTCTCTCTCCCAGCCTGTAGTATCCAAAGCGACATTAACACTTTTACCATTTATCCAATTAATATTTTTCCGAGTATCTATCCTGGTGTTTTGTTTTGTTTGTTGTCCTTGTTAAACTATGCGTAACCCCTATTTTGCTGGTTCTTTCGATTCGATTCGTTCGATGACTCTGCGAATGTTTGTATTTAATATTTTTACGGGTTTAATTGTTTATCGGAAAGTTTCTGTCCGGAGTGTTTTGTAGTTGTGGAAACACATGTAAACTTCCTTACCTAATGAAGATTATGAGACGCTTAACAACGTTTTTTTTTTGTTGAGTTTGAATTTAGAAAATAGTTCGTAATATTTTTTAATCTTTGTTGTTGTTTTTGTTTTTCTTGTGTCAAAAAAAAAAAAAAAAAAAAAATGATGCAAAAAATATGTTCACGCTTAATTATGCAAAATAATTTGCTTTGTCCTTTTGTTTTACTTCCGCTTTGGGTCTGGTTGGGTCTTGCTTGCTGCTTTGGGCGAAAAAAGGAACCCAAGTGACATTGCCATCGGCTTGATGTGCTACTGGCGCAGAGGAGCAAAAAAAACAAAAAACGGAAGCAAAACTCATCTACAACAATTTGTCAAGTAACAAATTATTGTTGTCTTCCTTATTTTTCTTTTTTTTTTTCTGTGTTATCTTTTTTTGCTTTGTCTTTCAACGCTTCTAATTGACACTTCCTGTCGTGTCTAAGCACCGCCCACTTGACTATTCGGAATCGCCCATCGCTAATTTCTTCATTTACAGTTGAGAAATAAATAAGAAAATTTTCTTGTTTATGGGATTCTTTTTAATTTTATTTCTTCTTTTTTTTTTGTTATTTTTTCTTGTTTTTTGTTTTTTACATTTTTACATAAAATCTCAATGGTAACTCCACGAGTTTTTGCTGGAATAATGGTTTTTTATCATGTGGGGCTATCGAACCAATTGCATTTTTTGAGAAGAATAAATATAGATCAAAATTTAGTAGAAATAAAGAGTTAAGTTCTTCACAAATTTTTAGCTAAAACATCCTAGATTTTTTTTCTCGGCAAATTGAGTCAATTAGTACAATAAATTCTTAAAACAAAGCAAATTGTGGTACTATTAGAGTTGGGGGATGGGCTGGGCCTCTGTCGTGGTCCATTTATTTTTTCGTGTTCGTGAGATTTCGGGTTTGAAAAATTTAATGTTGTGCGTTTTCGTTTCCCGAAAAAACCCCAAAAGAAAACACAAAAGACAAATAAAAAAATATATATTATTTATTTTTTACAAATTATATATTAAATGACTTCATTTTATTTTTATTATTATTACTTGAGCGAAAAACCCGGAATTTGAACGTAGAACATTTATTGCCGATTGCCAAGGCAATAACCTATAAGGCTAATATAAATATCGGTAAACGTTTAAAAAATTATTTATTTAAATAAAACTTTTTCATAAAGTTTATAAAAAATTTCGTGTCGGACTGGGCTGGGCTTTAAAAAAAACGTGTTGGGTCGGGCTAACACAGCCCAACCCCATCTCTAGTTTCTATGTTCTTATATAAAACTTGGTTAAACTTAGTTCTCGTATTGCAACTTTTCTCCGGTACAAAATATGTTTAGGTTATCTATGACAAATATGTTTGTTATATCTGCTTCTTTGATTAGCTCTGAGTTGTAGTTGTATACGTTTTGTCAAAAGTGGTCAAATTCAATTGATGATGTAATTTTGTTGCCGTTCTGTCCTAAAAGATAACAATTTTCGTAAATTTAAATACATTTTCTAATTAAGAATTTTCGGTTGATATTCAAATTTTACACTTGTTAAGTTAATTTTCTAAATGTCGCCAAATGCTGCCACATAAAATGATTTATAGAATGTCAGCACACTTTTCTTTTTTATACCCGCCACACATAGTGTGAAGGGTATATTCAGTTTGTCGGAAAGTTTGTAACGCATTGAAGGAGACGTCGTAGACCCCATAAAGTATATATATTCTTGATCAGCTCGATGAGACGATTCGATTTAGCCATGTCCGTCTGTCTGTCCGTCTGTCTGTCTGTCTGTTTATTTCTTCGCAATTTTTTTGATGAAGATATTTAGATATTACGCCGAAATTTGGAACTTAAGCTTTTCTCGGCAACGACTACTTTGTATGTTAAAACCAAGTTGCCACGCCCATTTTTAGGTGTAGCCCCCATACAAACTTACCAAAAATTTTCGAATTTTGGTATTAAAATAGGTATTATTTATACATGTATCCACTCCAAATTGGGTAAAAACTCTTCTTATGTCATTCAAAGTCGAATTCAAGGTGCCACGCCCATTTCTAGGTATAGCCCCCATACAAATTTACCGCACATTTTCGAATTTTTGTATGAATAAAGGTATTATTTATGAATATATTCACTCAAAATTATATAAAAACACTTCTAACGAAATCCGATATCAAAAACAAAGTATCACGCCCATTTTTAGGTTTAGCCCCCACACAAATTTACCGCCCATTTTTGAATAAAAACTGGTGTTATTTATGAATTTATTTACTCCAAATTGGTTAAAAGCATTTCTTATATCATCCAATTCCAAAACGAAGATGCCACGCCCATTTTTATGTATAGCCCCCATACAAACTCACCGATTTTTTTTAACTTTGTATGAAAAATTAATTTTTTTCGTCTATATATTTATAAATGTATATAAGCCACTGAAGATCACACATAAACTATTCAAAGATTCGTGTGGCGGGTATTTATGCTTCGGTTCCACCGAAGTTAACGTTTTTCCTTGTTTTTAAGTTATTTTAATTTTTTATTCCACTGCATAAATTATCTATTTCCTTCGCAACTTAGGAATCCATCAGTTTCTTCCTGTTTCACACATTTGTCGCTTTGTAGCGTTTGTTCGGAAAGTTTATCCTTGTCATAAAAAAAAAATGGAAAGAAAAATTGAAGAAAAGAAAAAAAGAAAATAGGAAAAAAAAATCAAAAAAGATGAAAAATTAGATTCACGAGCAAGTTAAACGAAACTAATAAGCAAGCTAAGTGAAGTCTTCATAGCGTCGGGAAGTTTTTTTTTCTTTTTTTATTTTTTTTTACTCATTTTACATTAGAAAACGTTTCCGTCAACATTTTCTCATACTCCTCACTCCCTCCTTTTATTTTTATACATTTTCTTTATGCTCCTTTTTCGTCTGTTTATGCCTGTGACTGCTTCAGATGCCTACTACCATGTCCTTCCATTAGCTTTATGAAAATGGACACTTGTAATTCATTTTTTGTTTAGGAAGTTGTGAAAAAAAAACGGAAATAAGTTTCTTTTCATTTTTCGTTTATATCGTTTTTTTTTCTTTTAATTTATCTACATTTTCTATATTTTTTTTTTTTTTCATTTTCATTTTGCAATTTTTTTTTTGTCAATTTTCCGGTTTTAGCGACTTTTCTTAACAAAAGCAAAATTATTAAGCGAAAATTATTTCGATCTTTAATGAATATTCATGAATTTGAAGACCTTTTTTAATAAATTGTCATTTATTTACACCACCCATCACACATAGTATGAAAGGGTATTGTCATTTTGTCGAAAAGTTTATAATGCTTTTAAGAAGACCGCGAATACTCTATAAAATATATATATAGTATTACTGATCAGTTCGACAAGACAAATTGATCTAGCTATGTCTGCCTGTTGCGAGGCTTTTCATTAAAGATAATCGGATCTATAATGCATTTATCAGTTCAACTCGACCTTTTTGTTTTGTATATAATTTTAATTAAAACTAGCAGATACCCGACGTGTGCTACTACGTTGTACGGGCGTTTCCACTGCTCTTTCAGCTTTTTTCCATTTCGCATCTGCTGTGTTTTGTGCAATTTCAGTTCTTTTTGATGACTTTTTTTACTATTTTTTTTTTTTTTTGTTTGCAGCGCAACCAAAATGGACTCGGGCTAACTTAAAAACATACTAAAAAATACCAATTTTTTATCTTACCTAAAATGTATTAGGGAAAGCTGCAATCAGCTGTTTTCTATGTTTGTTTTTGTTTATGTTAAAAAAGCAAAACATTTTTGTATGGGAAAATTAGAAAATCGACTTTTTAAATGAACCGAATATGCATTAGGCATTGTTTTAGTGGAATTTCAATTTACTTGCATTGTTTAGTTTCAAATGTAACCGGTGAAAAATGGTTTAGTTTTAAATTAATAAATGAAGCAAATATTTGTGTTTTTATAATTAAAAGTTAGCGGGACCCACGGGATTTCCGTACTGACGCCCATCTCTATTCTGTTCAATCGAAGTAAACATTTTTCATTGATTCGATTAATTAAATTTCATTTTTTCTTTGCAATGATCCAATGCCTTTAAAAAATCAATAAAAAAAAGAAAACAATTATAAAACTTATAAAGGAATCGCGTTACTATAAGCTGTCAACATTTTGTATCACGTGTTTTTCCAGCAGAAATTGAATAAAACGTATTGGTTTTTTCTATTTTGGATTTTCCAAGTGATGTAATGTTGACTGCATTAGAAATAGTTGCTAACAAAATCCAATAAATAATGAAATATACTTTGTACACGTACAAATGCATGTAAATAGTTACACGAATGTCCTTCGCTCGAGAAGGTCATACAGTAAAAAAATTCAAGCCGGCGACGACAATCGATAAAGCCAGGCGAAAAGTATTGGCGCAACTACAGAAATAACATTAAATGAAGCTAGAACATTTATTTTTGAAATTCTTTTTATTTCGCTACGAACAATGCAACAGCAGCTTTATCCAACAGAGTTATTCAAAAATATTTTTCTTTAGATCCTGAATACTAACGAGTGATTTTTAATGATCATTTTTTTTTTTTTTTTCTAAATGAATAAAACACTGAAATTTGAATCATATATTCGAAATTTTTATTGGAATCGATAAATTGGCATTTGAAACTTACGTTTTAAAGATAACTTCATGAAACTTCATTAATGTTGTAAGCGACTCCGTTTCAAATGGTCCATTCGGAAGGTCCAATTTTGCGTCAGTTTTTCGAGCATTTCGTCCTGTATTCATAATGTTATCTTGTTAGGCTTCAATCGTGTTCGGCTTATCCAAAAAGACTGATGACTTCAAATAATCCAACAAGAAATAATTAAGATGTCTTAAATCTCATGATCTAGGCGGCCAACTCACAGGGCCATTTCGAGAGATAAGCTGCGCACCAAATTCATCCCTTAACATGTTGTTTGTTTCATGAGCTGTGTGGCATGTGGCGCCATCTTAGTGAAACCACATGTCAACCAAATTCAACTCAGCTCTATATCATGGCTCTATATCGTTCGCCGTTGACGGCAACTTTTCTTCCACGGTCGTCTTTCAAGAAAAATTGACCAATAATGCCACTAGCGCCTAAACCACATCAAACTGTCGTTTTTTCGGGATTCATTGGTAATTCTTGCGACAGGTTTGCTTGTTTCCATTGAGCCGGAAATGAGTTTCATCGCTGATCACAATGTTCCGATAAAACAGCAGATTTTCATGGGGTTGTTTTAAGGCCTAATCACAAAAAATTAGACCTTGTGGTAAGTCATTCGGCTTTCTATGATGAAATAGCAGAGTATAACGAAAACTTTTCACTTTGGCAGATGACGTTTGGACGCCATTACCAACCAGTGCTGCTAAACTGAAAAACCTAGCTCTTAAAAAATCGACCCTTATATTTGGTTAATCTGACAAAGGTCAAGCTGAAGCCCTTACATATTAACATGCTGCCTGTTTGCCATTTAACATTGAACATGAGAAGCTGTAGATTGAAAAATTTTGGAAAATTCTTTATGCTGTCTTGATATGACATCTTTCTTTTATGTTGCTCATCACATTGTAGCCAAGATCAAACAATTCGATTTTAGATTGGAATTTAATAGAGTTAGAGTCACCATTCAAAACTCAAGTTGCTGTATAGACTATTTTGAAACTGATCTGGACCTACGATTTTCAACTCTAGAAAGCTTTCAGAGTAAAGTATTTAGCAACGCAATTCAGCCGATAGCAGACATGTTTCTTGTATTATTTTCTACAATTCCATTTGTCTGTTACTTAAATTTAGACAAATTATTTATACTCTTTCCAAAGATCAAACAAAATTTTATATTATTGCATATATTATGTACATATTTCCGAAACTTTCATCAATTGTTGTTGTTAACTTCTAGTTTTAGTTTAAGTGTTAAGTTTGCTGCAATCTCTTACGAATTGAATTGTGTTGATGCGATATAATGTTTAAGTGGATTTTACTGAGCTTACGTTTACGTTTCACTTGTACGCACTTCCTTTTTTTTTTTTTTTAGTTTTTTTTTGTTATCCTTGCTGCAAACTTTTTCTGATAAATTCACTAAAATGTTGTTAAACAACTTTCTTAAAATGAAATGTAATTTCCTCAGCTTTACTTGCTTGCTTGCATTGTTCGAACGTTATCTTTTAAGTTTATTATTTTTTTTTCATTTGTTATTTTTTTTCTTTTATGAAAAAAATTTTTAAATTTTAAATTACGTAAAACGAGAAACGTTCAAAAATTGAAACATGCAAAGTCCATTAAGTGAATGAATTTTAGTCAGTTCTGAGTGTCACTTCTTCGATATACTAACACATACAAACCCATACTCGTATGTATGCCACTCAAACCTTTTCATTTTATTTTTTATATTAAAAACATGGCCGATTCTAAGTGCAATCTTGTGAAAAGAATTGTCAATTAAACTTTTTATTTGTCTTCATTTCTAATTCTAACAAAAAAAAAATGTATTTTTGACTTGCAATTATTCGCAATTGCATTTGTAACGTAAAAATACTGAAATACTGAACTAGTGTTTGCAAAAGGAGTGATTTTTGAGTCACAGTGCTCGCGAAGAGTGACAAAAAATCGCCGCCTTACTTGGCGCCTCCTCGCCTCGCTACACCAACACAACACACCAACTTTGTTACAATTCATTGAAAAATAAAACACACATTTTGCATTCTGGTGTTTGTTTTACTTTTTTTCAATAAAAAATATCATAATTTATTCGATTTTATACCCGCCACACATAGTGTGAAGGGTATATTCAGTTTGTCTGAAGATTTGTAACGCATTAAAGGAGACGTCGTAGACCCCATTAAGTATATATATTCTTGATCAGGTCGATGAGACGAATCGATCTAGCCATGTCCGTCTGTCTGTCCGTATTTTTGATTATTCGCAGTTATTTGGTCAGTTTAAAAGATATTAAGCTGAAATTCAGAACTTAAGCTTTCCTCTCTAACGACTAAATCAAGTATAAAAACGAAAGTGTCACGCCCATTTTTAGATATAGCCCCTTACAAACTTATCGTTTGTTTTTCTTTCGATTTTTGAATGAAAATAGCTAATATAAATGAATGTATATCATCCACTAAGGTGCCACGCCCATTGTTAGGCAAAGGCCCCAAATGAACTTTCTAGCCATTTTGTAATTTTTGTGTGAAAATAGTAATTTTTTTATGAATGTATTACCCTCTAATTGGGTAAAAACACATCTAATATCATCCTATCTTTACTCTGCTATTATAATGATCAGCCTACTATACCATATTGCTTCCTAACATAGTCACCACCCTTTTTATTTTATTTTTTTTTTTTAAGAAAATGTTTATTATTCTGTCATTCGGTTAGAATTTTAGCCCAATATTGTGTTTAAACTTTGGTTGTATCGGTCTATTGACTCCAAGCCATCACTTCTCCAAATTTAACCTAAGCCACCGATGATAAATAAACTAAACCAATATGTGGCGGGTCTTTAAGCTTCGGTTTGCCGAAGTTAACGTTTTTCCATGTTTATCCATATTTTTGTACCAATTGCGCTTTTACCACTCAATCGTTTCAGTGGTGACTTGTAAATGTACCAACGAATCTGTACAGGTTCGGTGTTCAAGTGAATATGAACGATTCGCGCCAACCACTGATAAACGAACAGTTTCACGGTTCGTAAGGAACGATACACAAAATTGTCAATAACTGAACATGTTTACTGAGGAACAAGAAAATCGCAAATCACTAGTTTTAGTCGCAATGCGACATTGCGATTTTGAAGTCACTGTGAAAAAATCACCGAAAGTTACTTTTTTTGCCAACACTATGCGGAACTGTAAAGCAATTTATTGTGCAATGTTTAAAATCGTGAATTAGTTTGCTTAAGTCGAATCTATCTCAATAATATAATTATTTACATTTTATATTTATAATAAAATTAAAAATTATTTTTTGTTTAATGAAATTTTTCTTCTTTTTCTTTCAGGTAACTACAAAATCATACTTTGGACAACGTAGGAAGAGATAAACAATGTTATTTTAAATAAAATTTTGATATAATTTTACCTCAAAGCTGCTTTGGGTTTGTCATTTTTTGAATAATAATGCAAAAAAAAATGAGACAGTATAAACGAAAAGAAAACTCAATTAATGTGAATAATTAATTTATCACAACTAATTAGCCAAAGTGGCGCCGCTTTCAATATGATTCTACTCAAAGGTCTTATTCTTTTTCGTTATTTCTTTAACTGAGATTCCAAAAGACCAAAGTTAGCAAATTATTTAATGTTGATTAACTTATTAACATATTCATCCGCTGGGATTTTAACAGAGATTGAAATAATTTAATACAATAACGCCAAAAAAAAAAAAAAAAATAAAAAAAATAAAAACAAAACATTTTCATTCAAGACAACATTCGAGTTCAGAGCAAAAGATGTCTTTGAAAAATAATTAAAGCTTTTATGAGAGAACATTTCAAATGCTTTTCCTTTTAGTCGCAGATTCTTGACAAAGATTGACACAAATAGTTTTTATTTAAGTTTTCATTTTCTTGCATATTCAAAATGTGAAACAAGTCTGAAGTTGGAAAAAGAACAACGCAAAAGTAAAGCAATTTCAAGTAAATAATTTACGCCAAGTGAAAGTAACATGGCTGAAGTATAAGGTGAGCACGAAAAGTTTGATTTAAAGAATATTAAGGGGTTTTTTTGGTTCGCGAGACTGTTTTTAGACCATTTCAAAAACAAAATTTATTTGAAAAGGGAAACACATATTTCATTGGAGTTTTTTTTTTATTCAATTAAAAATTAATTGAAGTTATTAAAAACATTTTTTTTTTTACGAGCGCTGTTCAAAAAGTTTTCGTCCAAAAAAAGATATGGTACGATTCCGAGTCTCGGGTTGTTCGAAATGAAAAAGTAAAAATAGGGTTGTAATTCACGTCTAAACCTTGAAAAAATTTGTGCAATTTTTTTTAACAAAATGGCGGCCATTTAAAAAAATTTTTTTGTCCAATTTTTTTTTTTCACCCGCCACACATAGAAGATATAAAGATATTAAGCTGAAATTTGGAACTTAAGCTTTTCTCGGCAACGACTATGTTAAGTTCGAGAATGAAAGCGCCACGCCCATTTTTAGGTATAGCCTCCATACAAACTTACCGTTTTTTTTCTCGATTTTTGTATAAAAATACTAATTATTTATATATGTATTCGCTCCCAATTGGGTAAAAACATTTCTTTTGTCATCCAGTGTTAAAACCAAGATGCCACGCCCTCTTTAAGCATAGCCCCCATATAAACTTTCCGTTTTTTCCGTTTTTTTTTTTTTTTTTTGTATGAAAATAGTCATTATTTATGCATATATTCACTCCAATTTGGCTAAAAACATTCTAATGTCATCCAATGTCAAATCAGATGTGCCACGCCCATTTTTTGGTATAGCCCCCCCACAAACTTCCCGCCCATTTTCGATTTTTTGTATGAAAATGGTTATTATTTATTCACTGGGTAAAAACTCTTCCAATATCATGGTGCCACGCCCATTTTTAGGTGTTTTTTTCCATACAAACTTACCGCCCATTTCAAGATATTTTCGAGAAATATGTTGTTATACATATTTGTATTTTTAGCTCAAAATTTGAAATTAATATTGTGTGTAAACTTGGGTGACCACTGATGATTGCACATAAAATACGTAAAAAAAATAGTTAAAAATTTTTTAAAATTATGATTGAGCTTCGGACGAGATTGGTGATAATTCTGCGTCGATTGCACTTTGTTTCTTCAAAATCGGTTCAGTGTATTTAGCGCAATCGTGGCCGCCAGTTCGAAAAACGTAGTTTCGAGATAAATACAAATTGTATGATTTTGAAGGGTTACAGTTATTTAAAAACTGGACAGTACTTTATATGAATATGTATACATTTTATGGTATCAAATTAAAGGTAATGAAATAAATAATAAATAATAAAATAATAATAAAAAAAATATTATTCAGTTTAACGTTTTGAGTGAATTAAAACATTGTTCTTTATTTTTATCGATGTTTTCGGTGCTTTAACGTTTTATCTTGTTAATACAATG
This sequence comes from Leucophenga varia, assembly GCA_018903435.1. Lineage (NCBI taxonomy): Eukaryota > Metazoa > Arthropoda > Insecta > Diptera > Drosophilidae > Leucophenga > Leucophenga varia. Next base: position 15,554 of record JAEIFJ010001799.1, read on the forward strand.
AAAATAAAAAAAACAATTTTTATAATCATCTTCTAAAGTATTTCGAATTTCAAAAATAAACATTTCAGGACTATATTCTCAAATAACCAAGCTATTAAAAAAATTCAAAACAAAAAAAAAATTGAAAAAAATTTCTCTCGACCCAGAATACCCCCTTAAAGAACCGTTAAGTGATGCAGCCATTGCCCCATTGTCTTTCTTGGTAGTTACGTTTGGTTTGCCATTTTCTAATATCGAAACAACGCTTGCAAATTGAGAAAAATTAATACAAGACTGATGGTTTTTATTACAAGAACGATTGTTCTTAATAGAAGTGTCAAAAACTAAAGAGTATGTTTAGTGAATTCTGCAACAAATTCATAGCAAATTCATGCATATAACTATTTTATTATTGCTTTATTCAAGTTTTCTAAGTTAACGTCGCAGATGTTTAAGAACAACTCGAGAAAATATTTTAAATAAGGTTTGCACACTAAGTTTTGGTTAAATAAACAAAATATAAAATATTTGCTAGACGCAGATAAAATGGTTATTACATAAGATACAAAATCAAAACCGGAATCCGTTACAGATAGTTGCATCGGAATGCGTATTCGTTTCATCAATAAAGATGCGCTTCGCTTGATTTCGCTATTTATACGAAAATCGTCCCGTCTGGTTCGTTCGTATGTTCTTTCTCATGCATATTGAATGGGTTGCAGCTGTTGCAGTTCCTTGAAATCTTATCCTGGTTTTCTGTTTTTTTTTTGTTGTTTTTTTTGTGTTAGTGCGTGATGATATCGCGTATATTGTTTTTTTTCTTTCTGATTTTCAATTTCTTGAATATGCACACAGAAAACACAGATACAAACAAACAAACAACACATTACGCCCGCACACCCATTTGTTTGCTTGTATAAACACAATATTTTACTGAGTGTACTCGTACTCGTACATCTCTAAACGCTGCGCTCAGTTATTGCTCCACAGATGCTTTGATGCTTGCGTCAACAAATGCGTTGCTTGTGTAGTACTTGTACTGGGATATAGTATATCCTATATGTATATGGTACGCTTCAACGCCTGACAGAACGAACGGCTGACAGTATCCTTCGATGTTGCATTGAATGTCATCACAATGTATTCACATTTCTCACTTTGAATCTATTTTTTTCTTCTATCGAACGCCAACATACAAAAACCAATTCAATTGCCAACTGGGTTGTCTTTTAGCTTACAGAATGTTTGTCTTTTGTAGACATATTCTTTTCTTTTTTTCTTTAAATACATTTGCTTCTGTTGTGTTTTTATCTATGCCATTTCATTTGTCTAGTTTAGAATTATGATGACAAATAAAAAAGAATAATAAATAAGAAAGGAGAGGTAAAAAATACAAAACAAATAATTTGTATTTATTTATCAATTAAAATAAATACTTCGATTTACATAAAAGAATAATTGTCAATATTTTTTTTTGTTTATGTTAGATATTGTAGACAAAGAATTTTTTGATGTAACATTTTTAAATTCAATTAGAACAAGGAAAAACGTTGACTTGGGTGGAACCGTAGCTGAAATATCCGTTACACAAAAACTTTCCGAGTAAAACATATCGCAACCGACAGAGAGACGGACAGACAGACGGACATGGCTAAATCAATTCGTCTCATCTAGCTGATCAGTAATATATATATACTTTATGGGATCTACAACGTCTCCTTTAATGCGTTGCAAACTTTCGGACAAACTGAATATACCCGTTTACACTATGCGTAACGTGTATTAAAATTATGCAAAATCTATTCAGTTTACACAATTATGATGATGATTTTTTTGGTTTGTTTATATGCTGCCACACCCACCGCCCATTTTTCCAATGGGTTATACTTTTTCACTCTTTCGTAAAATGTACATATACCGAATTTCATTGTTCAATTATTTGTAAAAATATATTTTTTTTTTTTTTTGGATAGCTTTTACGTGCCACGCCTACTTCCTATATTTTTCAACTTTGGCGAGTTTCATTTCTCTTAAATGCTTGTAAAAGTACGATGAATGAATAAAATTTACATTTGATTTAAACTACCTTTATAAAAATAATAAAAATACAATGCATATTTTATTTATTTTCAAATAATGTTTGAACTAATTGTGAATTATATAAATTATTTCATTGAATTTTTAGAAGAGAGCTGAGATGAGAACTGAAATTTTTGTAAAAAAAAATACATTTTAAAAATCTCATTAAAATCGTTTAAGTTGTGTCGGAAATATTCCAAGCATTTGTGATCGTTTCTATGGGGTCACACCCACCACCCTACTTAGGGATATGAATAATAGTTGACGTCCTATTCTCAGAGCTACTGAATATGCACACAAAATTTCATAAGAATCAGTCAAAATTTTGTTACAAAAATTATGGCACGAATATTTTATATATTAAAAATAAAACAGGGGAAAACGTTTACTTCGGAAGAACCGAAGCTCAAATACCCGCCACACAAAACTTTAGTTAGTTCCTGTAGGATCATCAAATAAAAAGCTTATATATAAAATATTTAGGTTTAAATGAAGATACTACAATAATTTTCTTGAAAAAATGGAAGGTAAGTTTGTATGGGGTCTGCATGTTATAGTGGCTCGATCCTTGACATATCGGTAGTATATTCATAGGATGTGTAGGAGTGATTTTACCCAGATTGGAGTGAATATATTCATAATTGAGAACTATTTTCTTACAAAAACACAAAAATGGGCGGTATATTTGTATGGGGACTATACCCGGAAATGAGCGTAGCATCTTGGTTTTGACATACAAAATAATCGTTGCCGAGAAAACCTTAAGTTTCAAATTTCAGTTTAATATACTCTATACCCATACCAGGATGATTAAATACAAATAGCTTATATATTACCATTGATGGCGTAGATAACATAGATTACAGATAAGATATAAGGCAAAATCTGCTGATTTCCATTGTAAAATGCCTTAATAAAACAAGAAAGAACGCTAAAGTCGAGTATGTTCGACTGCAAGATACCTTGTACACAATCTTTATATAAAGGTATATACCTTAAGTTAAGTCGTAACTTAGTACCATACCTCATTGAATTTGGATTTTAAGTCAAAAACTTAAAAATGGGACTATACCTAAAATATTGTTGGTCCTACCCATATTGGGATATTTCATAGACATAATTTTAACTGAATTTAGACTTCAGAAAATAAGAAACAATGTCGTTTTTTATGCAAAGACCCAAAATTTTGGGGTCGATTTTTTATGGGTGTACCCTTAAAATGGGTTTAGAGAAAAACCGTTTGCTAGTGCACACTTGGTCCAGGAGAGTCTAAGTTTCAAATATGATGGCTCTATCTTTTATGGTCTCCTAGATAATCTCTCTCATACGGCAGACAGCAGGACAGACGGTTCGTCTGCCCTTTCAATGCTGATCAAGAATATTTATACTTTATAGGGTCTATCAAGCCTTCTTCTGTCTGTTACATACATTCGCACAAACTTAATATACCCTTTTACCATTTAAGTACTATACAGGGTATAATTATTAAAAGTTACATCCATTTGTAAAGTAGAAGATAATGTTTTTTTATACCTTGTACCCAAAGGGTAAAGTGGTATATTAAGTTTGAGCGAATGTATGTAACAGACAGAAGGAAACTCGTAAGATCCTATAAAGTGTATATCTTCTTGATCAGCATTGGAAGGGAGTCGAACTAGCTATGTCCGTCTGTCGGTATGCTATGCTGAGATAGGGCTACCATATTTGAAACTAAGACTCTACCAAACCGTCAAGTGTGCACTTACAAACGGTTTCTCTAGACCCATTTTAAGGGCTACCCCCACACAAATCTAATCCAAAATTTTGGGTTTTTGCATAAAAACGTCATTGTTTCTTATTTTAGGAAGTCAAAATTTAGTATAAATTAGATTAATGTAGTTAGGACCAAAACACAATTAAGGTATATATAGCCCCCATATAAATATTACCATTTTTTTTTAGTTTTTGTCCAATGCAATGAGCAAACGATGGGGAAATGAACCACAATGAATTGATTACAGTTTAATACTTTCTCAAATATTTTTAATTAAAATTTATTTTTGAGTTTTGGATTCGGATTTTATGGTATCATTTGCCGTATATATGAAACGGTAAAACGCGAATATGAGCTAAACTAGAAAAAACGAAAGCTCCCGAAAGTAGTCTTGTTGTTTTCTGTATATTGTTTTCTCAGTAGTAGTGATGTGCGATGCATTGCAAAAAACGCGTTTATAGTCTTTTGTATGTATGTATGCATGCATATAAATAATGAGGACAACTTATGTTTAGAGTTTAAATGTAAAATCGGATAGTGAAATAGTCTTACAAAGTGATCAAAAAAGTGAGAAAGTTTCTTTAAATAGGATAGTAGTAGTTCTATAAATAGGATAACTTGTGGTGTAAATTAAATTCACTTGCCTTATTTGATAAGCAAAATTGAAGCTATTGAAACTACATGTTGCTGTGACTCCATGTTATCAAATACTATAAATTGCTTTGGTGGATTTTATTTAGTCTGAATGCAAGAGAAAAATTTCATCCCTCTGTAGCCTGGTTTACATTTGCCGCCCACAGTTATGCCGCTGCATTTTAACAATGAATTATGCTGGCTTTTTCGATTGCGCCAAGCATTCGTTTGAGCGTATTAATAGAATGTGGTGGCTAGCTGGCAGGCAACCAGTTATCAACTTCTGGTTTTGAGTTTTCTAAAGCAAGCAGAATAGTAAATGCATTCGACAGTGCATGAAAAACGCAAAAGTCCGTGAAGTGAATTTCATTTTCATTTCGATTACAATTTAGTATGTACTGTACGGATACGGAGGGCATTCCACAATTACTAGCTGCGGATTTTCGATTTTTTTTTTTTTTTTTTTTTTTGGTCAAATACACAAAAAAATTATATCAGAAGTCAGTAGTACCACAAGCAGGCAGCATAATGTACTCAAATTGAGGGAAGAGTTTGCTGGTTAATTAAATTGAGTCAATTTCGTGCGAGCATGACTGCAACTAAACTAAATTAAAATATATAAAAAAATACTTTTGTAATTCTATAAGCGCGTGGCTTTGTTTTTTTTTTTAACATATTTTTGAATAACATTTTGTTCTGTGTCAATTAGGACTTCAAAATGTAGATGATGTGCACTATAAGAGCACTTGACATCATACTCTCTAAGGCTATAAGGTTCGTTCTATTTTATTGTAGTTTCCATCTTAAAAGCACCTCTGCTCTCCTGGGTGGGTGCTGGGTGCTTTCTCGTGTACGCGAAATTAAGAATGAAAGAAAAGAATGCTTCAACGTTGAAAATTGAATATGTTTTAAGCATGATTACCACAAAAATCGCACGCAAGTACCACTTGAAGTGAAATATAAGCAGTCAGATGCAGAGATGCAGAGTTGTGCTCTCGTTTCCGTGGCGCTTGTCATGCGTCGCTAGTTAGCTCCCCCGTTTGCATTGTTTGCTAAAAGGAGACGGAGTGAGCAGCTTTACGTAAAACAAATACAAATGCAGTGTGTGTGTGAGTGTATTCTAGCCAAGATGTAGTGAAGTGGGCGGATGACATGAAATAAACATAGTCCCGTGGCGGGTGCCAGCTGTCATCTAGTGTCGCATTCTGATGCTCCTGATGCTGCTGCTGCTGCTGCTGCTGATGTTCCTCCAGACACTTGGCTCGGTCTTTGTCTTTGCGGCTCATGGAACATAAATTGTCAGCTTGTTGTCATGTTTCTTCGCGTTTATACGCAATGAGTAAGTAAGTAAGTGAAGAGTAACTTACTTGAGTTCCATCGCAGCATCAACATCAGAGTACAGTAATGCATCAAGCAAAGGCTGCCTGTTTGGTTGTCGCTGATGGTATTACAGGCGGCAGGCGGCAGTACTTGAGTATTTCATCAGAATTATGTTTGAAATATTTTTCATCATTTTATTGTTCGTTCTCAAGTCTTGCTTACACGGAACTCAACCAGTTTTTATTTTTCTATTTTTTTGTTATTTTTTTTATTTTTTTTTTTTTTCTACTCAGCATCTTTGCACAATATTGCAAGATTTACTTACTGCACAAAATGATGAATTTCTTTTTTGCGCCTGTTTGTATGCTTTGAATTTTATACGTTCGTGAAAACTTTGATGAAATTTTGTTGCTGTGGTTTTTATTCCGCTTCTCCTCTCCTCCCGTAAGCTGCTTACATTCTTTAGTTTTACTTTGAAAATTGTAAATGCCAATGACAGTCTACATGTGTGTGTATGTGTATGTTTTTTTTTTTTTTTTTTTTTTTTTAGTATTTTATATTTTTTTGGTCTAGGGCAATCAATTTCATTCGCTCTTTTGTCTCAACTCTCATTTGCTTTCGTTATTTTTTCTTTCTTCCTAAGGCAATCAGCAGCAAAAAAAAAAACGGAAAAATATAAAATTCAAAGGAGTTCAGAGTGCGTGCCTTTTATTTTTTTTTTTTTTCATATTTTTTTTGAACATTTTTTTATTAAATTTACCTTTTATAGAAAAAAAAAGTGAAATTTACATCAAATTTAAATAAAAACGAGAAAAAAAACTTTCGAAATTGAGTGTTCTAGAAGTAAACTCACACTTAAGCTGATCGCCTGTATTGGATTCTTTAAGTAGTCTTTTTCATGAAGTAAGCTGATCTGAGTTATAAGAATTATCAGGTCAGTCTGTATAAAACAGAAAACTTTAAGAGGCAATTTGGTATTCCAAGCAAGCAGTTCAAATGGTCACAGTGAGGACAAATTACATAAAATATCATAAAATATGCATATAGTCCCTATACAAACCGAATGCACATATTCATTCAAAAAAGTTAGTCTAATCTTCGTGTGATTGGTATTGAAGCTTTGGTTTTACCGAAGTAAAAGTGTTTCCTTGGTTTTTTTTTTTTTTTTTTTTTTGAAACAGGTATGTTTAGTTTGTTCATTAGTTTGCTACGCATAAAAGTAAGCATCGGAAACACCATAAAGTAAAGACATACTATATATTATTGATCAGCTCGACGAGAAGAATCGATTTAGCCATGACCGTCTGTCTGTCTGTTTTTTGCTGTGCGATTTATTCCCTCAGTTTTAGAGATATTAGGCTGAAATTTAAAAATTTTCCTTTTTGGTCCTATGTACTTTCTATGTTAAAATCAATGTGCCACGCCCACTTTTAGATATTTGCCTTATACAAACATATCCAGTTCTTATACGAAAAAAATTTCTTCATAGGGCTAATGGCTTCTGATATGGTAGAAATGCTTCTTATATCAAGCCAAATCTTTTTTTAGTATTAAAGATAAAAATAAATACAAATGCTGATCACGAAAATTTATCCAGGTATATAAGCTTTTCTTGTTTTTTTTTTTTTGAGTTACTTCTATTTGTCTACTAAATATATTCTTCCCAAGTAGTGAGAGAGAATTGTCGATGTTGCTAAGGCCGGCGTACATATTTTCCAATTAAAACTATGAAAATAGCAATAGACCCCAGATCCTTATATTAAGTTTTATAATTTGATCATTCCAAAGATATGGTTTTTTCTGTAGGATCTGGCGTTTTTTTTTTTTTTTTTTTAAATATTTTGATAGTCAATGTCTCAGTTGGAATATCTGAACGCCGGATTGGGCAAGATTGACATTTCTCTCATTACTTATGCCTTTTTTAATTTGAAATGTCAAGTTAGTATTTTGACATTTTCAGTGCATTCTCGTTAATATTGGGAATCACTTTTCAGTTAACTGAAAGTAGCTCATAAGGCTTTGGAAATCACTGTAAGTTAACTGAAAATGGCAAAATGACTTAAATTGGTGCAATTTCCTCTTCTTTCTTCATTTTCAAAGACAAAGTTTTTAAACAAAATAAAAAATAAATTTACAGTCAAAATTAATTAAATAAATCTGCTTAATACATATTTTTTCATTATTGTCGTTTGAACACCTAAAAATAAATGTGACAAGATTTTGACAGTTGGACAATATGTGACTCATAAAATGTGTCACAAAGTATATGATCGTGTAAACCAGGCATTAGTAAGAATCTATTTAGTTGATAAATAAAAGCAACACAAAAAAAAAACTTCAAAAAAACGTATTTTTAATCGTCTCTCAAACGCGCCTATTATCAAGTCCCTAGGTTTATTCATTCCAAAGATATGTCTTTTTTCCGCCCTTAAGGCCCAAGCTTAAAATTGTTCAAAATACTGCTTACTATATAATTAAATTATTTTACAATTAAAAAAAAATTAGAAAAAAATACATTTTTTGCAACTTCCAATGTTCCCTATAAATAAATCGAATCAAACCTCGCTTCTCGTTTCTTTTGTTATTTTTATAAAACCTATCTGAGCTTCTAGAGCACCGTGATTTAAACTATTCATACTCACACTGCTAAGTTTTCTATTATTAAATTTATTTGTGCGCCATAGTTGCAGCGACCTGAAAAATTTATTTATGACCTGTCGTGATGAGAGTGTTAGCAAACGCGTAATTGAATCGTAGTCTGCCGTTTGCGTTTCTGTTAGTTGTTATTGTCTTTGACTCAATCAGTCTATACCAAATCAATCGATATTATAAAAAAAAGAAGAGAGGGAAAAAAACGATGTCACTGAACCGAAGTCAGGTGCATTCGCATAGAAAAGTAAACGGAAATCAGGTGCTCGCCTAGAAGTATGCTTTAATATTCTGTCACCACTCTCAAACACTGTTTGCCACAACAACAACAACATATAAAAACATGAGCACACACCTCATGAACTACGACAACTGACTGCAACACACACACACTCGTAATTGTTAAAGGATTTAAGTGGGCAACATTGAACAAACGTCATAATCAGCATTTATCTGCTTCTCGGTCGGTTGCTGCTTCAACAGCATCCACCCTCCCTCGTTGTTGTCTGCACTTAATCAATATTCGATTACAATTTTGCAACACGCCGCCCACGTAAAACTCAGAGCAGTGCAGAACAGAGCAAAACTGAACTGAACGGCAAAAGTAAAGTTTACGCGGGTCAAATGTAGACACAATCCTTGCCACCACATAACTAACATCGAAACTAGTTGCTACAAGCTTCATTCATTCATTTACAATTTCTAAAGTCTAGAGTCCGAAGTTGTTGAGTATTGTGTTACCAATTGAATCATGCTCGACGCTGGTAAACCTTTGCGGTGAAGGTTGTGACTGCTGCTACTGGTACTGCTACTGCTGCGTGTTGTTTTTCCTATGAAACGTTCCTGGTTGGTGTTCTTCAATCCTTTGTATTTCTTCTCGTTGCAATTCACTTTTGCATCGTTTTCCGCTTATTTAGTTCAACTATTACAAACACACACACACATACACATATATTCATACACAATAACCGTTGATTAATAAAAATCAAAGCTAAATGCTGAAGAGACTCCGCTATTTCAGTGCAACAAACATTTTATTTATTCGCAGAAATAGTGCTCTTTTATATTTTTCTAGCATTTCTCCCTATTTGAAGCACCTTTAATTAGGTTTTTGTTTTTTTCTGAACTTTATTTCTGCTATTTTTGTCCATTTTTGAATAACTGTATTTACTTCATTTGTTCATTAAAGCTTTTCAGTTTCAACTTTGTTCAATTACAACAATTTAGATTGTTTTAATACTCCTTGCACATAGTGTGAACGGGTATAGTCAGTTTTTCGGAATGTTTGTAACGCATTAAAGAAGACTACGTAAGTCCCTTTAAGTGCTTAAAGTACAGTATGTACTACTGTGTTATGACAAAAACTACCCACAGCTGGCACCTTTCCGCAATCGTTTTGCAGCACTGGCCCAGGAAGAAATGGATGTTGAGGAGATAGTTGAATCCCATCTAAATTCAACCGCTAATTTGGATCCTGACAGCGATTCCGAGCAACAAGTAGCTTGTGAACCCAAAACTAGTACAGAAGTTCGCATCAAAAAGCCATCACCCATCTTTGTCCCCAACTGCTCAAAGATTGATGTACTTGAGCAGGAATTGTGCGCTGTCATCAAACCAGAGGCTTACTCCTTCAGTATATCGAAATCAGGTGTTACTAGAATATACACTGCAGATTCTGCAGCCTATAGAGCGGTTGTAAAAGTGCTAATAAATAATAACTGCCAGTTTTGGCACCATCAGCTTTCGGAGGAAAAGCCTTTTCGCTTGGTGGTTCGCAATATTCACCCATCTGTGAACCCTGATCGAATAATTAACACTTTCAAGGACTTGGGACATGAAGTCCTTAACATTCACTGTCCAAGGAAGCACGGATGGACAAATGATTCAAGTACGGAGTTCACTGACGTTGATGATGCTCAAACGAGACAATCGTGCTTCTTCGTGAGCATAAAACAAGCAAAAAATAATTTGGATGCTCTAAAAATTAATAAAATTGGTTCCCACATGGTCAAAGTGGAGAGAGCCAAAAAATCTAAAGAAATTGTTCAATGTTTAAGGTGTCAAGACTTTGGACACACCAAAAATTATTGTTTAAAGCGTCCGGTCTGCGGAAAATGTGGTGGTGGTCATTTAACTAATCATCCAGATTGCAATATCCGTCCTTTGGATAAACTATGTTGTGCAAACTGTGGAGAGGACCATGCAGCCAGTTACAAAGGCTGTAAAGTTCGACAGCAAAAGATCAAGTTTATGAAACCGGAGCCAAGACTTCCAATGAGTGGACTGCAGAGTTACAATAACCAGAGAAAGCGTGTTGCCTTTGCGAAAGGAAGCTTTATTCCAGCACAAACAGTAAGAAGCGGTGTTTCTTACTCGGATATTGTACGAGGGCCCAATTCTATCAAGCAGGCTACCACTCTAACTAAGCCTTTGAGTCATGAAGTGTCTCACAGACTGACCCAAAGTTCAATATCCTCTACTGATGCTAACAGTGCCCTAGGATATGGTGAGTTAGACATTAAAATTTGTAAACTTGAGGCTGCTTTGACTAGCCTCACTTTGAAGTTTGACCAGCTGTTCTCCTTATTTACGCAATCGGTTGAATCAAATAACGCCTTGCGAGATATGATCTCTTTATTTATCTCTAAATTTCAATGATGAAACATAATATTCGCCTCGGATTATGGAATGCAAGAGGAGTCGAGAAGTGTGTTAATGAGCTCCGACACTTCCTCTCTGCCAATTCAATTGATGTGATGCTTATCACAGAGACACATTTACAGGGCCGGAAAAAAGTCTATATTCCTGGTTTTGTCTGTCACAAAGTTGATCATCCTGCAGGAACTAGTAAAGGCGGTTCCGCTATTTTAATTAAACGCAACATTGAACATATTAAATTAAGTGGTTTTTCTTCCAATAATGTCCAACTCACTCAAGTACAGTTAACGACACCCAGTGGCCCACTTATTATAGCTGCTGCTTATTTGCCTCCTGGATTACGGTGGTCAACGCATGATTTTGAGGTGGTGCTTCAACGGTTGGGTAACAAATTTATATTTGGCGCAGATTTTAATGCCAAGCACCCTTGGTGGGGCAACGCCAGGACGTGTGCTAGAGGTAAAAGCCTGCACGAAGCTATCTGCAGTTCTTCTTATCAAGTTCTTGCTACTGGAAATCCCAGCTTTTACTCGTACAACAACCGTTCAGCCCCCTCAGCGCTGGATTTCTTTATTACAAATGGAATAGCACCAAATCGACTGGCTGTGGAAAATATTTATGAGTTGACATCAGATCATATTCCAGTTGTTGCCACTCTCTTTGAAGTTCCTAATTGTGTTCCGGTTAGGGCTAAATTTTTGTCCTTAGGCTCAAATGTTCATACGTTTCAGACTGAGTTGGAGAGAACAATTGAGCTTAATATGGAATTAAGCTCACCTGAGGACATTGATGATGCTGTTGAGCTTTTTATGGCCAAGATGAGAACAGCTGCAGCTTTAGCTGAAAGACCTGCGGCTAATCTGCCTAATAGATTCAACATGAGACTGTCACCTGCCGCTGTTGCTCTCATTGACCTCAAAAAGAGAGTTAGACGGGAATATGCGCGAACAAGAGACCCAAGAATTTTCAGAATTTTTAAACGGCTGTCAAATCGAGTTGCTAAGGTCCTAGCTATTGATAAACAAAAGGAAATTGACGATCAAATGGAAAGTCTTGGAACAGATAAATCCTCCAACTATTCCTTGTGGAAGCTTACCCGATGTTTCAAGAGGCAAAGACATGCGAAAGCTCCCATCAAAGACAGCACTGGAGGATGGTGTTATTCCAGTTATGAACGAGCTGAAGCATTTGCTAGTAGTCTGGAGAAGAGATTTTGCCCATTTAGCCTGAACTCAGCAGAGTTCAATAATGAAATAGTTGCGAGCCTTGATCAGCCTCTGCAATTGGAGCCTCCCTGCCGACCTGTTACTCTTTCAGAGGTAAAAAGTCTTGTTGCCAATCTGAACATCAAAAAGACTCCTGGAGAAGACGGTCTAGACAACAAGACTCTGAAGTTGCTCCCTACCAGGGCTTTACTTTTCTTAACGATGATTTTCAACTGCTCTTTAAGGCTAAGCTACTTCCCAAAAGCATGGAAAAGTGCCGCGGTCACAATGATCCATAAATCAGGGAAACCGGTGTCGGAAGTAGATTCATACAGGCCAATTAGCCTACTTCCTTCATTAGGTAAAATGCTTGAACGCATTGTACTCTTACGTATTTTGGATACTCCGGCTGTGCAGGACGCGCTTCCCTCACATCAGTTTGGCTTCAGAAAGAAACACGGCACCTCTGAGCAACTGAATCGTGTTGTAAATTTTGCCCTTGAGGCAATCGAGGCAAGGAAATACGCTGTTGCCGTATTCCTTGATGTGAAGCAAGCATTTGACCGAGTGTGGCATCCGGGACTGCTATACAAAATAAAAAAGCTGGTCTCACCGCAACTATATCTGATGGTTAAAAGTTTTTTTGCAAGACCGCATCTTCAAAGTGGTAATTGATGGTTGTTCATCGCAGCATCGAAGTATCAATGCTGGTGTTCCGCAGGGCAGTGTCCTCGGTCCTACCCTTTACACTTTGTTCACTTCGGACATGCCATCTGTGTCCTCAATTAACAGTGATGTATGCGGCGACGCCCTGGTTGCTACCTATGCAGATGATACTGCTATAATGGTTCGTGACCAAAGCGTAATTGCTGCCACGGAGCACCTTCAAGATTACCTGGACGGATTTTCTGACTGGGCCAATAAATGGAACATAGGCATCAACACAGATAAAAGTATAAACATGACATTTGCAAATCGCAGGGCCAATTGCCCGGGTGTGACGTTGCAAGGTAGTACGCTTGAGCACAAATCTCACCATAAATACCTTGGCTTTATATTGGATCGCAGGATCACGTGCAATCGACATGCAACTATGGTGAAAAACACCCTACTTTCTAAGGCCTCTAAGATGTACTGGCTTTTAAGACAGAGGAAACTATCGCTTGCTAATAAAGTTAAAATTTATAAAATAATGTTAGCCCCCATTTGGAAGTATGGAATTCAAATTTATGGGATAGCTGCTAAAACCCATATTAACAAAATCAGAGTGGCACAAGCATTAATATTACGTCGGCTGTCGAACTCTCCCTGGTATATGCGAAACAAAAGTATAGAGCGTGACTTAAAAGTACCAGCTATCGGTGATGCCATTCGAAAAATAGCAAACCAATACCATCAACGTCTACAAAGGCATCCAAATGTGTTAGCAAGAAGATTGTGCAGTCTCCCGAGCTACCCTGGGCAGTGGCATCGTCGACGACCAAGAGGCCCTACCAGAATTTATCCTCATGAATTGGTGGATCGATCTTTTTAAAAAAAAAAAAAAATAATAATAAATACCATTACAAAAATTTGTAAATAATGTATTGTAAATAATTGTATCATATAATCTAATTTTTTTTATTTATCTTTTTATATTGTTAAAAAATGTAGTCTTAGTACCTTTAAAACCACCAATTTGATTAAGCTGTCGATTTGATGATAGCAGAAAGCAAATTTTAATACCAAATAAATAAATAAATAAATAAAAGTACTACTGTGTCCAAAAAGTAGTAGGAATTTATTTCCATTTAAATTACGCGGGTAAATATTTTCGCTCAATATATTTTTTTTTTTTTTTGGTTGGTACAACTGTTAATGACTTCCATGTCCAATTTATATGTCAAAATATTTTTTAGTGTTTGAGTTACTCTTGTTTTTTGTTTTCTGAATGGAATAAATGCTGCAGAAACGTTGAAAAAGGTTTACGGGGACCTAGCTCTATCAAAATCAACAACATTTGATTGGTATAAATTGTTGAAAGAAGGTTGCGAACGTGTTGAAGACGAAGAGCACCCATCGACCTCAATGGACGATGTTCACATTCAAAAAATAAAAGAATTAGTGCGGTGTGCAATGTCGATTAACTATAAGAGATATTGCTGATGAAATTGGCGTGTCGAAAGGATCAATTAATATCATTTTGAAAGATGTTTTGGGCCTCAAACGTGTCAAGTCTCGATTGGAACCAAAAATGATGATTTTTTTTAAAAAACTGTACTGATTTTTCGTGAATTTCTCCAAAAAATGCAAGAAAGAAGACTTTTTGGCATAAGTGTATTAAATCGGGAGGGGACTATTTTGAAGGGGATGAAATTGACGAGAAAAAATAAACAAACATTTTTTGATTTATTCCATCCATGCCTAATACTTTTTGGACACAGTAGTATATTCTTCACCAGCTCGATGAGACGAGTCTGAAATTTGAAACTTAAGCTTTTCTCGGTTAAGACTAATTTGTATGTTCTACGGTACCACGCTCATTTTAAGGTATTGCCCCCATACAAACATACTACCATTTATCATACATCCTTAAGCATTTTCTTCAAATTGATCTTTAAATGGGTTCTCTTTAGTTATAAGATAAGTCAAACAAAGAAATACTTTTTTAAATGGATATTTCATTATCTTTCATATCATAACCTTACTGGAAAAGTATGTTGCTCAATATCTAAAGGTGATATGAAATTAGTTTCTGAGAAAAAATTGTAGCTTGATCTTTTAGCTGCAGCTTCTTATTCGCCGATGTAGCTTAAAACATAGGACACTTAGGAAGTTACGGTCTTCGAATGAAATGAAGATAAGTGTGTTGGCTCAAAACCTTTTCTTTTCAAGACTGCAATAGCTATTCTCCTTGAACTTGCAAAATGGACCAATAGTCCTGTTTGAGAAAAAATAGTTGCATTTTGATGAAAATGATTTGGGTTACAAACGATTTGTATTTAGGGCTTTTATATTTATTTGTTATCCCGGCATACAAAGTTTAGAGAGTATTATCATTTTGTCAGAAAGTTTGCAACGCATTAAAGTATTTTTTGATCAGCTTTATGAGACGAATCGATCTAGCCATGTCCGTCTGTCTGTCGATCTGTATATTTCTACGCAATTCATTCAATTAGTTTTAAAGATACTGTTTTGATATTTGAAACATAAGCTTTTCTTGACAACTTCTTTGTATGTTTTTCCAAGATTTTTAGTTACACGGATTAAATCAACAAATTTAATCCATAATTTTCTCTCTTTTGTAGATTTAAAACAACGACTAAGTTTCGAAAAGGGTGCCAAACAAATCTCATAATAAGAAGTAATGTTACTTCTGTTTGATTTACTATATATAGTACAATGGTTTTCTAAAATATCTATACATTTTATGGCTTTAAATGAAAGATATAAAGTTAGTGTATATGGAAACTGTTCAAGTGTTCAAAAGAATACCTTTCGAACAGCTGATTTTCGACTCCTTCGATACTTCTTATGTTAGCTGTTAAAGTATTAAAGGAATAAATTATAGCGAAGCACACCGGTTTAAGCCAATAGTATACTTTTAATTTTGAACTTGCTTATAAGTTTACATGTCTTCTGACCATCTAAATGTCAAATAAAAATCGCATTTTGACAAATGATATGCGGCAACAAAGATTTTCCCCTACAACAAAAAATCAAATTGAAAAAAAAAAAACAAAAATTATAAAACAAATATTTCAAGTTTTCGGTTGGAATCCTAAAAGTATCTCATTTCAGCTAAACGTGTCAAAATGAACCAAACAACAAAACACCAAAAAAACAAAAATCTAATGACGAAAGTAAGACATAGAAAGAGAGAGAAGAGGAAGATGAAGAGAGAAAGAGCAAATGGCAAAAAGTATGCCAAACAAAAATCATTTCGCGGAACTCAAGCGTTTCAGGTCGATTCGGCTTAGCAGCTACATTGGAAATTCGCTCATACAATATTCCCCAAACATAATTCAATGACAGCCATTTAGAAGCTGAAAAAATTCTTGCCATCGTAAAAGATCTTCTTTATCGTATATTCTGTTATTTTCTTTTTATGCTCTCTTAAGTTTCCATCCGATTGGCCATTCTTTTGCATTTTCATTTCTATTTTCCTTGCCATTATTATGAAAATTGTTATTGTTGTGTTTTGGTTGCTTAAAGAGCTGCATCCTTCTTTAAAAGTTTTTATTTTGTTGGCATTTTCTTTCTGAATTTATTGTTGGCGCCGCCATTGGCGCTAAGAAGAAAAATATATATTTTTCATAAATCAACATCAACACAAGAATCGATGATGCGCATAAAAAGGAAGACGAACTTGAAGTAGCAAAACATAAATCCCATTGACTTACTTGTAATCCAGTGCTAAACTTGTTTTCGTCTTCTTCTCTATTTTATATAAAATTTGTACCCTGCATGCTCATCTAATAATGAATGGAACGGATTGTGGCGAAAATAACCGCATCGTTGCAAATGGTTTTACATTTTTTTTTTTCTAATTTTTTTTTTTTCAGAAAAACAAAATCTAAAATATAAAAGTATTTGTGAGAAAATAAAATCATATTTTTATTATTTTAAGTTTATCGCAAACTATTTAGAAAATGTATTCGTCTTTAAACAATATATTATATTGACCTATCAGATACCCGGCGTGTGCTACTACGTTGTGCGGGCGTTTCGGCTGCTCTTTCAGCTCTTTTCCGTTTCGCATCTGCTGTGTATTGTGCAATTTCAGTTCTTTTTGATGGCATTTTTACTGAATGTGCTCGGGTAAACTTAAAAACATACTAAAAAATACCACTTTTTTATCTTACCCAAAATGTTTTGGGGAAAGCTGCAATCGGCTGTTTTTTATTTTTTTTTTTTGTTAAAAAAGCAAAACATTTTTGTGTGGGAAAATTAAAAAATCGACTTCTTAAATGAACCGAATATGCATTAGGCATTGTTTTAGTGGAATTTCAATTTACTTGCATTGTTCACTTTCAAATGTAACCGGTTTTGGACTCATCGGTTGGACGGTTTTAACGTAAAGAGCGGACATAGAGACATTTTTACTATTTTATGTATATAGATTTGTTCAAATTGGTTATTAAATTTTTTTATACTCGCCACACAGTGAAGAGGGTGTATTGAGTTTGTCTGAAAGTTTGTAGCGCATTGAAGGAGACGTCGTAGACCCCATAAGCTATATTGTATATTCTTGATCAGCTCGACGTGACGAATCGATCTAGCCATATCCGTCTGTCTGTGTTTATGTGTTTCATTCGCTTAGTTTTAAAAACATTGTCCTGAAATTTGAAACTTAAGCTTTTCGCAACAGTCCTTAGGAGTTTAAGTGTTAAAATCAAAGCGCCTCGCCGATTTTAAGGCAATGCTTCCATACAAATTTACCGCCCATTTGAGATATTTTGTATGAAAAAAGATATTACGAATGAATTCACTCCAAATTGAATAAAAACATTTTTAATGTCATCTAATATTGAAACTAATGTACCACGCCCATTTTTAGGTAAAGCCCTCATACGAACTAACCACCAATTTTCAAATGTTTGTATGCAAAGAGGTATTATTTATGAATGTATTCGCTCCAAACTGGATAAAAACTATTTCTGCAAACCACTTAAAAATTCGCAGTGCTTTGGATTAGTGGTTCGCAATGCGTTTAAACCATTGGTTCGGTTCACAAACCGGATTTTAGTTAGTGTCGAACCATGGTTCGGTTCAAATGATTCAAGTAATGCATATGTTTAAAAAATGTATGTTCACCTCAACTTATAAAATTTTGCCTACTTTAAATGAGCACCTATTTTACTGAAAAGTAGGAGGTATAATATTTGTGACTGCGTAAAATTCAGCAATCTCGAGCTGTGTTACTAACATCTTTTATTATTATTTTTATTTGCTGATTTGAACTAACGATCGGAAAAAGGGCGACTTTAAATATGTAGAGCACGCTTAAATATTGGCTTATTTTATCACATTTCGGAGAACTCGTATTAAAATTTTCAACATTTTCGCATAGCTCAAGTACCGCTTCGAACCAAATCACATTTGCATCTTATATGGTTCGGTTTTTGGTTCGAAACCATTTTTTTTTTTTTTCAGAAGAACTTGTTCGGTTCATGGATCAGAGCAAACAATCAAAAAAGAATTGGTTCAAAACCGGTTTGCAGCCCTGGTTAAAACTCATCTATGTATACACCACCGAATTTTATTTTTATAAACGTAATAGGGTTGCCGATTTCTTTTATAATTCGTCACATTTTCCACTCTTAAGTTTTCGTATTGAAAGATTTTCGATTAAAATCCATATAAATTTTTTAACCGGTTCAAGAGACTCCAACCTATTTTTTTTTAAATCTCTTCATTATAAAACTTTGACTTCGCCGAAGTCACCAATTAGTTTTGTTTCAAAACGCAAAATAGGACACTGGAAACAATTAAATATAACTTTGTCACATTTTATTGTAAAATTAAATGACTGCGGCGCTTAGACACGCACCACGTCGATATCTGTTTGGCTTGTTATGTGAAATGTGATAATTTAATAATCACGTGAATTGGTATTGAATTGGTCATTTTTAATGAATATAAAGGTAGCTGCTAATGAGCTCTTCTTGAGCAGAAATAATATTCTTGTCGTCTATGCTAAGAACTTGACACCTTGACTGACATGTCAAGCAGTCCAGTCCAAATGAAGTTTAGTAGTGATATGACGAGATTGGCTGTTGTCAATTTGATTGCGGCATCAACGCCTTGCATCATGAGAAAATCAAGAGTGTTGCGACTGACTGAAAGCTCGACAATAACCTGCATACGTGTACGTGCGAAGTGTGGTTGTGGTAGTGGGAGGTGGGTGTGGGTGTGCAGCTTATTGACTGACGCAGCTGTCATTCGACTGAACACTGTGAGTGCAACTAAAACAACAACAACAAGAGTTGGAATAAGTATTTTACGGGCAAACGCTTATTTGAGATAATCGATTTTTGGTCTCTTCAGTTTGAGATGGTTGGCTTCTTCTTCAGTTCAGTTGTAGCATTTTCTGTGTCTCTCTGTGTCTGTGTCTGTGTCTCTGCTCTGTCATTTTGTGGCTGGCTACATGTAATAAGATTGTTTAAGGTGTTGCATTGCATTGTTCGTGTCGACTACATCGCCTACATCGAACCTGCAGGTTTTGTGGTCGTATACAATGCAATTTACAGAAGCATAAGGATATGCAACGACATGGATACCGATGCAAGCTGATGCTGAGTGCTTCTGTAGCACGCCTAGCCCATTCGTTATTTATGCTAACCTTAAACAATTTGCAACCAGCAACATTGCCTGCCTATCATTTGGCTTACCTTTTGTCTGTCTGTCCGTCTGTCTGTCGAACGGAATCATTACATTGTGGAAATTTCAATTCAAGTGAACTCTGCTAGATTTAATGCGATAATCAACCTTTGCTTGCGTCGTTGCGTGTGGTACGAGTTCAGATGCAAAGAATCAGAATATTTATTTTGTTGTTTCTTTATTTTTTTTGCGGTTTTATGAATTCAAAGAAGTTTTTTTTATTCGTTTTGTATGTCCTCCTAATTATTTTGAAGATATATTAGCAAAACAAATGCAATAGTATAGAAAGTTCATGAGTGGGACATCATACATGTGTGTATTATGTAATCATGTCTAAAGAAGGACAAATTTATTTATTGTAAAATTGTCACGTAGCGAACTTTACTTAATTGAAGCAAACAGAGCAATAATAAGAACTGCAATAAGAGAATATTGCAAAAAGTTTTGTTCAAAGTTAAATTAATTTAATTCTGTCTTTGATTGTTGTGATCCTTTAGCAAATAGTTAAAAAAAAAGAAAATCCATTTGAAAGATGCCTTAGATAAACAATAAATATAATCTGGAATACGGTGGCTTACAGCTTATAAAGATTAAATTGGCTGACAACAGAAAATGAAAACAAGGAAAAGCTTTAATTTCACACGAAACCTTAGCTAGCTTACATAACTCAGTGGCGTAGATAATATTTTGCGAAGACGGTGTATGGGGGACAATGACTTTATACAAACCGATTTATCCACTATGTTAAGGTTTAAATAAGAAGCGGGTGTGTCATATTTTAAGATAAAAACTAGGCAAAAATATATCCAGTACTCTCCGAATGAATCGCGTTGAAAAAAATCAGACAGACAGACGGACATGCCTACATCGTCTCGTCAATCTGATCAAGAATACTTTATGGGGTCTACAATGGCTTTCTAAAAAATAAATGATTTATGCTTAAAATTACATAACCACACCGCAGGATTGTATAAAATATATTAAAATTAAAAATATAAAAAAAGTTTATGTATTGCTCATTTCAACTTTTTAATGTATAAATAATTTTTATGTGTGTGTGCTGTAACAGGATTTTTTTACTGTCTCACAATTCTTGTTTAATTTTTGCTTGTTTGTTTAATAAGCGTAAATACGACAAATGCATATACACCACATTTTCATACAATAAACAATCTATCAATTGCAATTGTCCAATTAAAAAAATTTCAATGATGGCAAAATATATATAAATGCGCAGATGATATAGCCATAATAATGCATTTCATGGGTTACAATCTCATATGAAAGAACAACACGCCAATTCAAAAAAAAAAAAAAAAAATGAACCTAATAAATTATAGAATTAAAACAAAAGTCTTCTTGAATAAAAACAAATGCTGACCAAGAATCTTTATGCTTACTTTATGAGGCCTCTGCTGTCTCCATTTTACGTAGATTCTCCTAAGCTTATTTTAAACTCTTACCTTTCGGGTGCAGTAATTGAAAATATTAAAATATTTAACCAATTAAAATAAAAAAGTGATTAATTCGTTTTTGATTTGCATTCAATTTTAATGAAATTATAATCAAATCAAAACGAAATGAATTAGGTCACAGTTGACCTCAATCTAAATTGAGGTAAAAAACTTTAAGTAAAACTTCACTTCTAATTTAAGTTTATTTTTATTATACCCGCCACACATAGTGTGAAGGGTATATTCAGTTTGTCTGAAAGTTTGTAACGCATTGAAGGAGACGTCGTAGACCCCATAAAGTATATATATATTCTTGATCAGCTCGACGAGACGAATCGATCTAGCCATGTCCGTCTGTCTGTCTGTCTGTATATTTCTAGGCATCTTTTTCGTTGAAGATATAAAGATATTAAGCTGAAATTTGGAGCTTAAGCTTTTCTCGGCAACGACTATTATGAGTTCGACAATTAGAGTGCCACGCCCATTTTTAGGTATAGCCCCCATACAAACTTACCGTTTTTTTCCGATTTTTTGTATAAAAATTGTAATTATTTATGAATGTATTCGCTCCCAATTGTGTAAAAACATTTCTTTTGTCATCCAGTGTCAAAACCAAGATGCCACGCCCTCTTTTAGGCATAGCCCCCATATAAACTTTCCATTTTTTCCGATTTTTCCGATTTTTTGTAAAAAAAATACTAATTATTTATACATATATTCACTCCAATTTGGCTAAAAACATTCTAATGTCATCCAATGTCAAATCAGATGTGCCACGCCCATTTTTTGGTATAGCCCCCATACAAACTTTCGGACCATTTTCGATTTTTTGTATGAAAATGGTTATTATTTATTCATGTATTTACTCCATATTGGGTGAAAACTCTTCCAATATCATGGTGCCACGCCCATTTTCAGGTGTTTCTTGCATACAACCTTACCGCCCATTTCCTGATATATTCGAGAAATATGTTGTTATACATATCTGTATTTTTAGCTCAAAATTTTAAATTAATATTGTGTGTAAACTTAGGTGACCACTGATGATTACACATAAACTCTTTAAAGATTCGTGTGACGGGTATTTAAGCTTCGGTTCTACCGAAGTTAACGTTTTTTCTTGTTTTTATTTTGCATTCGATTATTAATTAAATTTTTAAGATTTCAACAAGTTGTAAACTTGAAAAAAATGTTAAGAAAAACGTTTCCGGCCGGACTCATTAATATTTGGCGAAACTTTGCGAAATTACTTGTTTAGGATTACAATTTTGCAGATTTAATTGCTTTGCATCGAATTTTCGTTGTCATTTGAAAGTTGTAAAGATTTTTTTTTTTTCAAAATCGAATTATTTAATATTTTTTGTGGTTTCTTTAAATTTTTAGCATTAAATAAATATATACGATTTTTTTTTAAATATTGTAAACTTTAGCGAATTTTTCTCTTATTTTTACAGGTATGTACAAGAATCTGAACCAAGAATTTACATAGAAGTTTTGTAAGTATAGATAGAAATGACGATGGGACAATCTCATACGAGTATCGCCAGAAGCGCCGTTTTGCAAGTAATACTCCATAGAAAAATTTGGTGAAAAAATATTATCGCTTCTAAAATTTAGTATACCAAACGTTTGATTTATTTGATTACAAATTTAACCAAGTTTAATTTTTCTATTCAATTTGTAAAACCATAAAAAGATTATCATCAAAGAACCGAATTATATTTTACTGTTTGAAATTTAAACAAAAAAAAAAAAAAAAAGGAAAAACAATAACTTCTTCGATAGAAGATAATATTCCCCAAAAGGGTTGAGTTTGATAAAAATCATATTTAGACACAATGTTAGTAGTAAAATCCCTTTTTCCAAGTTAAAGCAATTTTGAAGTTTGTATATAATGGATCCATCTCATTCATGTGTGTTTTGCGGTGCATACAAAAAGAATCTTTGATTTATGAACTATAAATTTCAATTATTTGCTCCCTTGTTGAAATGTTTAATATTTAATTTAGTTTAACTAAATACATACAAAAGCCTGTATCTGTGGTTGAATACTTTAATTCAATATATTTTTTTACCGCATTTTGTAGATATTGGGATGACTCTTTGATATTGTTTGTTTTTACTTTATCGCCAACGAGTAAAAAATGTATAGAAAGGTATTGAAAATATGCATATATAGCACGCGTAAATATTTCCAGAAAGTATTTACTATATAATCTATTCATTAATACCATCTGGCCATCTTTATGTGTATCACTTCTTCTAAAATTTTGAAAGATTCAGATTATCAAACTTTTTTCTAAATCAACCTATTAAAGCATTTATTATGTGCCCTATAGGGTTTGCGTGTTCATGCGGTTGCGTGCTCGAAAAATAAATTGGGTTGTAAACCATAACCATAAAGAGCTTGACGTAGTGTCTGGACCGCGGTCGAAAGACAAGCAAGCGGTCAAAGCGAAGTTGAGTTAAGCCTGAGAATGTTCTTCGTCGAAGAATGTGTGATGTGCTCAGGGGTTATGTGGCAGTGATCAAAATCCAAGGCTGGGCATTCACACAGGATATGTGAACTGGTTTTTTCATCTTCTAAACAGAGCCTACACTCCGTTTCAGGACGTTGTGTCCCTTAAGGTACCACGTCGGTAATCTTAATACAGCATGTCTGAGATTAGAGAGATTAGTTATAAGAAAAATTGGCAGAAAAAGTTGTTTACCCCGCGAAGGCCAGGAAAGTGTAAACAGTGTTGAGAGATCGAGTCTCTGAAGTGTTTCTCAACGGAGAGTGCTGATGAGGCGCAACTGAGCCCAAGAAAAGAGGTTGACGAACCTATCCTGGCAAGTTCGTCTGCCACTTCATTTCCTTCAATTTCTCTATGTCCCGGGACCATACATAGGGTGACTTTGCAGCAGTAGGACAGGTTCGTATGGCACCAGCCATGCATAAGCATGCTAGACGTTGCAGCCTGTCGCTCTGCTTAATTGCACCAGTTTGCAGCAGTTTTGGCCACCAAATGAAGGCAGCTTAGTTGAAAATTGGTCTAACCATTGAGGTGTAATTGGGTTGTTATTAAAAATCGTAGACCTTATAAAATATATATATTGTTGATCAGCGCGATGAGACGAATTGATTTAGATATGTCCATCTATTTGTCTCTTGATAATTTATTCTGACAGCTAAAAAGATATTTTAACTTAAACTTTTCTCTACAATACTTAATTAAGTAATTAAAATGCCACGCACATTTTTTGGTATAGCCCCCACACAAATCTACCGCCCATCGGATGTATTTACTATAAAAGGACTACCAATGTAATAAGAATCGGGCCACCAAAACAGCCCCACACAAACTCTCGAAATTTTATCGAGACCACTGATGATCACACGTAGATTATTCAAAGATTTATTTCAAGGAAAGGCGTTGAATAAATATATTTTGGAATAAATATTATTAATAAAAATTTTGCTATTTCAAACGGCTAAAATTTCAAACTTATTTTTCCTACCTGAAACTGTTTTCTTCTGTTCTATTCAAAACTAAATATTAATTGACAATGGAAAATAATTAAAGTTGTAATAAACATTTCAGTGCAACTGAATACTAAAACAATCATCTGACGGAATGCAATCTAAAGAAAAGAGGAGGCAAAGCAAGAGACAAAGTGTAAAGAAACAAAACAGAACAAGGCAAACCGAAACGAAACAAAACAAAAGATGTCATAATTTACGTGTAGAGTCCGAACAGTAAAACCGCAAAAATCGTTTTAGACCCGACCCGGCCCGAATGCAGCAAGAAAACTTGACTAATGTCCTCCGCAACCAGTTACGCGTTGCCAGGCAGTGAAAAACTTGCAAAGAAATTGCTTCCTTTGTCGCAGCCTGTTGTTTTTCTGTTTTTCAGTTCTTTTGGATTGGTTTTTTTGTGTAGGTCAGCATGCATCTGACATGCTTATTTGTCGTTTGTGTTTGTAACTTTATATTGCACACTCTGAGGCAGAGAATGTTTTCTCG
This sequence comes from Leucophenga varia, assembly GCA_018903435.1. Taxonomy (NCBI): domain Eukaryota; kingdom Metazoa; phylum Arthropoda; class Insecta; order Diptera; family Drosophilidae; genus Leucophenga; species Leucophenga varia. Next base: position 40,652 of record JAEIFJ010001799.1, read on the forward strand.
CTTGTTTGCGACAGAAAAAAGTTAGAAAAAAAATTTAACTTTGAAAAAAAAAAAAAAAAAGTAGAAACAGCTTGGTTGCTGGTTATCCATTAGGTTTGGACCTCTTGCATCCGTCCATTCATCACATTAATGTGCATTTTTTGTGGTACTCGCGTCAGCAATTGACCGCTTTGCAGGACATACTTCTCTTTTTCATTTTAATGTGCACTTCGATCTTTACTAAACAATTTGTTTCATTTTTTGTTTATACCCTATACCCGAAGGGAAAAGTGAAATGTATGTAACACGCAGAAGGAGGCTTTATAGAGCACATATTCTTGAAATGCATTGAAAAGCGAATCGTTATAGCTATGTCTGTCTGCAGTGTTGCCGAAACTTTTCGATAAAAAGGGGCTAAATTGAGGGCAAAAAATAGCTAAAAGTAGCTGAATGTACTTTAAAAGAGCTGAAAAAAAAGCTAATACGAAAAAGTGATTTTTATTTCAATAATGTTTACAATTTCGTCTAAGCCCGAAAGCTCATCCTCTTGTAAGATTTAATTTTTTAAAGTTTGCCTTCCTTAAATACTTTTCTGGAACACTATATTCAAAGCAACATTTTCCGTGTCGGCGTAGTCCATATCTATAAATAAAATATCAGATTATTTTTATATCAATATTAAAGAAGTTATGTCTTACCTTATAGCTAAAATCGATCTTAACACGGAGTAGCTCAATCTGTTTCTCAACTTAGTTTTTATCAAATTCACCTGGCTGAATAGCCGTTCAACTTCAGCATTCGACCAGGGAAGTGATAATATTTTTAAAGCGAATTTTTCCAACTCTTCATAAGGATTGGTATATGTTGAGTCCTTGAAATTAAATACTTCGGCCCAGAACTTCTCTGTTTTTTCAATATTTTCCCATTTTTGAAAGTGTAAATTCTCGTATTGCCTTTTTAAAGCGTCTACATCTGCCACTTTAAAAAACGTCAAAAGCTCAACGATACTTACCTTCTTAGCCCGCAATATATTGTCGACCGAAAGTAAGTCCATTTGTTTTAAAATGTCAAAATTATCCGGGATTCTGGAAAAAAGAAATGATAAAAAATGAATTTTTAATGAAATTGAACAAACTTACCTTTTCTTCAGTTGTAATATTAATTCAACACAGAAATCAGTACATTTTAGTCGTATTTTCAAGTCCTCAATTTTGGGCAGATTGCAAGATTTTATTTCGCTTTCAAAAGCATAGCCAAGATAAAGATCTCTCTTTACGTAAGATTCAAAATCACAATTAAGCACTTCGATGTCTTCGTCCGGCGAAATAATTGTATGCGTAAGAGATTATTTAATGGCAAATAATAAGTCCTTTAACAGTTTAGTGGAATTGGCTTTGTTGCTTTGAAAGCTTTGGTCAACTCTCTGCATATCTTTTAATATTGGTCTTAAAAATAGGAGATAAAGATAATTGATTCTATCATTGTATAGTGCCTGGAGCTTTTTAGCATTAGTGCACTTTTCATCCACCGCTGCCATCGAGAAATGCAATTTCAATTCCTCCCATTGATCTAGGACCCTTGATACTGCTGATTCAATTGAGAGTCATCTTGTTTCGTAGACACGTGGAATTTTCAGTGGAAGCTGTTTTAAATATAGCATGTAATAAATTTAATAATAGCAAAAATATATTTAAATGTAAACACATACACAAAACACAACAGACTAGACGACATAAATTCCGAACACAAACACAAACCAGTTTCAAACCTTATCATCATTTATTAGTTCGTAGACTTTCCTATAGGCTGTTTGTCGGTGAGAACTTTTGGAGAACCAATTATGGCTTTCATGAATTAAATACTCAAGATCTTCTGGCATGAACATTTTGCATGCATAGTTGACTGCCAACTGCACTGAATGGCAAACGCACTTTATAAGTAGTAGATCAGGTGAATGCTCTTTTAACTCCACGTATACGCTCTTGTGGGAGCCAACCATCACATTGGCGTTGTCGGTTCCAATTCCTATTAAATTATTTACGTTAAGATTCCAATGACTCAACTCCTTCAGCAATTTGCCGAATGGTAGTGACATCAATACAATCAATTATGCCAACTAGTGTTGGAAAATGTAGCTACTTGTGATTATACAAGAAGCGAATTGAATTTTTAAAAGAGCCAGATTTGAAGCTTAGAGTGTTTTTAAAATTTTTGAAGGCTGTCGGGGTTAAGGAGCAATATTTAGCTCCAAAAGAGCTAATTCGGCAACACTGTCTGTCCTGTCCTGGCGTCTGCCGTATAAAAGCGATTATCTCAGAGCCTATACGATATAGGGCCCCCTTATTCGCAACTTTGACTTTTTCTCCAAAGCAGTCAAGTGATCAGTTTTTTTGTAGCTCCATTTTAATGGGTATCCCCCATACAAATCTACCCCAAAAAAATTTTGTTTTTCAGGAATACTTCTGTGTTATGTAATCTTTGAACTCTAAATTTGATATGGACTATTCTTGCAATAGTCCAAATTAAATATCGGAACATGGGTAAAGTCCCTATACAAATTTATTTCAATTTTGTAAAAGTCTAATGTTTATCCTGTCACTCAATAAAATCTATGCGAAACCGCATACTCATAACCAGATAAAGCTTCTTATAGAATGAATAATTTTATTAAATAACAATTTTTTATTATTGAACGCTTTTTGTGTTGGTAATCAAAAATCGCATTAGGTTATTCAATAGTATTTAATTAAAGGATCTGTTGACATTGTTAATTATGTTTGATATTTTGTTTTTGTTTATTTGTGTTTGAAACCATTTTTTTTTTTTTTTTTTTAATATTATTATTTTTTTTTTTTCAATAAAAAAAATTTACAAATATATATGTGTATGTACGCTATCAACTTTTTTCAGACATTTCAGACAGATATAATGACATTAATAATAATTATTCGATGCATTGCATTTCAATTGCATTTATTAATGTGGCACATTTTGTGCGAATTAAATTAAAATAAAACATCAGAAACTCCTTTATTAAAAATCAATATTTTCACATTTTAATTGGTTGTAAATTTTGCATAAATTAAACTATTTTCCAATTGGGTTTACATATTTAATTAGCTCTCAACACACACAAACACTACCAACAGGTTAAAAATCTAGTAGAAATGCATTTTGAACATATCATAATTTTATTTTTATTTTTTTTTTTTTTTTTTGAATAAAGATATTCTTTTACTTGTTGGTGGCAGATTGTTTTGTATTCTATCGATATAAGTGAGCATAAAGTGGCTCACAGCTTATTTCAAGAGTTTCACATACATGAATTTTATCCGAATTATACAAAAAATGGAGACGAATCGAATTACATCGGATCCAAAATGGGTTCCGTTGATTGAGGGTGAGTTAAGCAAGTATTGTAATGCAAAACTAAGCATCTTTTGTTGGGATGAATATGACTTTAAGAGTCGAGAACCCCCCAAGAGGCCGTTTGTAGGTATTAAAGAATTACCAATACCGAGTAAACATCGTTAATTACGAAATTCCTGCCTCAACTTCGTTCTAAAAGAAGGACCATGTGTAAAAGAGACCAAATAATATGTTTTTGTCACGAACGCAAAAAAAAATTATGTTATAGACCAATTATGGGGCTTTATTTTTTTTGATTGCTTGGGCCTACAAGTCTATCTTGGCGCCCAAACTAAGCCCAATTTTGCATTAAAATTCTTGCCCAACTCCGTTATAATTTAATTTACCTCCATTTTTATCCCCGCACCCCACATAGTGTGAAGGGTATTATCAGTTTGTCGGAAAGTTTGTAACGCATTAAAGGAGGCATCGGAGACCCCATAAAGTATATATATTATTGATCAGCTCGACGAGACGAATCGATCTAGCCATGTCCGTCTGTCTGTCCGTCTGTATGTCTGTTGCAATGAGTTTTTCTCGGAAAGTTTTAAAGATATTGACCTAAAACTTTAAACTTAAGCTTTTTGTGTTCCTAGGCAGTTTGTATGGCAGAACCAAGGTGCCACGCCCACTTTTAGATATAGCCCCCATGCAAACTTACCATTTTTTTCGATTTTCTTGTGTGAAAATAGTTATTATTTATGAATGTTTTGACTACGAATCAGGTAAAAACACTTTTAATCCAATATCCATCCATCCAATATCAGAAGAAAGGTACCACGCCCATTTTTAGATATAGCCCCCATGCAAACGTACCATTTTTTCGATTTTTTGTATGAAAATTGTTATTATTTGTAAATGTATTTACTACAAATATGGTTAAAAGCACTTCTTATGACATCCAATTTCAAAAGAAAGGTGCCAAGCCCATTTTTTGATATGGCCCCCATACAAACCAAGCGGCCATTTTTCAGATTTTGTATGAAAATTGTTCTTATTTATGTATATATTCACTCCAATCTGTGTAAAATCACTTCTACTGTTATCCTATGAATATTCTATCAATATGACAAGGATCGGGCCACTATAACATATAGTCCCATACAAACTCACCTTCTATTTTTTTATTTTTTCAAGAAAATGAATAAAGTTTCGTGTGGTGGGTATTTGAGCTTCGGTGCTTCCGAAGTTGACGTTCTTGCTTGTTTTTTTATTGAAAAGTAATAATTGTAATATCAATTTTAGATCTCAATAACATGCTTTATAAAATGGCGTTTGATTTTTTTCGATATCTTTAATAGTTTCCGAGCTACACTTTTTCAAAAAAATATATATGCTGCACGACATAAGCTGTGAGCCAGTCAGTGTAGATTGTTTTATTAGATTATCGATCGAGTGCATTTCAGAATCAGTTTCGACAATTGCGAAACTCTTTCTGTTCGTCCTCACACGTTGACCAGACACATATCCAGTGAGGATTTGTAATTTCAAAGAAATATCAACCTGAAATTTGAAGTTTATTTTGAATCTGAGCTGGTTTACCTTTGTTCCTTTCTATAGTAAACTGATTATTTTTAAGTTAACTATTTTTGCAATGTACGTGGCAATTGTGCTGCTCCAATACAATCCGTGAAACACACACTTAAAAAAAAAAAAAAAAGAAGAATGTAAGAGTTTTCTTTATCATAAATTCTTTTGGCAGCAATTAAAATTGATTTATGCAGTCGAGACTTAGTGGCAAGTCCAGCAAGCTGCCCACCACATTCGTTTTAGTTTTACATTCAGCACTGCTGCTGCTATTTTCCTTTCGTTCTTTCACTTGTTTTGCATGTGTTGAGTGTGTAAATTTTCTTTCGTTTTTGTTTTTTGTTTTTGTGCAATCTAAACAAAACTATCTCCTCTCAATTTCCCATTTGAAATCAACAATTTCGGTGATTAGACGCAGAAGAAGAAGAAGAACCGCAAAACGCAAACGAGCAGACGTGAGAATAGCACATTTATCAAGCGGAAACGGAAATGGTCACAAATGGTAAAATGGCGTCTAAGGTTTATTGGGACAACAACAATTACATTACAATTCGCAATTTTGCGTTACAATTATTCGGAAGTGATTTTAAGGCGTTCGTGGGTAATTAAAAAGTCTTTATCTGCACAATTACTTTAATGTTTATTTTATTTCGCTTTTTGTAGCTTTTTATAAAAAAAAAACATTTTTTTAATGGAAGTAATTTGTTAACCATTTCGTTGTTTTACTGTATTTGTATTCCAAGTGATTTTAAAATAATTAAAAAAAAAACATGGACAAACAGCAAATTGTGATGTTTCTGAGTTTAAAAAAAAGTTAAAATTCTTGTTCTTATAAATTGTACAAGTCATTTCGTCATTCCTAGAATCGATTTGTATAACATCTGCTACAGAAGTTTCACTTTTGCTTGCTGCCTTCTTGTCGTAATTTGTTTATTTCCGTATTTATGCAACACACCTGCTACTGGCATAAAAATTAATGCGAAAACTTTTAGAAAAACTTAGCATTCATAAATTGCCAACAGAATGAGTACTGAATTAACCCTCAAACGTACTTTGGTCCATTTTATGACCCAATGAGACTCTTAAGTGCTGTACTTCGGTTAACAATAATTGTATTACAAATTCCCTTTAATTCAAGCATAAATACATTAAAAATGTACAATAATATAAAAATAATAGTCAAAAGGTACATATCGAGGAGATACAAGTACAAGTACACACATAATGCGAAGGGTTTGTCTAAAAGTTTGTAACGCGTTGATGGAGTCGTCGTAGACCCCATAAAGTATACATATTCATGAACAACTCGACGATCTGACGATTCGATCTAGCCAAGTCCCACTGTTCGTCTGTATATAGATTTTATGCTGAAATTTGGAACTTAAGCTTTTCATAAAGGAAAGTGCCACGCCCATTTTTAGGTGTAGCCCCCATACAAACTTACCGGCAAATTTCGAATATTTTTACGAAAATGGGGAAAAAACACAACTTATGTCATCCAATATCAAAACAAAGGAGCCACGCCGTTTTTTATAGTCCCCATTCGTGTGGCGAGTATTTAAGTTTCGGTTCCACCGAAGTTAACGTTTTTCCTTGTTTATAAAATAATTCTGGTATCCCTTAAAAAAAGGCAATTAATGGTTGCGTTGATAACTATAAATGCAAATGCGAGACAAATCGTTGCCCAATGACATTATCGAACAATATCGTTGGTTTAACAGCCCTGAATGAATATCATCTTGGATTTAATAGATTCAAACTGGAATTACAACAAACTATACAAGCGGCAGATTTATTGAAAAAACTATGATGAAGAGTTTGTCAGACTACCAATGGAGTCTTTAGAAGGTAAAAAAAAATAGATATGCTTCCGAGGGTTAACGTTGTGTAACAAGAGAAGTGAACGAAAACTTGTGAAATCTGTGCCATATGTTAAAGATGAGTTAGCGCTGATCATGGAAATTCTAGCAAAACTCTAGTGACCATTGCTAGTGCAACATTCATAAACAAATTTATCAAGGGTATATTTGGACTGTATTTAAATCTTTCAGGATTTCTTTTTTTATATAAGTTTGATGTGCCTCTGAACAAAAACTTTTTAAGGTATAAGGGGCGTATTATGGTTAAAATAAAAAAAAAAAATTGTAATAGTATTTATATATCGATCAAGTTTATTGATCTATTTGTGTTTTAAATTCTTCAAATTATTGAATTACTTTGTATAGATTTTTAAATGGATTTATGCAATTAAATTGGGAAACTTGAAATTTGTGAAATGATTCCTTCTATAAATGCTTGCGAATCGATTATAAATTTATTAAAAACATTAATTTTATTACCAGAGTAAATATTTTAGCTTGCGTAGAGGAATATTAAATGTGAAAGTATTCAAAGATTTACCATTTGACTTTTTTATACCCACCGCATATAGTGTGAAGCGTATTATCAGTTTGTCGAAAAGTTTGTAACGCATCAAAAGAGGCATCGGAAGCCCCATAAAGTATATATATTCTTGTTCAGCTCGATGAGACGAATCGATCTAGCCATGTCCGTCCGTGTGTCTGTCTGTCTGTTGTGAGGTGATTCATTCGCTCTGTTTTAAAGATATTGAGCTGAAACGTGAAACTTAAGCTTTTTTCAGTCCTAGGTAGTTTGTATGTTAAATTCAGATTGCCACGCCCCTTTTGAGGTATAGCACCATACAAATTTACCGCCCATTTTCGAGTTTTTGTATAAAAATAGGTATTATTCAAGAATGTATTCACATTAATTGGGTAAAAATACATCTTATGTCATCCAATGTCGAAACCAAGATGCCACGCCCATTTCTAGGTATAGCCCCCATACTAATTTATGAAAATAGGTATTATTTATGCATGTATCCACTCCAAATTGGGTAAAATCACATATGTACACACCACCGATATGGTACGGGTCGGGCCATTATAACGTATAGCCCTATACAAACTTACCTCTCATTACCCCACACATCCCATCTCGTAGTTCTATCTAAGCCACGGACTATCACACATAAACTCTATAAAGATTCGTGTGACGGGTATTTAAGCTCGGCTCCACCAAAGATAACGTTTTTTTTTTTTTTTTTATTATACCCGCTACACATAGTATGAACGGATATTATGATTTTACCAAAAAGTTTGTAACGCATTGAAAGAGACGCCGTAGATCCAATAAGGTATACATTGTATATATTTTTGATCAACACGACGAGACGAGAAGTTGTAGCCATGTCCATGAAGACTACTGCAGATATTATTCCCTTAATGACCCATTCTATATGGAAGTTTTTTGTAAGGCACATATTCACCTATTCAAAGATTTATTTGACGGATATTTAAGCTTCGGTTCCACTAAAGTTAACGTTTTTCCTTATTATATATTTTTTTTTAGTATTGAAGAAGTCAACTTTTTGGCTTGAAAAGTCAATAAATTTATTTGTATTTATTTGTTTCGCCATCTGTGCGTACTTTGTGCACAAGTGCACATTATTCTACTGGTCCCGGTATTTGCTTTTTCTTCTTCTTCTTCTTTGCTTTTGTACATGTTTTTCTTCTCTAGTGCCTCAGTATCTGTGTTCGTATCTGTGTGCCCGACGCTGGACAATTTGCTTGTTTGCTCCACTTTGGCCGCAGACAGAAATCGTTCCGCACGGCCATTAAATAATCGTTACACGCTGTATTTGCTTTTGCCGTTGTCTGTTATTGTGCTTTTTTTTTTTTTTTTTGTTATTTGTGTTGTTGACCCGGCCAACGACCGTTTGGAAAATACGACTACTCAAAAACTTTCAGAATAAGAAAAAGAAAAATAAGGGTAAAAGGAGTTATTTTGTGTGACATAAGTATAAATTAAAGTTTTAAAGTATGTCATTTCCTTTTATTTTATATATTTTATATATTTTTTTTACAATATATATTTTTTTTTTTATTATTTAATTGTATATTTTGTTTGTTAAGTTTTTGAAATATGAATACACCCATTTTATTTAAAATTTCCGAAGCTTGTGGCTTAGAATAGCGTTGTTATTGGTAAAACCGCTTACAACTTTTATTAAAATTTGTTTTGTTGATTTTAAACAAAATTTTTGTAAAAATATTCTTGTCAAAAAAACTGTTTTGTATAAATCATTACCAAAACATAAATACTACTTTTTTTGTTAAAAAAAAATTATTTTTTTTATTTTCGATAGTTTTGCCATGTTTTTACATTATTCTGGACTTGTTTTTTATTTTGTTGGTGCATGTTGGGATATGATCGATCGGATTGTGGTCTGTACTAATTGATAATTATGATTGAAATGATGATCTGGGCAGTATTGTTCAGGTAATATCCCGACCTTTCCGGAGCTGTCAACAGATTTCTTATATCTATTTTTTCTTAACGCCATTGGAATGGGTAAACTCAAAATCATTCCGAGAAAGAACTTTTTTGGGTTTGATCTTGTTTGATGAACTTTGTAATTGATGTGTGGGTTCTATCGAACCATTTTATCCTATAGGTCATGACAATCTATTTCTAAATTTGAAATTTCAATCAGAGAACGGCTTCCGTTGAGCGCAAAAACGTTCATACACGAACAATAGCCGAATATTCAACCCATTCCCAAGCGCTCAAGCTAACGCTAGCACATGTTTTTTCTTTTGAGTTAAAATCACTCAACTTTTGTACATTTGTTTTACTTCGCCGAGTTTACTTCTATATTCACTCAAAACTTCTATTCCATTCGCACTCAATCATGGTTTATATAGTCCGTGGACCATCGTAAACTCTCGCATGCGATGGTCTACGATGGTCCATGAATGGTCCACTCGTTCGGCTCAACAATGATCGTGTTGAGTGAAAAAAAACTCAAATGAGCAAACTCAAATCGTATGAGTAAACTCATAGAGTTTGATCAAAATACGTAATTTCACAATATATTTATTAACTTTATTCTTATGTTATATATAACATAATAAAAAAATTCATTTTAATTAAGTATTAAATTAAAATATAATAATAACAGTATTCATGCGTTTTTTCGCCAGCTAGACGCAAATGAAATTATTACAAAAACAATGAGCCGAATGAGCCGTTCTTAAGAATAGGCTGAGTTTATTCAATGCTTAGCTTCGCAGAATAAGCAAACGTGAGCAAAACATAAAGGAAAGAAGGCTATACGTTGTATACGATTGACGTGTTCGTCAGCACGAGCTGATTTTCATTCGACGCTGTGTTTCGCTTAGTTACTGGAATTGAGTAAGAATTTTTGCGTCTGAACTGGCCCAAGGAAAGTGTGAGTTTTGCAGTTCTCTGATTTTAATGAAGAATTACTTTGCATATATGTAATTTAAAAGAAAATCTTCAAGGAGGAGCTAATTTAACTGCAAGTAATTATTTTTTTTTTTTTTTTTTTTTTTTAATCGTCATACAAAGAGGGGTACTAGACTCTATTATGTATAAAAGTATTAATATGCTCGACAAAAGGATGTAGGATAAAGGTTTTACATCAAGTTTATTACTGATTATGTGAATATTTTGCGGCTGTGCACATACATTTTTTCTAGTATATCTGATAAAGAGTTTATTTACTTTATATTTCTTCCAAAATCGATGTGAAAACAAAATCTTTAGGTAAAGAGAACAGAAGAATGACTTTTATGTTATATCTTAACAGCAACAACAAAGACAACAACAAAACCTTTAAATTTTGTTTACAATTATAGCTATCGACACAATTTCTCTCAAGTGCAATACTTAAAGAAAAGTAGTTCAACATATTCTTACTTGTAATCGAGAACATAAAATCATCAACAAGTAAAATAACAAAAGCATAAAAGCTTTTTTTTTCAATGTTTGTTCAAAAATAAAAATAAAAACAAGAAAGAACGCTGAAGTCGAGTATGCTCGACTGCAAGATACCCTGTACCCAATCTAAATGTATCAATTAGATAGGTTCTATTTGACTACTATACCTCATTGAATTGGATTTTCATAGAAAAACTTAAAAATCGGGTATATCTTTGAACGGGGTTATACCTAAAATTTTGTTGGGCCTATCCATATTGGTCTATTTCATTGGGACTATCATAGACATAATTTATACTAAATTTAAATTTTCTAGAATAAAAAACAATGACGTTTTTATGTAAAAACCCAAAATTTTGGGGTAAATTTATATGGGGGCTATACCTAAAATTTTATTGGTCCAACCCATATTAGGATTTTTATTGGGACTATCATAGACATAATTAATACTAAGTTTGAACTTCCTAGAATAAAAAACAATGAAGATTTTAAGCAAAAACATAAAATTTTGGGGTACATTTGTATGGGGGTACCCCTTAAAATGGGTCTAGAGAAAAACCGTTTGCAAGTGAACACTTGACGGTTCTGGAGAGTCTAAGTTTTAAATATGGTGGCCCTATCTCTTATAGTCTCCGAGATAATCTCTCTCATACGGCAGACAGCAGGACAGACAGACGGACAGACGGACGGACGGACAGACAGACATAGCTAGTTCGACTCCCCTTCCAATGCTGATCAAGAATATATATACTTTATAGGGTCTATCTTGCCTCCTTCTGCCTGTTACATACATTCGCACAAACTTAATATACCCTTTTTACCCTTTGGGTACAGGGTATAATAAGAAAAAAAGAAGCGAAAAGAAAAAAAATTGCTTGCAAACATTTTACTAAAATTTTCTCACTTAACTGATGAATCCGCCTGCATTATGTATATTGAACGAACGTTGAAAATGCATGTAATACACTGAGATGGAGGGTCTTTGCTATCATCTTTATCTGTCATGACAATATGAATGTGTATCTGCAAACAACATTGTACGGAAAACGAGACATCAACGCATTTTCTATTCAAAAAGATACATTTCCTGGCAATTTGATGCAGCAGCAAACAAATACAAAATCATTTTCAATATTCTGCAGCAACGAAATCTAAAGCAACGAAAATATTGTATCTTTTGTAGAAGGAAGAGAAATTTGTGTCAAAAAGAACATTTCGAAAACTACAAAAAGCCGAAGTACGTTTTGTTTGTTATAATAGAAAATTCTCTTAGAAGTACAGCAGACCAGACTATATAAAAAGAATTTATGCGAAGTATTTTCTTCTCAAACACGCCCAACGACAACTTATTCGATTCTGACATGAGCCATGCTTTTGAGTCATACATCAGGAGCGGCATTATCAGCATCTTGTAGAATTTAATCGAAGAAGATTTCTACATCCTCAAAGCTTAAGTTCTTTGTCCTCAAAGACCGTCTACGTCGTGTAGATTGTCTGCAGGTGAATACCAAGTATTTCGTCTTGTTCTCCTTTCATCACATGAGAACGCATTGCCCTATCTGAAGCCTCTCTTGGTATCAAAGCGGTCGGAGAGATCTTTACCAACCCAGACAACGCTTTGGGTGTTTGTCAGCGTCGTCATACGGAAGCGAACGATTTTTGAAGCGATACGAAGTTCAGTCAGTGCTTTGAAAAACATTGATTTGATTGGCGTGTGTCATCGACAATTATGTGGTGTGTTTTTCTTTGGTCTTCTCCAGGATTTAGCGTAGTGTGAATATCTCGTCAATGGCCGAATTCTTCGGCCTGAAACCATAGTGATACTGTCCAACTATATGTCAGATAGGATTTTATAAGCGATTGGAAGGAGAATTATTCCGTGATAGTTTGTGCAGATTGCTGGGTCTCCTTTCCTTAAAACTGGGCACAGGACACTTAGGTTCCAGTCATTAAGCATACACTCACCAGTCCAGCTATTTTTTGTTGTCCGCCCGAATGCCCGTCCGAACGAAAACGAGTAAAGCGCATTGCAAAAAGGCAGACGGACGTGGCTAAATCGATTCGTCTCACCTAGCTGATCAAGAATATATTTTATGTGGTCTACAACTTCTCCTTTAATTTGATACAAATTTACAATTACCGCACCCGTAGAAGATGCAAGAAAGTCCTAATTTTATACCAACTAACTAAGTGACAAGTTTTTAAGCTTTAAGTAAGCCGAAGTTGGAATTGTTTTTTTTTTTTTTATAAAGATATTCCTTTTATTTATTTTAAAATAACTTGACTTGATCTACAGTCAAATCCAATCAAAAATTGCAAATTTTGCATAATTCTTCAATTAAATTTGTTTCATTACAAAATTTCTTCAAATTTTTCTTTTTTTTTTTTTTTTTGCAGTAAACGAACAAAATAATCTTTTGCAATTTTAAGTTTTGCCTTTTGTGGCTTTGTTGCATAAACGTGCTTAAGTGGAAAATATTTCATTCTTCAGGACATTTTCATTTATATTCTATTCTGCTGTAAATCAAAGCGAAATGAAATGAATTACTTATTTCTAGAAAAATGTTAAACACACAAATTGTAAATTGAATATTTTGAAAATAGTTGAAGTATTATATTTGTTATACAAAGTCGATGCAAAAATATTCTTACAGTATTTGCGTTCAGCTACTTTAAAGTGATTTCAAAAATTCCGATGAAGATTTATACAGCACAACAACATTTTTTAACTAAAACCACAATTTAAGCTGTTAGTAAAATATGAAATAAAATTTATAATTTGAAGAAGTTCTTAATTTGTGTTTTTCTACAAGGGGGGTATTATGAAGTTGCTCTATTCGATAGGAAGATAGTAACGCCATATTTGAACTTTTACTCTCCAAATCAATTAAGTGGCCACCATCAAATGGGGTTTCTCTTTGCCCTATTTTGAGGAGTACTCCTCATACAAACCTATCTCAAAATGTTGAGTTTATTTTTTAAATCTTAAAAATCGAAATTTAATAAAAAACTATGCCTCTTATAGCTACAATAAATTATTCCAGTATAAGTAAGACCAGGAATCTTATAGTAAATTCCGCCTATCAACTCTTTTTTATTCATTATTATTCGAAGACCAAGTTAAGTCTGGCCTTTTTTCATGCTAAGCACAACAAAATGATTGAACTTGATTTAAATGGAAACTATGACATAAGCCACATACAAAGTTTTTCCAAGATTTAAAAATTTATCTTGAAATTAAAACTCGAAACATTAACATACAATACAGAATGGTACTAGGATAGGACAAAATTTGAGGTTAATAAAATTTGGGTACAGTGTATCTCATAGTCGAGCAAACTTAACTGCTGCGCTATTTCTTGTTTTGAATTATGTTTTTTGAAAATGTTTTTGTCAGCTCAAGACTGAAATAATATTTTTTAGAAAATATTTAAATTATTTCATGTTTTGCAGTGTTAAAAGAGCCTTAGTGATATTTTATTTTCATATTTTTGAATTCTTAAACAGCGGAGCTCTCTTTAATTTAAATCTTTGAATAACTTTGATTAACTTGCATAATAATCATTACTAGCAGCACCCAAAGTGTTATTCGCTGCATGATGTATGCAGTAAGCAGTAAGCGGCAGCATCAGAAGAAACACTTAATCAATAACTGATTATTGTTTCGGTTTAAATTGACCGTAAACCGAACATTGAACACAAACTTCGTACCCCATTTCATTCCATTCCAATTTTGTTGCTGGTAACCATGCCGGTGACCCATGCCGGTGGTCGTATGTTTCATTTTATATTACGAATTGAATTACTTACCCAAGCTTCATCTCTCTTTCTCTTTCTCATCCGCTCTCTCTGCTTTCCTTTAGCCTCTACCTTCTCTATCGTATGTCCTTTGTATTGTTGTTTATATGCTGACTGACTCTCTATGCGGTAAAATTGCAGTTATAAATCACTTTTGCATCATTTTCCGTTTCGTTCAGTTCTGTTCAGTTCAGTTCATTTATTGTTGCACACATTCACACATTTACACACACGCACACACACATATACACGCTCACGTTCATATAAATCCTTGTATCAGACAGAAGAAGGAGGTTTCGTTAGCATTTCAATGCTTGCTCTCAAGTATAGATTTGTACATCTTTAAAATTTAATTTAAATTTTTGTCATTGTTGTCATTTTTCTTTTGTTTTTAATTTTAACTTTTTTTTTTTTTTTGTAGATCATTTTAATTATTTAATGTATAAAATAATACAAAAAAAAAGTTTTTGGTTTAGGAAATGCACAAAGTGCATTTTCTATTTAAATATAAAATAATAATTTAATTTATTATATTTTCATTGAAATGTTCATTGCAAAATAATTGTTTTTTGGTATTTTGCATTTCGAATTTTTATTTATTTTTTATTTTTTTGAAAATTGTTTGCTGGCAACGTTGTAACCAGAAACCATGTGCTCTGCAAGTGATTATCCTTGCTAATCCTGTTATTCGTCGTCTGCAAAGATTAAATGCATTTACACGACAGTGCGATAAGTTTCTGCTTCGATGCTTTTCCTATTTCTTTGCTCCGCTCTAACTTTATTCTCTTCACTTTTCCCTGAGCTTTGAATTTTGCTTGTGTTTTGCTGTCGTTTTGTCGTGTTGAAGGTTACAGCTGTTGTGGATCAAAATTAATTGAAATTGTCAGCTTGGAATGTTACATGGACAGCCACAAATTATGTCCTGGACAATAGGCAGCAGCAGACACATTCCATATGTATATCGTATAAATCGCATATATTAATGCATTTACATGTATTAGTTTACACGCATACTCACGCATAAAATAAGTTAGACAGAAATGCAGACAAACAGACAAACGGAAATGTTTTCGAAAATTTACGCTTTTGAGAAAATTAAATCGTAAAACAAGAGAAAACTTTAATTCTGGTAAATAAAAATTGAATAAAATTTTTTGTATATGTTTTTTACTATTATTTAGTATTTATTTGTTAAGTCAATAGAACCTATTTATTGTATAATTAGACAAGAGAAAAAAGAATTGAGACCAGTTTTAGGCACCCTTTTTAGACACAAAATATTCTCCTTTGTTTTCATTGCAACTCTTGTGAGCCAAGCCCCATTTTAAGAGGTACCCCAAATTTTTGGGTTTTTGCATAAAAACGTCATTGTTTCTTATTCTATTAAGCCTTAATTTAGTATAAATAATGCCTACGATAGTACTAATGAAATAGACCAATATGGGTGTGACCAAAATAAATTTTAGGTTAAGCTCCTATACAAATAGAACACATTTTTTAAAGTTTTTGTATGGAAATCCAATACAATGAGGTATGAAAGTAAGAAAGGACATAACTTAAGGTGCATACAGTTTGGGTATACTCGACATCAGCGTTCTTTCTTGTTTTTTTGTTGAATATGTTGCGTTACAAATATTAAAATAATTTTGATATTTTTTAATGTTTGAACGAGATGGAATCACTTATATGGACAAAAAACATTAATTTTAACTGCGAATATCAATCGCCAATTTTTATATCATTGTAACCGAAGGGTAAACGAGTAAATTAAGTTTCTTAAATGAACCAGCAGGTTTTCTCTAGCCCCACTTTATGGGGTATGCCCAACACAATCATACCCCACAAATAAAATGAAATATCGCAACATGGGTTCCTGTATAAATTTACCCATTTTGTTATTATACCCGCCACACATGGTATGAAGGGTATTATCAGTTTGTCGGAAAGTTGGTATATATATTCTTGATCAGTTTGATCAGACGAATCGATCTAGCCATGTCCGTCTGTCTGTTTATTTCTACGCATATTTAAAGGTGAAGATATGAAGATATTCAGCTGAAAAGTGGAACTTAAGGTTTTCTCGGCAACGACTTCTTTATATGTTAAAACCAAGCTGCCACGCTCATTTTAAGGTGTAGCCCCCATACAAACTTACCATTTTTTTTTTTGTATGAAAGTAGTTATTAGTTATGAATGTATTTACTACAATTTGGTTAAAAACACTTTTTATGTCATCCAATATCAAAACCAAGATGCCACGCCCATTTCTAGGTTAGTTCCCATACAAATATACCTCCCAGTTTTGTGTTTTTGTATGAAACCCCTTTGCGGAATATAATCTACGTCACTGATGATCATACATTAACTATTAAAGTTTTGTGTGGCGGGTATATGAATTTCGGTACTACCGAAGTTACTAAAAATTTAAGTTTTGTTTTGTTTTGTTTGTTGGCGTCGAAGGCCATAGTAGCTTGTACGCCATTTTTTTAGTTGTATTAGATATAACACTTTATATTGTATCTAATTATAATAAAATAAAAATACAAAAAAAAAAAATTTTCCATCCACACAGATTGTCACAGACATGAGACCGAGTACTTCATCTTGGCCTCGTTTCCCGATATTAAACGTAAATCATTCTTCTTCGTAATGATTATAATACTATCATATATTGAAAAACTAAACTCGTTTTACATTTTTAGTGAGAAGAAATCTCCCAGCTTAAAGGCTTAGGTGCAACCCTTTTTTTATAATTTTCAAGTCACTTTTCATTTCAACATTCTACGCAAGTCGAATAAGTCTTATCAAAAAAAAAAAAATTCGTTCACTTTCCGTCGATTTCGATGAAGACTCTCAAATAGGAAACATACTTCTTCTTCTCAACGTCGCTGTTTTCGCTGTATTTTGGCGCCATACAAATTGGTTTGTTTACTTAAAAACGACGATGCGAAAATAAAAATGAGAAAATATAGTATTAGTATTCCACACAAATAAATAAATAAATAAAAACGAAATCTCTATTCCACAAACTTGCACGCAAAATTGTAAAGTGGTGGAATTATGGTGGGGAAGCAAACATATAAATAAATAAACGCGACGGCAAACGCCGACAGCAGAAATCCTTGCCTGAGCCCTTTGCTTGCTTTTGCCCGCTCTTGGGTCAGCATCATGGTTGGTAAGCCGCAACACGCGAAAACACATTTCTCTCAATCAATAACGAAACGACAGACCGACCGACCGACCGACCGAGAGTCATTAGACGTGCACGAAAGCATTAAACGTCTTCAAATGAAGGAAGACACTTAAATACGGAAAATCCGCCATCGCAACGCAACGTCTTTGCGATAAAAACGCATTATAAAATGGAAACCCGTTGCCTCTCGCAAATTGACTGCAGTAATTAAAGTTTAATTACAAAGCGTTGCAGTCTAACTCACTCACTCATTTACTTATTCACTCATTCACTCACTCATTTACTCACTCACTCACTCGCTCACTTGCTCACTCTTCATTAACCTCAGTTCGAGTAAATAATCGCTGTCGTCGTAAAATAATATTTGCCTGGATTTTGTTTAAAACTTTCATAAAATTAGAAAATTTCAATTTTATGTTTAAATTAAGAGTCTCACTTAATGATGCTGCAAATAATGATTTATTTGAATGGAAATAATAAAAACAGTTAAAAGAGACAAATGTAATTTAAAATTTACAATTGGAGTAAGGAGTAAATATTTTTTTCGGCGGAAAAGGGAAAACATTTTGCATTAAGAAATGGTTTATTATACTCGTACAACTCACACAAAACATGGAACTTCCAAGGCATCTGCTTATTGCAAACCTCAGTTTTTTTTTAATACATTTATGTATATTTTTTTTTTTCTATAAAAGGTGCTTGACACCGCCTGGACATAATAAGTTTGAGTTGGTAACAAATATCTGCACAAATTAAAAGCGTTTTTTAAATGCCGAATGTAAAATTTTGAGGAAACGAAACTAGTTGAAGGTTAAATATTGATATTGCTATAATATTACTAGCAGATACCCGGCGTGTGCTACTACGTTGTACGGGCGTTTCGGCTGCTCTTTCAGCTCCTCTCCGTTTCGCATCTGCTGTGTTTTGTGCAATTTCAGTTCTTTTTGATGCATTTTTACTATTTGCTTTTTTTTTTTTGCAGCGCAACCAAAATGGGCTGGGGCTAATTAAAAAACATACTAAAAAATACCACTTTTTATCTTACCCAAAATATATTGGGGAAAGCTGCAATAAGATTTTTTTATTTTTGTTTTTTGTTTATGTTAGAAAGCAATACTTTTTGCATGGGAAAACTAGAAAATTGGCTTCTTAAATGACAAGAATATGCATTAGGCGTTGTTTGAGTGAAATTTCAATTTATTTGAATTGTTTATTTTCATCGGTGTGACGGTTTCAACGAAAATCGCGGACATAGAAAGATTTTTACTATTTTATATATTAGATATGGGTTTTAAACCTCATTCTATTTAGTACAG
Organism: Leucophenga varia; assembly: GCA_018903435.1. Lineage (NCBI taxonomy): Eukaryota > Metazoa > Arthropoda > Insecta > Diptera > Drosophilidae > Leucophenga > Leucophenga varia. The sequence continues at coordinate 59,678 of JAEIFJ010001799.1, forward strand.
AGGCAAACAGACTTGTTAGCAAGCTCGGAGACTATCAGAGATAGAGCTATTATATTTAAAACTTAGTCTCTCCTAAGCCGTCAAGTGTGCACTTTCAAACGGTTTTTCTCTACCCCCCATACAAATCTACTCCAAAATTTTGGGTTTTTGCATAAAAACGTTATTGTTTCTTATTCTATAAAGTCTAAATTTAATATAAATTATGTCAACGATAGTCCCAATGAAATATCGTAGTATAAATAGGATCACCAAAGTTTAAGGTATAGCCCCCCATACAAATATACTCAATTTTTAAAGTTTTTGTATGAAAGTCCAATACAATGAGGTATAAAACTAAGATACGACTTAACTTAAGGTACATTAAGATTTTGTACAGGGTATCTTTTAGTCGAGCATACTTAACTTTAGAGTTCTTTCTTGTTTATTTCTTCTACGACACAAATCGATGAATAAAATAAAATTTGATTAAAATTATGGCTCACATAAAGCTTAATTCTTTCATACATTTTAATTAAAAGTTGCTTCCATATTTGATGTTTTTTTTTTTTTTTTTTTGACGCTCTTTAACAAATGAATAAAAACGCAAATATTGTCAAATATGGAGGCACACGCGCACTACTCCTCCACACACACTCACACACACACGCACATTAAAGCTACAACTTTTTTTTATTTTTTTTTTTTTTTTGTTCTCTATAAAATGCAGCAAGGTATTGTGAGGATTTCGAAGGATTATAATCGCTGTGGCGTGAAATATTATACTATGAAAACAGGCAATGAACAAACTTTTCGCATAATTAATGCGAAAATTCATTCCAAAAGAGAAGAAAAGCGAAAGGCAGGCAGGCAGACTTTGCTTGCTGCATGAGAATTATTAAAAGCGTGAATGTGTGTGTGTGTTGCGTTGTCTATTAGGATCGTTTAAGCATGTCTATGCCATGTTAAATACATTAATTAGTTTTAACATTCACAGAAACTTTTTTTGAGCTATCGCATATCTGTGAATCAATGATAACATTTCTCAAACTAACAAAGGACTTAAATTGAGATACATTCACTCACTCACGCACTCACTCACTCACGCAAATACTCACTGCTTTGCCTAAGGAAAATGTTTATTTAAAAAAAAAAAAAAAAAAAAAAAAATTTCAACTGTCAAAGGAATTAACATTCTGAAATAATTTGACAGCTGTTTTTCATTTTATAAAATCGCTCATTCTCATCAATATATCAAATCGTATTTTCAATAAATGTCAAAAATTTTTACAAAAGAAAAAAGAAAATTAAATTTAAATGAAATGAAATGTTTATTCCTTTTATCGTTTTTAAATTTAACAAGAATATAAATATTTATTTTGTATCCTGGTCACACACCAAGTAACACTCAAATATGTGATGTGATGTGTACATCACGGAATGGAATAGAATAGAGAATAAATATAATTTATATTCACAGCAATGATGCTACTTGCTATGATTATAATTGGCAGTTTTTGAATGGGTCAGTAGGGAGCAATTTTTAAATCTAAAGATTCACTTGAATGGAACATATCGCACAAATGGTTTATTGGGTTTAGATAAATCAAACTCAAAAGTTACACACACATTCACATCGTCGCAACGCATCGAATGTATCTGAAAATGAAAAATTAGTGTCAAAATCACACAGCAGTTGCTTCGTTAAGTGGATATCATCATCGATGCAGCAAATTGTGGTCAAAGTTGATTGGAAGTGTCTGTCATCAGCATATGTCACAAACAGTTTCGGCTAATGGATAAATATTTTGCCAATATTTGACACTTCAGTTTCTAATGCAAAATTAAAGAAAAAAAAATAATAATAAATAAATAACAGAAAAAACGGATATTTTTTAATAATAATATTAACTATTCATACAGATTTTTTAAGAATGTTGTAAACCTTGCAAAAGGCTTATTAGCTAAGCTGTATAATTTTAGGTAATCAGATTAAAGGTTTGATTTGCTTTGACGGTCTTGGATTCGAAACTAACGAAAATTAACTGTGCAACACAAAAAAAAATTGGAAAGTCTTATGATGGCGTTTCAGGATAGATCTCTATAAGGGTTGTCACCTCATGCATATTTCAACTTTTAACACATATTATTTTGATCGTACAACAAAAGTTTATTTACAACAACAAGGAATAAATGAATCACGAATTTGTGGTTGAACTTTTTAAATAAAACAAAACTCAGATCATTAATTTTTGTATAATACAATGTTTGGCATTACCACTGTATGAATACTTTATTTGGAAGGTCTATTGAATTCTAACTTTTGACTAGCGGTAATCATAAATTTCTTTGAACTTCGATCGAAAAAAAAAACATTCTGCCAACTTTTTTTCGGGTCTTCCAGTTTTATGTTTAGTAAACATTCCTGAATCAAAACCTCATTTTTATCTTTCGAAGTTTAGAAACATTTTTGAGTTGAAAATTTTTGGTTTGAAGTGATGTTAGTAAAAATTGACTGTAACTGTTTCTTTTTTGCCAATTGGCATCAGAGTGAGAGATAATGGAATAACTTTTAAACTGACAACAAGTTATCAAGGCACACCAGAAAGAATTGAAGTTATATCTGGTATGCCTCAGGGTAGTCATCTTGGACCACTTTTGTTTATAGTTTTCATTAATGATCCTCCAAATATTATATCTCACAATCATACCTTAATGTATGCTGACGACGTCAAATTGTGTTTGAGTTACAATGGTCCTGGTGGCCATGACTTAGTGCAAAGTTATCTAAATGAGCTTCATCGCTGGTTTCGTTTGCTCGTAGAATCCCTTTTTTTATCAACCTACCTAATTAAAAATTCGGTCCTTGAGCGGGTTGTTTCTATTAATGACACAAAACTTTCGTTTCCAACTCTCATTGACGTAATTTGCAACAAGGCAATCGGTTTACTTACTTTACTTGGCTTTATTAAAAGTTGATCGAAGTATTTAATGATGCGTACATCACGAAGTTATTATTTATCTCTTTAGTCCGCCCAATACTGGAATATACCTCCTGTATTTGGTCTATCAAAAACAGTTAGAGTCTTTTCCAAAACTGTTTCTACTCTTTGCTTTACATAATTTGGGCTGGAATCCAAATGTTAACTTGCCTTCATATACACATCGATTAAATCTAATTTATTTGCTCACACAGTTTTATTCTTTTAGAAACTTGTATCTGGAGAGATTTATTCACCCTATTTACTAAAGCTGTTAAATTTTTCTATTCCAAATATGGATTATGAGAAACTATTCACTGTTCTACCTACAGACTTGTAAGACTAATTATGCATGCAACGATCCATATCGCGTTTTTTGTTCTTTATATAATAGATATAATAATTTAAATCTAGTCTCTCAAGACCTTCCATTACATCTGGTGCAAAAAGCTTTGAAAGATCAAAATGTGTAGTATGTCCTTTTTCGCAGCATAAATAAATAATCACGGTCCTTAGTTGATCTTAGCCTGAGCAGGCTTCAATTTTATTAAAAAAATAATAGATATCTGGAAAATGTTCTTTTATTTTTGGTGGATACTTCTGTAGTTCTATCTGGAATAATATTATATAATATAATAGTATTAGACGAAAAATGTTGTACTTTTAATAATATCAAATCATTCTCCAAATAACCAAATAACTTTATTATTTACGTAGCGGCATGGCTTTATCGAAACAATGTTCATTTTAAGATCCAAATTTTTTGATCTTAAATATTTTCGCAATCAGTGCAATGATAGTGGTTCTAATGGTCTCCTACTGATAGTAATATCCTACTTTGTTAAATGAGTACTAAATGTGAGAAGAATAATGAAAGACTGATGCACAGATTTAACGTTCATTTTGAACAGAATCAGAAGCACAAGCAACAAACAAGAACAAACACTAAACACAATATGGTAACACCGGAAGTGCTCTGAATCGACGCCATTTTGTGAAGCATTATGGATAAATGTCACGTTTGTTGGCAACTTGAAAAAGCGTAAGGGCAACGGTAAAAGGCATTAAACGAGACGAAAGATTTTTTTTTTTTTTTTGAAGGAAACATGGACAGACTCACAGTCAGTCGGACGGACGGACGGACGGATGGATGACTTGTACAAGTGTTGGAGCGCATATTTTGTCGTCGATGGTGTTAAGGTTTTTGCTCTTTTATATTGGTTATAAAGTATGTTGCCGACATTGTTGTTGTTGTTGATGTTATTTGTTGCGGTTATTTTAGTTGCTGTTGTTGTTGTTGTTTTTGTTGTTGTTGCAAGCAAATGTAAGCCAAATGAAACATGAAATGTGGTTACTTTCGCTTTGCTTCGTTCTCTTTTATTTTTTTTTTTTTATTTTTTATTTGATTTTAAGCGGAAGCCATCTTGAAGTTGCCAACTATGCCAAAGTTTTCGGTCGCTATGGCTTTGGAACAGTTTGCTATTGTTGCTTTTTTTGTTGTTGTTTATTATTAATGTTTTATATAAGAGAAGTTTCTCCATTACGTGAGACTGTTAAATGTCAAATATTTTGTCATTTTCACATCAGCATAAAACCAAGCATAAATAACGACGTCGACATATGTTGAAGCTTGTAGCTATAATAGATTCAGTTTGATTTCTTTGAAACTTCAGTTTACATTTTTACTTTAAAAGTAAAATTTTTATTTAATACAGAAATGGTTTCTTTGGACTTCAATTTTTTTTTTTTTTTTTATTAAAATTTATTCATTTATTAGCAATGCAATGCTTTTGTTTATTTTTTAATGAAACATATTTTATTTATTTTTTTTTTTTTTTTTCGAAAATAATTTCGAACAAACATTTCAGAATTATTTTTATTGCACTCATTATGGAATCGCACGGAATGGCTCAAAATCGCGTAAATCTCACTCGAGTGCAATAAATGTATTCAAATGTAGTTTTTATGTTTCAATAATATGTTAAAAAGTGTTTTCACAGCAAACATAAAAAGCAGATGGTGTTAAATTTATTATAGTCATGAGTCGTGGGTTAAAATCGCATAAAGCGAGGGGCGAGCGAACATTGCCGAAAACAATTTTTACTTCACACTATAAGGATTCGATAACATTGGATTTCATATTTTTATGGCATTTTATTATATTCGCATATACGACTCGTAGATACAAACAAACATACATGAACTATTCTATATAATTTTATATAAATACATATTTGCATAAAAAGTCCACTAAAGTCAAAAACATTCGCATTTGTAGTGAATTGCAATGGACGAATGCGCCTGAAGGTATGCAATAACAACAACAGCAGGATGCGCCACTTGTGTGTGTTTGTGTAAAAATAGTGAATGTGTGCGATTGTGTGCGTCTGTTTTTGAGCGTATTCGAGTACCAGACCCACTTAAAATCAAAGTGCAAAATGTTTTTTGTCAAAAGCTACACACTCTGTTATACGAAAAGTAATGAAATGATGTATGAGACTATTATATCTGAACAGCTTGAAATGTAGCCAGTCTTAGTTATATATTGGTCAAGTTGAACTCTTACTTTTAGAGGTCTTCAAAATTAACACACTGCCCAACCAACTGCTTTGTTACAAAAATAAAAGAGAATTGACAAACAATTTTTAAAATATATTAAAAACTAATGGGATGGGTTGTACAATATTTGGTAAAGGGGTTGTGTGGGGTCAACGATGCACTTTAAACATATTTCCAATTTTATGCTAAATACTATATATCTTTTATTGAAAAAATTAGATAAAGTGGAGCTGAGTTTGTATGGGGACAAAATGTTATTGTGGCCAGATGCTCTTTAAATCTATTATGTACACAGAGGTTGTAATTGGAAGGTATTGTCGTCGTATTACGACCAAAAAAACTTAGTTATGCTTCGAATTTCAGGTTAATATCTTTAAAACTTTCGGAGCTATAGTACATCGATTACTCTCGCCGAGCTGATCAAAAATATATATACTTTATGGGTTCCTTGACATCTCCATTACTGCGTTGCAAACTATCCGTCAAATAGTTAATACCCGTTCTGAGTATGTGTGACGGGTATAAAAATATGTAAGTCACACTGAAATGGATGATCGATTATATAGTATAGGCGTAGGATTCGTAGTAGTTCAATTTAATTTTTCCTTTTTCGTCATCGACGAGCAGAACAACAACATTGGACAAAAGTACAATCTTTCCTGCACAGCAGATAAAGGATTTATGATTCTAGCAACTACGAAACTGTTGTTGCTGAGCTCGCCATTATAGGCAAAGAATGAAGATAAAAACAAGAAAGAACGCTGAAGTCGAGTATGCTCGACTGCAAGATACCCTGTACCCAATCTTTATGTACCTTAAATTAAGTCCTATTTTTGTATATACCTTTTGTATATACCTTATTGTATTGAATTTTCAAACAAAAACTTGAAAAATTGGGTAAATTTATATGGGGGCTATACCTAAAATTTTATTGGTCCTACCCATATTGGGATATTTTCTTGGGACTATCATAGACATAATTACATAATACTAAGTTTGAACTTCCTAGAGTAAAAAACAATGACGTTTTTATGCAAAAAAACCTAAAATTTTGGGGTACATTTGTCAAGAGAGTCTAAGTTTCAAATATGGTGGCCCTATCTCTTATAGTCTCCGAGATAATCTCTCTCATACGGCAGACAGCAGGGGGACGGACGGACAGACAGACATAGCTAGTTCGACTCCCCTTCCAATGCTGATCACGAATATATATACTTTATATGGTCTATCTTGGCTCCTTCTGCCTTTTACGTACATACATTCGCACAAACTTAATATACCTTTTTACCCTTTGGGTACAGGGTATAAAAAATTAATTCGCATTTGATTTTGAGCACTGCTCGTAGCAATTACAAAAACAAACATTGCAAATATTCGCTTTATTGAAGATTATTTTTCCAGCATTCTTAGATTGCTTATCCATTTATTTGAACTTTTATTTTATTGTGAAAGTGTTCACAAATATATATGAAGATTAAATTAATTTATTAAGTTAACTCATAGCAAATATGAAAAATATTTATTTGTACACAACTGAAATTTAAAAAAAAAAAAAAAAATACTAATGTAAATGTTTATGTTCTTCTCTTTGGTATTGTGAAAATATAAATCAAAATTTTTATATTTAACAAAACAATTTTTGGCGATGAATCCTTCGATGAGCTGTAGAACTATTTTCTTTTATGTGTGTATGTATGATTGATCGAAATAAAAAATAATGATTTGACCCAATATTCTTACCCCCTATTTTCCCTATTCACCTATGGCCAAAAAAATAAGTTCACTAGCACAACTTCCTTTTATATCGATATATTTGAAGTTTTATTGAATATGATTATAAAACTTGTTTATATTTTTCATTGTATTAACAAGATAAAACCTTAAAGCACCAAAAACATCGAAAAAATAAAGGACAATGTTTCAATTCACTCAAAACGTAAACTCAATAAAAATGGTTGGACAAAATAATAAGTACCTACACTCAAATATATACTTTTTTGAAAGGTAATTTTTTACCTTTTCATATTCTTATAAAATACTGTTTAGTTTTTAAATAACTACAACCCTTCAAAATTATAGAATTTGTATGAAAAATGGCAAAATTTGTTTACTTATTTTGTATAACTCGAAAGCTAGAAGAGATATCAAGTTCTATCTGGTATCAAAATGTGGAACTACTGTCAGCCTATCTACTTTCTATCTCCTCCTGATTTTGAGCGAGTAAGGCTCAAAAACAAACTGGTTAAAGGACCATTTTGTAGGTTCGAGGAGAACGACTGCAGCTCGAAAAGTAATATGTATTATGGTATCATATTAAAGCTAATAAAATTATCTTTCAGAAAACTATATATTTGTTAGGGTGTACATATTCAATTAAACTTCAAATATATCAAATATATCGATATAAAACGAAGTTGTGCTAGTGTACTTATTATTTTGGCCATATGTGTATATCACGCATATTGAAACTTTGAACCGAACTGCTCCAAATTTTTTTTGGTCTATATTTAGCCCAAAGAACAACTATTTCTGCCCGGCACTCTTTGATTTTCCAAAAAAAAAAATTTTAAGGGCCAGTCTATTCCCCATCTTGTGCAAATGATTGGCGAAGTGAGATTGTAAATATTCTTGATCGGAATTGAAAGGGGAGTCGAACTAACTGTTTTAAATAAAATGCTCTCCACATCGAAAAATTTAAATGAGGTTTGATTTCGGGGTGTTTACTGATTATAAAAATGTTTTGGGTCACTGAATCCGAATCTGAAGTCAAAATTCAAATTCAATTCGTTGCGTGCTAAATTTTGCATAAAAACGTTTTTGTTTCTTATTCTGCCTATGATAGTCCCAAAGAAAGAGAACAATGTGGGTAAAACAAAACAACCATACAAATATAATCCATTTTTTAAGTTTTTGTATGAAAATCCAATACAATAGGGTATGGTAGTAAGGTAGGACTTAACTTGAGGTACATATAGGTACATATTGAGGTACAGGGTATCTTGCAGTAAAGCTTCTCGACATCAGCATTGTTTCTTGTTTTTATGTAAATTAGAACTCACTAAAGGCCCAGACGCGCATAAGCGTAAATGTACAAATTTTAATTAAATAAAAACGTTTTTTTTATTTGTATATTAGGTAACTTGCCTATTACATATTGCTTATTCGTCTAATATCAACATCACAGATTTAAAGAAATATTTTAAGATTTAGTCATAATTGGAAAACAATAATAAAATAATAAAAGTTTTTAGTAAATGATGAAATTTTTTTGTAACTTTAAGTAATTCTGTAATCCGAAAAGCTTTTCATTTTCGTTATTCTACGTTATCTGCTTAACTCAAACTCTTGCAAAAAAAAAAAAAGATAGAAAGCCATACACACATGCCCACATATGTATTACAGCCCCACAAAAAAGTTTAGATAGTTGTGAAAACCGAATTTATCATACTCTGTACTATTGAAAAACGACGTACTTTTTTTTGGCATAAAGTTTATATAAGGTGTCCCAGAATTAACACGAGTTCCAGAATTAAAGGCATTCGTGCAGTAAAGTACTGGCAACGCTAAACAGTTGGAAGTTTAAAGTTAGTTAAAATGCAGCGGTATGCCATGTTTGCACTATAAAGGTTATTGACTTAACCTGTCTAGATAACCCAGAGCGTTTACACTGACTTGGGTAAGGGTTTGGTTGACATAAATCAGCTGTTGCTATTAAACAAGCAAGAACGAATTTTGCTTTTAAAAGTGACATAAATTAGCTGTAATGTTGTTCTAAAATTTTTTTTTATCCGGCATAGTAAATACTTCAATAATAAAAAAAAAAAAATTTAAATATAAAAAAAAATCTAAAATAAAATAATTGCTTTTTACAGGTCAATTTAAATTTAATTTTGTGATGTAGTAGATTTTCTCTTTTACCACCTTTTAACATTTTGTTTTGGCAATGCAAATCTGTGCTTGACATTGGGTTTCAATGTAACCCAAGGTTATCTTTTCTAACACAGCGATAGCATTTTTTAGAGTAGCCGCCACTAAATATGGGACACCCTTTATAATGTATGTATAAAATTTTGGATAGGCTCCCAAGACAACATAAAGAGTTCGCTTATATACTATACTCACCATATAAATTTAAGAAAATAAATTATATACTAACAACAATTGAACAAGGAACCTCTATTTTACTTGACGATTAGATTATGCATATTTAAGCTTAAAACTTTTGCCGCCGATAGGCCAAATCAGCGCTCAAAGTGAGTTCTTGCCAATATAATAATTTTGAGGACACTTTTTATTGCCTTTACAAATATTGCGGATAGTATTATAATTTTGTCAGAAAGTTTGTAACGCATTAAAGGAGACTCCTTTACAAATTTTCCGCCCATTTTCTAGTTTTTGTATGAAAATACTTATTATTTCCGCTTTATTTTGGTCTTACGCAATTCGTATTTCATAACCTATTTAAGGTGTACCCCCTAAAAATGTTATAATTTATGACGGTATTCACACTAAATTGAATGAAAAAACCTCTAATGTCAACACATGTCTACAGAAGAGAAGGATACCCATACAATCCAAAAACTTTTTTTCGAGTTTTTACATGAAAAATTGGAAAAAAAAAACTCAAGTCATGTTCACTTTATAGAATTTATTAGGATCGTTCCATTATAGCCCATATACAAACTTATCACTTTTTTCAAGATAATTTGTTCATTTCTGTATTTTTAGCTAAAAAGTTAAAACATACGCTTTTAATTCAAAACCCAACATAATGCCTAAGCCTGGTCTGAATTAGGCCATGAAATATTACCCAAGCCACCGAAGTTAACGTTTTTTTCTTTCTTAGTTGTGGGGATTTATAAAAACAATTCAAGTTTAAAAACAAAAATTAAAATTCAAAATATATTGAAAAAACAATGGGAACAATGGAAAAAAAAATCATTATCCTCTGGATATATAAAACACTGATAGATCTAGATGTATGGCAAAACAAAAACCAAAATTATTATTTATAATGATACAAAAGGTTTAATGCTTCAGAAATTATATCCCACGCATCTTATCTTTGTATAATTGAAATATGTTTAACCAAATTTAATAGATTTTCATAGACACTTTTTAAAGCACATACAAAATTTATGCAAATCCAATTCGGGACTGTGTATATCCAACTGCCGCACTTACCGTATCGAAATTTTCGGAAACTTGCTAAAATTCTGAGGTTTGGATTGGTTATTGTTATGTTTTAGAAGCATAACACAAACCTGCATCAAAATGTTTAGGAATTACACGAATTCGATGTCCAAAAATCTCTAAATAAAATTTAAAAAAGCGTTTTTTGAAGTTTTTGGAAAATTGTAACTCTTAAATCTAAAGTGACATAAGCTTCGCTGTTATTAGAAATTAAAGGCTGTAATTGTAAATTACTAAGGAATTTTGGTGCTAACAAAGTTATATGCTCACCAGAGGCTTAGGTAAAATTTCACGATGAATTTGGTCAAGTTTGTCAGTTCTATCCTTTTTATATCGGTAGAGTTAGCTTAGGTGGAAATTAGAAGTGACTTTACAGAAATTTACAGAGATAGATCTACAAATGGGCTGGCGCCTTGATTCTGACAAACTGCCTAGAACCAAAAAATAAAAAAGCTTAGGTTTAAAATTTCAGATTAATATCTTTAAAACTTTCCAGTAAAATGCTTCGCAACAGGCAGACGGACAGACAGACAGACTTGACTATTTGAAAACGTCTTATCGAGCCGATCAAGAAAATATATTTACTTTATGGGGTCTAAGATGTCTCCTTTAATGCGTTATATAAACTTTCCGACAAACTGATAATATCTGATAACATAGAAAAGAATATATTTAACAAACATCTGTATCGAGGTGTGTTCTAAAGGTTTTGACCAATTCATTTTTGTTTTTAGTGCAAAGTTCATTTCTTAATCAAACAAAATTCTAATTTCAAATTTCATTAAAAATGTAGTATACCATTTTCCATTCAATATTCTAAGAACAAAATAAACAAAAGAGGAAAAGTCAAATAAAAAAAAAAATGTTCATACATACTTTTTATGCAAACGGCTTAAAGGCTCCCCATCGAGCACTAAAGAAGTTGGCGTGGAAAAAATGTCTCTACCATACGTTCAAACAGACGCATTAATGGAGAAATCCAGGAGGACGTTCGCCCAATTTTCATGTGTATTTTTAAGCGAATATATGGGTATTTGCTTCAAATGCTTAAATCCGCTCAGTGAAGATAGTAAATGTGATTTCAAAGCGTAGAACAACTTTGTTGGTACGTGTAAGTGAATGTGTCTGTTGTGTGTGTGTGTGTGTGTGTTGTGTGTGTAAGTGGATGTCGATGTGTGTAAACATTTTGCTATTAGTGTACTCGGACATTCAATTTTTGAATAAGCTTTTTAGCTTCACTTGAAGTTTGTTTTAATATTTGCGCCATAAAATCTGATGTTCGTTCTCATTACCAAACTTTAGGTCAGATCCATTGTCTGTCTTTGTTACAAACATTCAAATCGGCAGGATATGAGCACTCGTTTACTTTGGTCTGAAACACAAATCAAGTCCTTAATTCAATCAGACGAAAGTCGTCGAGTGGTGCATTTGATAAATTTTGTTTACTCTCGAGCTCTGCTGTGCATTTAAGTGAAAACTTATAAGTTGAACATTTGTCTTGACTGCATGAAGCAACCGCTTATTCAGAAGTGTCCTGCAGGAAGATTCTGTTTTGTTGTTGCTTATTCGTCCATTATTTATCTCTTTGTGAAATTTTACTGCATAATTTAGTGTTATTAGTGTTGATTGAATAAAGGATATTACAAATGTAAATTAATTCTGAAATATTAAATTTCTCTTCGGCAATAATGTCCTTTGTGCATTCCGCCAGTTTGTGTGTGTCTCTATTTACTTCATTTTGTATACAAAATTGAAAAGCTTAATTCTTTTGCCTGCCTCTCTTCTCTTTCTCTTTTCTCTTATTCATTCTTCCAACTATTTTGTTATTTGTTGCTAGTGTTAATTTGACCATCTACCGGCCACATCTCCCGAATTCAAATAATTTACGACCTGCCGAAGTGCAATGCAGGCTTAGCCAGAAGCTGCGTCGTGCGTCGTGTATTTTAAGTCGAAGAGTTTGTCCTTGCAAAAATACTTACCCAGATACCATCTGGTTGGCATCTTTTGTGCATTGGATTATGTTTTATAGAAATTTGTTGCTAAGATTGTCGATTGTCTTTACATTTTGAATTAAATCGTGTTTAAATTATGTTGGAATTTTTATTTAAACAGCAGATTGAATATTTTCGCAATTATTCAAATAAATTCTTGTAAAAAAGCAAATCGAATATGCTTTACAAGAGAGGTTTTTTTTTTATTATTTCTAAATTCTTTTGGAGTATTTATTTGAAACTTTATACAAAGTTAAGGAAAAGTGTCATAAACGTAATAAAAGGGTTTTTAATTAGAAATTTGTTGTTAAACTATTTTTTTTTTTGGTAGAAGAACATGAGAAAACTGTTTCCAATTTAAATAAGAAAGAACATTGAAGTCCTGTATGCTAGACTTTAAGATATCCTGTACCCAATCTTTTTGTACAAATGGGGTAAATTTGTAAGGGGCTATATCTAAAGTTAATTTTGGTCCTAGAGTAAGTTACAAAGAAGTTTTTATGTAAAAACATAATAATTTGGAGAAGATTTGTATGGGAGTTCTACCCTTTTAAATGGGAGAGAGAGAAAACCCGTTTGTAAGTGACCACTTGACTTGCCAGGAGAATCAAAGTTACAAACATGGTGGCTCCATCTCTTAAAGTCTCCGAGATAATCGTTTTTATACGACAGACAGCAGGAAAGACAGACTTAGCTATATCGACTCTCCATTCAATGCAGATCAAGAATATAAATAAAATAAAATAAAATAAAATAAAAAGTATTTAAATACTTTAAACTGTTTTTTTTCAGGGTTTTGAACCAAACCGGAATTTGAACCGAATCATTTTTTTTTTTCTGCTGAAAAAATATGGTTTTGAACCGGAAACCAAACCATTTAAGAGACAAACGTGGTTCGGTTCGAACCGGTTCTCCTTTTACCCTTCGGGTACAGGGTATAAAAACAAGGCTCTTCTAAGCCGCCAAGAGATCACTTATTAATGGTTTTTCTCTAGCCTCATTTAAAGGAGGACCCCATACAAACTTACTCCATAGTTTTGAGTATTTTTTTGAAAACTTCTCTGTTATGATATCTAGGGACTCTATATTTAGTATTGAATATGCCTTACAATAGTTTTAATGATATATGCAAACATGGGTACAGCCCCTCTACAAATTTACGCCATTTTTTTTTTTTGATTTTTTGTATAAAAATCCAATACAATAAAATAACCATAACCATAAGCATACTCGGTATCTTTTATCGTTAAACGATTAAAAGAAAAACCAAAATCCATTTATTCTTTCAACGAAACAATTGGTTTCGAATTTTGCCGAAGCACAACCGATGAACTTTTTCATTACGCTGAAAGGTTAAGATTCGTTTAACGAAATCAGATAACCAAGTAATCGATTAAAACTGCTGAACCGGTAAACTGCATTACCAACTAACTGCATTATGAAACGTTCTGTTTTTTCTGGTCATGTGCTCGATGTTGTTCAATCGACACTGGCACATCTTAATTTCGATACATTGTATATTTAATCGGTCCTACAATACTGCACTTTGGTACATTTTATGTAACTCTGCATTATCATGTAACTGCTTGACAGTTATTTATAAAGCAGTCAATTGATACTGTCCCATCGGTAATAACCGCACAGTCCGACTCCGTTATTTTTAATTTAGCAAAGATTTGCACCACTAAAGAGAGAAAACTGTTCTCAGCGCAGGAATTGCGTAGACAATAGTGCGCACGGACAATTTGCAGATTCAAAAAAAAAAAAAATCACAATATTTCTCATGGACCAAATCTCACAAATATATTTTGCTCTGAGAATATTCAATCCACCATTCTTTTTCTCCACGCTGCATCAAATGATAAACAATAAAAATCGCAAGAGAAACTGCGTTCATGGCAAACAAATTTTGATGACTGTTCATGTTTTTTATGTCAGTTCGAATTCTTGTGCCGTGCTGTTCGGTTCAAAAAGTGTTGTGCTAAAAAACGGTTTCAAACAAGCTTATAAACGCATTTTTTGTATTTCCTCTGCATTCCATTCGGTGGCATTGTGAACGGTGCTCACAAATTAAGTGAAACCGAGAAGAAGAAAAAAAGTGCTGCCTAATTTTGGGCGTGTACTGTACTGTGTGCGTCTATTGAACGGTAGGTTGTTTTGTTGGTTAGTTGAATGTGGAAATATTTTGGTCAAAGATAGATAATTAGATTCAATAATATTGATTCAACCTCAACATCCAATTCGGGTCGGGTCCCTAACAACGCGCTTGTGAGTGTAAATGTGAATGTGTTCTGTAGGTCAGTGTTATAATAATGCCTTCACGTTCGCATACATAGATGGCGCTTTGTATTGTGTTGAGTCCTTTTTGGTTGTTGTCTTTTTAATGTTATTGTTGTTGTTTACTGGAGACGAGACGTGTGCAGCGTGCGTGCGTGTGTTTGCAGTGCGGGGGTGTTTGAGAGGCATGAGTATGTGGCATACTTTTGAGCGTTTGTGCGCTATTTCTCACGAAAAAGAAAAACAAAATTTTATTCTAAAGTGTTTTTCATGGTTTATAATTTTTTTTTTTTTTTTTCGCCCGAAACATCAATTTATCTTTTGGACTGTGCCAGAAAGATTTACGTTGCTGCGTGTCTTTAAATGAAAACCGTGTTTGCTTGCGTGTATTTGTGTAAGTGAACAAAAAAAAATAAAGAAACACAACTACTTTAGTGTTCCTTTTGGGTTTGTGTCAAGCGCTACTTGTCCCATTTTATATGAGATGCCTCGTGTGTATTTGTAAACATTTTTAGAAATATTTACTTTGCCTTACAACATTTTTTTAATGAATATGTGCGAATGCGAATACTTGAAGCTGCAAATTATTTTAACTTAAAACACATCACACAAATTTTATTCTAAAAAAATGTGTAAATATAAATTTATTGCAAAAAAAAAAAAAAAAACTTAATATAAATATTTTTGCAATGTTGCTGCTTATACTTACGACCTTTTAGGAACATGTCTCTTTTTATTACTTTGAACTATTTTATACTTGTAACATTGCGTTCATGAATATTTGCTATCTGAAATAGTGTTTGGTCCTAAGTCTCAAGACAAACAAGTTGACTACTTGGAAAAAGAGCAAAAGAAAGTTAAAAGTCATAGTTACTATTTAACGTTCTCAAGACATCCATCTGGAATCGTATCTTGTGTGTTAAGTGTTAGTTGAGAGCTGCTGAGATGTTCATAAATAAGATTGGAGAACTAATTGTTTGGTCGGTCGGCCGTAAACCAGGATAATATTACAAATATTGTTAGACAGAACTTCTCTATTAAAGTTTTGCCGCAGCCCAACTCCGCACACGGAAGAATTCCGGTACCTGTTGGATTAAGAGCTTCTAATGCAGTTGAGATTTTGTTAAAAATTTATTATCGAAATTAATATAATTATTACTCTGTTTAAAAACAAAATAAATTGTAAAAAAACAGAGTATGTGCTTATAAAAATTCAACTATTCTACTGGACCGTTTTCCACTGGACTTTTATTAATATGTACTATACTGCGACCCAAAAAATTACCAGAAATAGTCCCAGATATCCAAAAAAAACTCAAAGATTAAAAAAAAAATCGTCTCCCTAAATCCCTTGATAGGAAAATATCAGAATATGAGCAAATTTTTTATTTTAAGTTAAATTTTGATTCAAGTTTAATATTTTTTTAATGTTGAATCAAATGCAATACAAAATACAAGTAAAAACATTAATTTCGGTGAAACTGAAGCTTAAAACCCGTCACACGTTTTTTAAACAGTTTATTTGTTATCATCAGTGGCATAGATATAACTTTGAGATGGGATAAGAAAGAGTCAATGGTCTGATACAAGTCAAGTTTAAACATAATTTCGGCTGGTTTAATATAAAACTATTTGAAAGAAATAAAAAACGACTATTGCCGGTAATATAGAGCTGATTAATTTATGGTTCAGAGCAAACGTTCGGAAATACTGTGGTTCGATTTAAAAACCAGTCGGTTTGCAGAACTGGAATTCCGTGAAGATAATATTTAAAAAAAAAAAACTATTTAAAAACGAATCGAAAGGATCATGGATTTTTTTTTTTATTTTTAAATTTAGTAGAAGGCATGCCTCCGACTTTATTGCTATTTATTGTTTTTGTATTGCGTTAACTTAATTTAATTTAGCTTGAAATTCTCATGAATTCATTTAGCGTGCAAAATTTGGTGTAATATAAAACCGATATTTATGTGCCCCTGAAGGTATGCAATAATTTTCCAGTTCAATTATTTTCTTTATGTTAATGCATATATGTATGTATATGTACACATATATGTATGTATGTATATCTGTATAGGTTTCGCTGCAATAAAACGAACTTTCTTTTATTTTTATTGCTGCAAATATAAAAGTTTTCCCATGGCTTTTTATTTATGTAAAGAACTAACTTGTATGTTGTAAATATGAACGCATACAAAACTTACAAGAAACAGTTGACAGAAACGAAAAAAAAAAAAAAAAAAAAAAAGAAATCGAAAAATATTCACAGACACTTTTCCTCTTATACTTTTATATTCTTTATAAGAAATTGGGCGAATTCAATTATTTATTTCTAATAAAGTATGAATATGCTACGTATTAAAAAGAGCATCCAGCGACCTTATATACTCTTAACTTTTTTGAGAACTCATGCATATGAAGGATATATTCGGTTTAATCTCGGTTTTATTTATTTTTCGTCTTGTACTTTTATTAGTTTTACTAAAATGAAACAACCAAAAGATTTTTACCAATTTTTATTTTTTAGTTTTGACACCTTTTCACTGACCTTACTCACTGTTAACAAAAACACGAGGCAGTCCTCGCAAAAAAGTTTGCAAAAATTTAAAAGGACTGCAGCAACAACAAAACTTTTGTATATACAATATCTATAGAAGTATTAGAAGTGAAGGGTAACTTAGAGTTTCATATCGATAATTTATAACTTGTGTATGTGTGAGTGCAGGAATGTAGGTAATTTAGGCATTCAAAATACATGTTTGCTAATGTACCAAAACACTCTAACAAAGACGTTGTATGGGCCATTTTATAATTTTTTAGAAAAGAAACAACAACAACAATGTGGTCATTCTTCGTTATCATTATTGACAACTGTTCGAATAAGGTTTGATTCAATTGTTTAAGCTATTGATGCATTAATGGGTTTTAGATACATTATTTGGACATGGCTACAGATTTTGAGCGTATTAAGTAAATATTAAAAATATTTTCAAACCATTTTGAAATAATCGTAACCAAATATTCTTCATCTCCAATAAAATTTAGATTATAAATTGTTTATTTATTAAAGTATCAAGATCCTTATTGATTATTTCGTTAAATTCGCGAGAACATATTGAACATTCTAATGGGATTTTCACCAAAACAACCAATTTTTCATTTCCTTTAATACGGAGGTGAGACCATTGAAAGAACCCGAAGTTTTACGGGTTCCAATTTCCTCTTTACAAGACTTAATGTTCCTTGTCTACTGGATTTAAATCTTTTAAATTGGATTTTCGAAAGATTTTCAAAAAAACCATCTGGAATGCATGAAGTGGAATGTAATTTTATTACGTTTTTATTTTATATTTGTAATAAACATTTGATTGTTATAATAATTATATACACATTTTATAGTATCCAAGTATTTTTGTTGTTGTTAAATATTGACAAATTATACAAAGTGGGGAGATTTCTAGCCGCAGAGCATACGCTTCATCATAAAATAATCCTCATTGTAACAAATCTAATTGGAAAATTTCGATGTTAATTTAATGAGGTATCTGAGCACAAGGTCACTCTGATGAACAACGATGTCAATGGTTTTTACCAAATGAAATTTGTTTGATTGTATCTAAATTTGTATCAAATTTTTATCAGGCTGTGTCAACTGTCATTCTTTTAAAAAGTTTTAAATGCCGTCACTTTTGTTAATATTGTTGTCATCGTCGTCCTCGTCACTCAAGTGACTTTTTTTCAAGGATTTCTTTTTTTTTCTGGTGGACTATAAAAAGTGATACTTCAGAAATTATGAAAGCTTTTTGAGTGACAATATCCTTGGAAAATATTTTGTGTTTGTCTTTTTTTTTTTTTTTAAGCAGCAGAATACTATTAAGTTCATTAAAAAGCAGGCAACGAAAATTACTCTGGTGAGAAAAATAAACAAATAAAAAACAGCAACGTTGAAGTGAAGTAAGCTTGACTTTGCAATACCCTTCACCCAGATTAAAGGTTTTTTAAAAACTTTAAATTGTATCACTCTATTTTGTAGAAATTACTGAGTGAATGATTACTAAACAAGAAAAACGTTAACTTCGGTAACAGCGAAGCTCAAATACCTGCCACACGAAACTTTAATTAGTTTATGTACGATCATCATATATATTCTGCAAAGGGGATGGGTAGGGACAAGTCATGTTGGGGCTCAATTAAGACGCATATATGTAAAACTTCAAGCTAAAAATGCATATAAAACAATCGTTTTCTTAAAAAAGAAAATAAATGTGAGTTGAGTTTGTACGGGGTTAGATTGGAGTGAATATATCTGGAAACTTAAAAATGGGAGCTATTTTTGAATGTGGGCTATACCTAAAAATGGGCGTGGCACCTTGGTTTGATATTGGATTCCTTTAGAAGTGTTTTTGCCGAATTTAAAGTGAATACATTTGAAAATAATAACTGTTTTCATACAAAAAATTTTAAAACAAGAAAAAAGCTAACTTCGGTTGGACCGAAGCTTATATACCTGTTACACATCATTTGACCTGGATAGATCTTCGTATGCAGCATTTGTATTAAATTTTATCTTAAAATAGTAAACAAATTAAAAATATTCTTAAAAAATTAGAAATTCGGCGGTTTGATTTAAACTGAAGATTTGGCTGGTATAAGGCATTTGTACCATATTTGAAGCCATTCGTTTATAAAATTTCTTATAAGAACTTGACAAAATTTGTACTTTTTGTATGGGAGAAACAAAAAAGCCTAAAACTTAAGTTTAATTTCGCTTAATATCTTTAAAACTGAGCGAAGAAATCACGCAGCAACAAACGACAGACGGACAGACAGACGGACAGACAGACGGACATGGCTAAATCTATTCGTCTTGTCGAGCTGATCAATAATATACTTTATGGGGTCTCAGATACCTCCTTTAATTCGTTACAAACTTTCCGACAAACTGATAATACCCTTCACACTATGTGTCGTGTGTCCGGTATAAAAACCAGCGTTTCGAGCTCTACTTTCCCTACAAAAATTGGAATCTTTTAATTTAGTTGTGGGTATTTTTTTTTTTTTTTGTCAAGATGGCGTTTCCAGATAAATACTTGGCACATAAATTATTAAAAATGCAGGTCGCGGCTAGCAGCATTTCGGATCCTCCATCTTGAAAAACAGCAAGGAAAAACGTTAACTTCGGTGGAACCGAAGCTTAAATACCCGCCACACGATGATTATACCAACTTTTCTTGAACGAATATGTAAGTTCGGTTTGTAAAGCGGTTACGTGCTATAATGATCCTTCTTTAATCATGTGACCTCATCTCATCATCGGTTACTTCGATAAGTATTTTGAAGATATTTGAAATAAATCTCTTCACAAATAAACAATTTTTTTCATACAAATACTCAAAAATTTGAGTTAAATTTAAATAAGGATTATATGTTAAAGTGATCCCACCTCAACCATGGGTCCTTTTCTACACATGGGTTTGCTATTAGAAGTGTTTTTTTTTTCGCTTTACAACCTAATCGCTTCATAAATAAATCATTTTTTTTTAAACTCAAAAATTGGTGGTAGATTTGTATGGGGGCCCAACTCAGTCATCGGTCCTTCTATAAACACGTCCTTCTATAAACATGCAATCGCTTCATAAATGAACCTTTTTGGAAAAAAAAAACTGTTAATTTTTATGGGGGCTATGCCTAAAAATGGTTTTAACACTTTAACTGCTTAGGACTAAGAAAATCATATATTTTGAATTTCATCTCAATTTCTTTAAAACTAAGCAAATGAGAACTACAGATGGACAGACGGACATGGCTAGATCAATTCGTCTCGTCAAGCTAATCTAGAATATATATACTCTGGGAGAAGGTGTTCTTCCGTTGAAATGTCTCAAAAATATTTTCATCGAAATTTCCTTTAATCATTTCAATTTCAAGTTAAATTTTTCTTATTTTTTACTATCATCTTTCGCACAACTTGCCATTAATCTACCTTTACTTTATGTAAATGCAATTAAAGCTTTTTGTATTTTATTATAGACCTCACAGTTTGCAAAACATTAAAAAAAAAACTTTTTTGATTAAATGTGACAGTCATAAAAATTAATGTTGCATAACTTTTGGCTTTTCAAGTATTTTTTCAACATTTAAGTCCATTTTATATACTCTTTATTGTTTAAAAGTTTTTAACAATCAAATATAAACATCAGAAATTCAGCCATTTTTTAAATCTGCATCAAATTTGCAAATTTGATTTGATAATAAATATTATTGTAAAATATTAAACTTAATATTGGCGGCAGATAACCTCTAATCTAATCTAAACTATATTATTAAAATAAACAGGATGAATGCATAGACCTACAGAAAAACTTTGTTTGAAGCATAGAGGTTCCAATGCTCAAGGTTCATCTTTCATTTATATGCTATGACATAACACCTTGAACAAAGTTATTTTGAATTTTAACAAATTTTTATTTGCATTTCCACTTTTCTTTAAATTTTCGGACACTTTTTGTTGAAACTCAATGAGATTTGAATCTATTTTTTATGCAATATTATGTGAAAATTAAAAATTCAAAAAATTTTGTTCAAAACATTTGCGTTTTTTTTTTTTTTTAGTTTTTTTTTTTCATATCAAATTGAGATTCTAAAATAGTTTTTTTTTTCAGTTATAAGCAATCTTTTAATAGTAAAGTTATGACGCGCCACATATCAATTCATAAAACGTCATAAGCCACCACCAACTTTATTTAGCAATGAAAAACTAATTTTAATTTTTTTTTAACTTGACACAGAAAGTTCGAGACCGGTAATTTTAGTTTGTCGGAAACTTTTTAACGTCGAAGACTTTAAAGTGCACATATTTCTGTTCAAATCGACGAAATGAATCGATTTAGTCAGTCAGTCCGTTTGTCTGTCTGTTCGTCATTCGTAATCTTAAAATATTCAATCAGGCTTCCATTTTCGCATCTTATAATTCTCAAACATTTTAAGCATAAAAATATAGTTTCTAAAACTCCTACATTGATTTGCTTAAAATGTTTGATATTTATAAGTTTATAAGAATTTATTTGAAATCACTAATTTCGAAATTGGGAGCCTGACTGATTATTCTGAAATCTCAAACTTATTTTTATTTAATTTAAACGAAATCAAAAAAAAAAAAACCATCCAATCGCCTTTGACTGCACTAAATTGCTTGATTGACGTTGCTTGTGATTAAAAAAAAAAAAAACATTTTTAAATTAAGTTAACATTCGAAGTTAAAATTAAAAACTAATAAATAAGTTTTTTTCTTTATTTTATTTAAAAGTTTTACATTTGTCGTCTGTCAGCATTCTTTAAATTGACTTTTAATTTTATTTCATTTCTCGTTGGTTCATTTCTTGCAGAAGACTGTTCAACCATCACCAGCATCGTCATCTTCGACGTCATCATTATCACACAGAGATGAGATTTACATCGACGATGAGGGTATTTCTGAAGGATCCGGTGGACGTGGCGGGGTAAGTGTTGTGTTGCAGTCGAAAAAACAACTGCATTTGGCAAACACGTCGAAGGAACTTTTTTTTTTGTTTTCTTTTTTTCTCTCTCGTTTTTTTATCTATCAATTCGAGTTTAAAGGCAACCAACAATGAACATCATCAGCAGCATCGCCATCATCACTTGTCGTGTCATTTCGATTTTTATATTTTTATGTTTATCGCTTACGTTGGCATTTAAGAATTTACTGCCGGAAACAACAGCAGGATACCTACCAGTGTAGTACACTTGGGATTGCCACGAACGCAGTGTTGAGTTGCTGCGCCATTGAGTTTCTTGATATGCGTTTTAAGATGGGAACGCGTTTGATGGAATTACTTTCAATAATAACAACGAAAATGTTGGCCATAACCAATTCCAGATAAATTATGCGAAAAATATAAACTTTAGTCTTTCGTGTCTGTGACATGTCTCAAACAATTTTTGTTAAAATAATGCAAAAAAAAATAGTAACCCAGATGGTGTGTTTTTTATGCAGGGTTCATATTTTTATGAAAATATTTTAACATTTTTTTATGTGTAGCTAAATTATTTGCTGTCCTTGTGTCCTCAGTCCGTGCGCATTTTATCACATTCGCCATTGCGCGCAGCCTTCAAAACAAACACACAAAGACACACGCACACACACACACACTGGACCTGGGTTTTGGTGTGGCATAAAATGCTTTCAACACGAAGTGGCATACTTCGCGGCATCGTTTGTTTCAAAGAATTTAAATGCGTTTTTTTTTCTTCATTATTTTTTTTTTTTAGAAATTTACTGCGCGGTTTTTACTTTATGCCGTCATGTTTCAGTGAATAAAAATAATACGTTTTCATAATTTCCAAACCATGCGAATATGTAAAAAAAAGCTAGTTTAAAAATTCATTAAAAGTAACTTAAATTAAAGTACAGTGACATGGGGGCTATGCATGGTAATCGACGAAATCGCTCGAATATATCCTTTTACAAAAAGATAAATACAATAATTAAGTTGTTATTCTGTAAATTCCTTGGTGAAATATTGCTTGCCAGCCAGAGTATCTGCCTGCCTATGATGCAAGTGATCAGCTCCTATGTCGATGTCATTATATAGCTTGTAAAACTCAGGCCCATACTTCTACAGGAATTGTCAGCGTCTTGTAGAGTGTAAGTTTTCTGTTTCTTTATAAAATGTTACACCGAAAGAAAAATCAAGCCAAAAATTCGTTCAAGATTCAAGTACCAAATTGCACTTAAAAAGTTCCGGCATTGTTACTCTCGATTGGCCGTCCCAGTCACCTGATGCTAATCCTATCCAAAACGTCTGGACGTGCTTTAAATACATGCTTCGAAGAAAAGTGTTCGATTTGAATCAGCTGTCACGAGGAATTCGTTGCTTTTGGAAGGTCGGAAGTATGGCTAAGAGGTGCCAAGCTCTTATATTTTTGTAAAGAAATAACCTAAATTGAGAAGTTTCAAAATTAATTTATTTAAAATTTTTTCTATTTAAAACAAATAAAATTTCAAATGTAAAATTTTCAAAGAAAGCATGAAAAATACCATATTTTTAATGTTTCAACGCTTGTTAAAAGTTTTCACTTTTATTGACTTTCACAATTGACTTTCAGCATATCGTCGCGTAGAAGAACTTATTACCTTTCAAATGAACTATGCATTCCTTAGATATATAGTAATAACGGAAAAAAGTCACAAAAATCAGTTTTTATACCCTGTACCCAAAGGGTAAAAGGATATATTAAGTTTGTGCGAATGTATGTAACAGACAGAAGGAGGCAAGATAGACCCTATAAAGTATATATATTCTTGATCAGCATTGGAAGGGAGTCGAACTAGCTTTGTCTGTCTGTCCGTCTGTCATGCTGTCTGCTGTATGAAAACGATTATTTCGGAGACTATAAGAGGAAGAGCTTTCAAAATTGAAACTTAGACTCTACTAGGCCGTCAAGTGTGCACTTACAAACGGTTTTTCTCTAGACCCATTTTAAGAGGTAACTCCCATACAAATGTACCCCAAAATTTTGGGTTTTTTGCATAAAACCGTCATTGTTTTTTTATTCTAGGAAGTTCAAATTTAGTAAAAATTATGTCTATGATAGTCCCAATAAAATATCCCAATATGGATAGGACCAACAAAATTTTAGGTATAGCCCCCATACAAATTTACCCCAAAATTTTCGGTTTTTACATAAAAACGTCATTGTTTTTTATTCTAGAAAATTTGTATTTTAGTATAAATTATGTCTATGATAGTCCCAATAAAATATCTAAATATGGGTAGGACCAACAAAATTTTAAGTATAGCCCCCATACAAATTTACCCCCAAAATATTGGGTTTTTACATAAAAACGTCATTGCTTTTTATTCTTTAAAATTTAAATTTAGTATTAATTATGTCTATGGTAGTCCCAATGAAATAGACCAATATGGGTAGGCCCAACAAAATTTTAGGTATAAACCAAATCAAAGATATACCCGATTTTTTAAGTTTTTCTATGAAAATCCAATTCAATGATGTATGGTAGTCAAATAGAACCTAACTTAAGGTACATATAGATTGGGTACAGGGTATCTTGCAGTCGAGCATACTCGACTTCAGCGTTCTTTCTTGTTTATTGAGATATCTCGAGAACAATGCTAAAGAAAATTTTTTCGTGGCCCCTACGGCCCACAAAACATGGGTGTAGATCCATGAGAACCCAGAATAAATTTCAAATGATAACAAGCGTTGAAATACAAAAAAGATATTTCTGTGTAAATTAAATTTTTGAATTTAAAAATTAAGGCCTTAGCCTACCAACATTTAGCTTTCGTTGTACGAGTATGGTTGCTCGCTTGGCCTGCTCTGTGCTGAGCTGAGTACAAATCTTGGCAACATCTTTGTCAAGGTTGGAACCTTTGTGCGCTCGTACGTTAAGCACGTTCGAAGCATGTCTGGTATCAATCTATTTCTGTTCGGATACCTAGGTCGCTACTGCACCATGGTGCCTTGTGAATGTCGAGATGTGTCATGACACGCATGTGGTGTCACGTATACTACATTTTCTGATGCTTGGGCGAAAGATTTCTTCTCTCCCAATTTGTGCGCTGAAATAACCGATGACAAATTTGATGTCATGCTTGGTGGCACAGTTCGTAGAGGAGTTCCAAGCGATCATAGAATTCATCTTTCTCCATTTTATCTTTAATATTTGTCGGGCGAGTACACATTTAAGACTTGAAAATACGGAGATTCTCTTTTTCGATGTAGATCAATCAAAGGGAGAAAGCGCATAAAAATTTTTATAAAAATTTTTTTCTATACATTTTTTAGCCACCCTAATAAATATAGTTCAGATCGGATCAATTTTAAAAAGGCAACCATGCCAACCTGAATTAAAAGTTTAAAAAATAAAACAATTTTTTAATAGAACACAGTGGCTAGTGGCACAGTGTAAAATATAATCTACTATCCCAACTAAAACTCTTGTTTCATTTTTAGTTTCTCTATTTCCCTTTTTTTTGTTCATCTTTCATTTTGGTGGCAGCACTATTAGATTTTTTTTTTTTTGCTTTTACATAAAAATGAATTAACGTAACTCAATTTTTTTTTTAAGATGTTTTATGAGCAAACTTGGCGTAATTTCGAATGCGAATGAGTGCGCCATTCCATGCATTCGAATTGGAAATAGAATATTTTTTATGTATTACGAAAAAAAATTATGCAAAAAATTTAATCCAATTTATTTTCCATGCCGAAATTAAACCAGCCAGTGAGTGGGTAGAGTCCCCGCCTCGTTTCGTTTCATTTTGCATATTCATGCGACTTGCGGCTACAGAATATTAAATATTCACTTCGTTACTGGACTTTTCAGTTTGATTAAAGCCTTTCAAGAGACGATGTCGTTATTATTTATGTAAATTAGAAATAGATTTTAACGTCACTGTTGGCCAACGAATTGTTTACACAATTCTCTTTGAAATCGAACGCAACAAAATGTTATAGTTTGATTATTTTTAATGTACGATGTAATGTAATTCTGGTATTTTTATATAAATGTTGTATTTTAAAATCTTATCTTATTATAATTACAGATTCATGATGATCTAGATAAAGATTCAGATTATTCTGGTTCTGGTTTTGGACCCGATGACGAAGACGCTAAAACAGATCATCACAGTTCCCATAATCAACGCGTACATACGCAACTCGGTAATACTCCTCATATTAGTCGTAATAACGACAACGACATCATCACAAATAGTAGAAACAACAACAACAATCAAATCGGCTACAGCAACAACAATAATATCAATCATCAAACGAATAGTGGCACAATCATTGGTAGTAGCACCAATAGCAACAACAACAACGATATCATCGGTGGTAGTGAGATCAGTGGTGGTCATAGCACTGGTGGCATTAATACAATCGGTAAAGATCAAAATACAAATACAGATACAAATAGTTATGATAAAACGAAACAATAAAACAACAACAACAACAACAACGACATCAAATAGTACAACAAGTACAACAGCAAAAACAACTATTAACTCTAATGATAATAACAACAACAACAACAACAACAAGAACAACGAAAATAATAAACCCTTAACAACTTCATCTTTATATCCTCCAGTTCAAAACCCAGACACAACCTTCACATTCAACACCAACAACAAAAACAACAACAACACATCCACATTACCATCATCATCCTCTTCCCCATCCAGTTCCTTCTCTCCCATTTCGCCGGTGTCTCCAGCAAACGAAAATGATGACAACGAAGATGATGGCGACGATTTTGATATCGACGGACATCCAGATGCTAGCGGCAATGGACCACTTATCGATGAGAATGAGAAAGATAACGATGATGGTGAAGATGAAGATAAAGAAACAGAAACAGAAACCGAAACCGAAACAGAGGAGCAGGCACCACATCCCAAATTAAATAACGAACATGAAATTGATACTCATCACAATACCGGAAATAATGATGACGAAGACGATGATAATAAAGAGTACGAGGAAGAAGAACTGTTCACAGAAGTCACCGATCCTAAAGACATCATTGTCGATGAATCTTCAACTCCACGCGGATGTCAGTGGTTTTTCATTAATTTTTCTTTATTTAATTATTTTGCGTTTATTGTATTTAGTTTTGTTGTATTTGTATTTATTTTGGTTGAATTCTTCTTCTGTGTTGTCTATTTTTATTTTACTATTTCTATCGTCTTTATTTTTAGTATTATTTTGGCTTTATTTTCTTGCTTTTATTTATTTGTAAACTGCACATTTGCGCTTCGCGGTGCATGTCTAAGTACAAAACGCTTTCTGATTGCACTAATCTGTACACTGAAAACAAAAGTTAACAAGTTAATCTCTGTTATCAGTGTGCTTTCGTCACTTTATGTAGAATTTGCAATTTTTTTTTTTATTTATTTTAATTTTAATTATTACATACACAGAGAGAAAAAAAACCTTTGAACGAATCGCTTTAGATGCAAGAGTGTTTTTTTTTTTTCTTGAACAAGAAAGATTACCTACTATTTTTAAACAACTTTTTCGGCATTTATTATGCAAATATAAAGGGTTCGCATATAACATACACATATGCGAAAAATCCTATGTATAAATGATAAGAATTATTCGTCTTTGTATCAATATCAATCGTCATTTGTATTAGGAACAATCCGTTCTTTATATGAAGAAAATTTGTTCTTTGTATCAAGAACATTTGTTCTTAGCATCAAGAAAATTTGTTCTTAGAACAATAAGAACAATCGTTCTTTGTGCCAAGAACCATCCATCTTTGTATCAAGAACAAAGAAATTTTTATACCCGCCACACATAGTGGGGAGGGTATTATCATTTTGTCAGAAAGTTTGTAACGCATTAAAGGTGACGTCGTAGACCCTATAAAGTATATATATTCTTGATCAGCACGATGAGACGAGTCGATCTAGCCATGTCCGTCTGTCTGTCCGTCCGTCCGTCTGTCCGTCTGTCTGTATTTATGCGATTCATTCGCTCAGTTTTAAAGATATTGACCTGAAACTCGGAACTTAAGCTTTTCTCAGTCCTAAGCAGTTCAAGTGTTAAAATCAAAGTGCCACGTCCATTTTAAGGTATAGTTCCCATACAAACTTACCGTTTTTTTCTAATTTTTTGCATGAAAATAGCTATTATTTATGAATGTAGTCACTGAAGTTGGAAAGAAATACTTCTAATGTCATCCAATATCAAATCCAAGCTGCCACGCCCATTTTTAGATATAGCCCCCATACAAACTTACCGCCCATTATCGAATTTTTGTATTAAAATAGGTATTATTTATGAAACTATTCACTCAAATTTGGGTAAAAACACTTGTAATGACATTCAATATCAAAATCAAGGTGCCACGCCCATTTTTAGCTAAGGCACCCATACAAACTTATTGATTATTTTCGAACATTTGTATGAAAAAGTAATTATTTTCAAATATATATTTATAAATGTATATAAGCCACTTATGATCACACATAAACTATTCAAAGATTCGTGTGACGGGTATTTAAGCTTCGGTTCCACCGAAGTTAACGTTTTTTCTTGTTTATTATGAATAAGTTCCTAAAAACATACTAAAATACGTTTAAAACAAATTCCTAAACATAATAAAATTGTTCTTGAGTGGAAAAAAAACTGGGCTTGAATTTACAAAAATTGTTCTTTTATTGTTTGTGGTTTGGTTTTTCTCTCTGTGTAATTTTATTCTTTATTTTTTGGATTATTATTGTAAGACTATTTTGGTACTATTTTCAATTACTAATTGACTGTTTTAGTTAAAATTAGTATCGAAGTATTTAAAGTAATTTTTTTTAACTTATCTTCTTTCAATTATTATTTAGGTTCAACGTTCGATACGCACATGCGTTGATGAACATTTAAATATTTTTAAATTTAAGTCTGTTTGTGTATTATTTAAAATTTTTTTTGAACATAATTTGTTTTATTTTATAAATAATTCAAACACGCAACTATTTTGAGTTAAATATACTTCGTCCGGCGGGCTGGGTTGCCTGCCAATACGTCATCGCAGCATTGGATTATCGCGAAATGCTGTGCCATAAATCTACGACTACTACACTACTACTACCAACAGTTGTTTTGCCCGAATGTCATATAAATCCATTTTTTCCATTAGTCCGTACATCCATAGAACCCACAAAAACTCGGAGCACTATACTTCAATTTATTTATTTACAACAAACAATTTGAAGAAAGTTTTAGAAAAGCAGAAAATTTTATTTTGAATTAATATTTTTACATTTACTACATATGTATAGTATATACATTTAATATTTACATATTCGTCCCTATATTCCATACATACTTACATGCATACAAATACATACAAACACACTAAATGAAATTTACAACAAAAACAATCGCAAACGATTTGCTCAGCATACAAAGCCAGCCGCAGCAGGCATTCATTTTATCATATCACTGAATTCCATTTAGAATAAACAAAAGGCTTGCATGCTTTTAAGTTTTAAATGCAAAATTGTGTGTTTACTGTATTTATTATATTTACAATAAATACAAAAGGGTGTTTCATTACGACTTTCATTAGTTTCTTTTAAAATACATCTTAACAATTATGATTTTTCCTTAGTTGTTATTGTATTCGAAATATCTTACAATAAGACTATTGATAAACATTTATTATC
The DNA here is from genome assembly GCA_018903435.1 of Leucophenga varia. Taxonomy (NCBI): domain Eukaryota; kingdom Metazoa; phylum Arthropoda; class Insecta; order Diptera; family Drosophilidae; genus Leucophenga; species Leucophenga varia. The sequence continues at coordinate 89,873 of JAEIFJ010001799.1, forward strand.
AGAATATGTGAAAACCAGTTGCAAAACCATTCCCTTCGCCGCGTGACCCCTTGATGAAGTGCGGCTCCAACAAGTAAATATTACCCCACATACAACCAAATAATCTCTCATCACGGTGAGGTGAATTGATCGCCTTGATCTTGCACAATTTAACTCCATCGAATTATATTCGACTATATCGATTTACATCAAATAAAATCAAAATCAGTTAAAATTGATTTGGCTATTGTTTGTAAACCCCAGCTTTGAGAAAAATCGTTTAAAGATTTGAAATAATTTTGAGTCGTCAAAGATGCAGTGTCACTAAAATGGCTACATTTTTCAAACAATTTTGAATTCTCTCTTATAAAAAAGTTGGGATTATCTTGAAACTTGTCACTTGGAATTTTTGGGGTCGCTGATTTTTATACCCGTCACACAATGTGTGGAGGGTATTATCATTTTGTCAGAAAGTTTGTAACGCATTAAAGGAGACATCTTAGACCCTATAAAGTATATATATTCTTGATCAGCTCGACGAGACGAGTCGATCTAGCCATGTCCGTCTGTTTGTCTGTCTGTATGTATGCGTTTCATTCGCTTAGTTTTCAAGATATTGACCTTAAACTCGGAACTTGAGCTTTTCTCAAGTTCAAGTGTTAAAATCAATGTGCCACGCCCATTTTAAGGTATAACCCCCATACAAACTTACAAATTTTTTCAGATTTTTTGTATGAAAATAGCTATTATCTATGAATTTCGTCACTCCAAGTTGGGTAAAAATACTTCTAGTGCCATCCAATGTCAAATCCAAGCTGCCACGCCCATTTTTAGCTATAGCCCCCATACAAACTTAACACCCATTTTCGAATTTTTGTATAAAAATAGGTATTATTTATGAGACTTTTCACTCAAATTTGGGTAAAAACACTTATAATGATATCCAATAACAAAACCAAGGTGCCACGCCCATTTTTAGCTATAGTCCCCATACAAACTTATCGATTATTTTCGAACAAATGTATGAAAAACATGTAAGTGACTGATGATCACACATAAACTATTCAAAGATTCGTGTGACCGAAGTTCTCGTTTTTTCTTGTTTTTTTTTTGTAATTCTTCTTGGTGATCTTTTGCAACAATTTCCGAAATTCGTATCCATTTTCATTTTATTAAAAAAATATATATATATGTTATATACATATATAAGTTGCACACGTCTAAATGAAACACCCTATATTTTTAGTTTTGTATAGTATAAGTCGATATATAGATATTTATGTATTTATTTATGTATTTTGTATATAGTAAACTTTTTATTGAACATTATTAAGTATTTATTATTGTTGCATATAAGTCGATAACTGCATTCTACGTTATGCAGATTAAGTCATTAATAACCAGCAGCTGTCATTCGCATTCTCGTATATAGTATATAAATCTATATTAATATTAAATCAGTTTTTCAGCATAATGGCAATTTAAAATTGATGTGACCTAAATACTTGAATAAAAAAACAAGAAAAATCTTTTTGCGTGGCATAAAAAGAGTGTATAAGTTGGAGATAGATATATGTAGTAATAAACATAGGTAGCTGAGAGGAAAGCATATTGCTCCACACAAGTTGCATTTAGACATCGATTTGATAAATATGATATTAAAGAGTATGGAATGGCATTTTTCAATGTCTTTCACTCCATTCCGGCGCAGCTGAAATGCAACAGTTCTGAATTGTACATTTTCAATGCAAATAGTTTAATCTATATTCATCTGATTGCATTTTGAGGGGTGCCCGACTTAAAAACACGCATTAAATCTTATACTAAATAGTGTTTGTTTCATATTCTAGATTATCCAAAATTTTCTCGAATTATCCAAATTTTTCCAACGGACGGGTTTTATCAGTTTGTGGGAAAGCTTGTTACGTTTTCAAGGAATCATCGGACACCCCATTGAATGTTTCTATATTTGATTATCTCGTCGGTACGAGTCGTTCTAGCAATTTTCGCCGGCTTGTGTTACTGTCTGTCTGTTCCAATAAGATACATTCAGTCAGCTTGATTAGATATACAATAGGTCCCATATAAACCTAGCATACATTTTACAATATTTTTTTTTATTATTATTAATGCTTCTGCTGCTAATCTGTTAATAAGTTTCGAAATATTTTAATAAAAAATAAAAGTAGATAATCTCACAATACAACAGCAAACATTTCAATCAAAAAAAAAAAAAAGGATTAAACGCACAAATCTGAAATAGACGAAGATTTCATGTGTGGGGCTTTTAAAAATGTTGATTCAAAGTCAAAGAAGAAGCAACAAAGCTTAAAAATCCTTTTTTTTTTTAGTCGAAGAGGATACGGTGGTACTTTGTTTCGCTTGATTCAACGCGACAGCACTATTTTCCATGGAAAATGACGAACAGACAGCTTCAAAACCTCTTCAAGTGAAAAATCACTTTGCTGGGCGTCAAATGCACTTGCAACTCTTTGTGTGTATGTGTGTGTGTGTGTAAACAAAAGTATACTTACCCAATGGAATTTTGTTGCGAGCAAAATGTACTTTTTTCACACTTCGCTTTCTTCCTGTAAGTAGTGCCAAAAACTTTTAATTCTCCATTGTTTTTATACGAGGGCGAGTCATTGAAAGAACTGTTCTTTTGGAAGTGAACGTTTCCGAAAATCCAATTTAGAAGCTTGAAAAAGAAAGGTAGCCGTAGTCGTTAAGAGGGTAAATTCTTAATCGTAAATCTTCGGCTTTTTTTGTTCTTCAAACACCTAAATTGAATTTTCGGAAGCGAGCGTTCACTAGGTGTGGAAATTTTCGCTTCCGAAAGCACACACCTGGAATGCGTGAAGTGGAACTCAATTTTTTTTTTTTTTTTATTTTATTTTTATAAAAATAAATAATTATTTAAAAAAAAAAAAAAAAAAAAAAAACATAAATAAATGTATTTACCTTTTTTTATGTATCTTAAAATACATAATATATTCAGCGAATGAAAAATGTGAACTTGGTGTGGTTGTTGTAATTTAGCTTCGTAAAACTTAATTAAAACGTGTTAGTTAAATTTAGTGATTTCAGTAATTATTATTTTTACCCTTCTCGGAACTGAAAAAAATCACTAATTCACGTTGTAATGCAAATAAGTATAAATTTTTTTATTCAACAAGATTATGTAATATACAGAGCTAGTGAAGTGACCTGCAACTGAAATGTACTTCTGAGTAAAAGCCCGTTCTAACAAATCCGATTGGGTACATACTATACGTCAATCTATGGTGTTATGCATATGTATGTGTTTATATAGAGATATGTGATATATTGCTCATACGTCGCATATACTTGCCGACGAGAAGTGCCTGTTTAGCTTGAAAGCTTAAAGTCAGCCTGTTTTCCTAATGCTGTTAACGAAAACAAACGGTTGACGTTGACGACAATCACTATTTTTAATCACAATAGACTCACAAACACAGCGAACGAACCTAATGTATCTCTTCGATGCAATGTTGAAACCAAGAAGCAAACCCACCTTTTAATTTGCCCCACGAAGTGCTTGTTCAACTTAAATATTTACTTTGTCTGCGTTTGTTCGCCACCGAACATTGTGAAAATTGACGATATGGTTTGCAGTTAAAATCGATTTAATCGTTGAATGAATGTGTTTGCACACACACACACAGAAACGAATCATTTTTGAATTGTTCAGCGCATTGCAGCTTCGCTAAATGTTTTTTTTTTTTACTAAAAGCCATGCTAGGCAATGTCAACAAACATGGACGGACGGTGTCGTCAAAAAACAGCAAAGAAAAACAGGTAATGAATCTGCTGAATTGGACATAAGCGCTAAATTGTGTTTGTAAATTCAAGGATACAACATAAAATGTTGGACCCAATAAGCCTCAACACGTAATGTAGCGCTTCTAAAGAGCAGAATAGCTTGCTGCGGTAATTTGAGACTTAGGACACCAGAAAATGTTTAAATAGAACGTTTTACGTTTTATTAAAATTTAATACGTAAGATCGCAAAATAGCACAATAGACCTTTGCTGTTTGGAGTAGTCTTCACTAAGAGATGTGTCCACTCTTTCGCTGCAGCTTAAGTTGGAAATTTGAAAGCGTTTTTCAGAAATGATTTTAAATCTTGGGATAAGTTTATAGTAGATAAAGCTAAATATATATATATAAGTGGTTCGATGCAAAGCAAACTTATTTTATTATATTTCAAACATAAACCAAAAACAAAGTATTTTTAAATTAATTTTAAGAAATTTAATAGTTAATAGTTTTAATCGAAATACATATATTTTAGATAAATTCTTATTTATTTTATTGGATTTAATTTGCTTCACATTTAGTATTTCAATGTAGAAAATACTTCTTAACTTATTTGTTTGTATTTGTTGCTGTAAATTTGTGCTTTGTGTTTCTTTTTTTTACTATAAAAATTCGCTTAATTTGCATCTCATAAAAACACAAAAATAAAAAACATTTTCATAATACAAACGCCAAATTGCGGTTGCGGATGAATGTGAAGCACGAACGTGCTTTGTTGTGCAGCTTTATGTATTGTGAAAACATAAAAAAAAAATAAAATTATTAAATATTTATGAAATTATTTACAAAAAAAAAAAAAAAAATAAATTGTCGAAACACTACGCACACACACACACATTTCTCACATTCACACTTATAAACTCACGCAAAAATCGCAATAATTAAAATTGTAACATTAATTCATTTGTTTATTATAAAATTTCAACAAAGAATACATTTTTAATAATTTTTTTTTTGTTTGTTTATTTCTTCTCATTTACGTTGAACAGCTGGCGTCAATAATAACAACCAAGGCGGCGTTCAGGAGTTGGATTCGAACAACGTCAATAGTCTCCCGACAGACCTTAATACGCCCAGACATCCGGAAGGCAACGAGGTTCTCATTATGAGCGACGACGACAGAACGACGAGCTTCTTTGCGCAACCAGGCATACTGGCAGGTTAGTCCATTTGCAATTTTTATTTTAATTAGAGACAAACGCTAACTAAAAAAAAACTATTTTTTCATTTGCAGCTGTTATTGGCGGCGCCGTTGTCGGTCTGCTATGCGCCATACTTGTTGTCATGTTTATTGTGTATCGCATGAGGAAAAAGGACGAAGGTTCCTATGCGCTGGATGAACCAAAGCGATCACCTGCTGTCAATTCATATGCGAAAAACGCGAATAATCGTGAATTTTATGCCTGAGATAATGGCACAGCGCGCAGGTATTAAGCCCGACCAAATGCAAATGCTTCTGCTGCTGATGCGAGGGTGCAATAGAGTCAAACCGAATAAAGAATAATTAAAAAAAACAAAATAAATAAGTAAATACGCTACTAGAACAGGACAACAGCGACAAACGCATAAAAAAGCAGACACACTAAATACGTTATTCCATTTATTTTCAATGGATCCATAGCAATATTAACTCACATAAAACGCAGTTTCGCTAATATTCGACGACGACAACAACAACAGAAAATCAAAATTATAAAAGCAAATTTCAAATAACAGAGTACACTGCGCGTAAGCAAATCTTCTAGGCAAAAGCATAAAAAAAAAAAAAAAACACTCGAAAAAATAATTTAATAAGTTGCAAAAAATCATTCGGTAGAGACTTGAATTTAAGTTTAAAGTGTTGGAAGGAAGTGGAAATCTTTTTCTAATTAAGTAAATTTTAAGCGGAAAAGTGAAGTAAAGCAAGGAGTAAATTTATCAAATATAAAAACTAAATCTTATAAGGGTGGGCAACAACCAAAATGAAAAAAATCAATTTGTATTTTGACAAAAAAAAAAAAATAAATAAATAAATAAAATGTTCAAATGAACACAACTATCTAAAGATAATGTAACGAAAAAAAAAAATATTAGTACTGCATTAAATAATATAAATAAAAAATAAATGAAAAAAAACCCAAAAAAATAAATAAAAAAAAAAAAATATACAATAAAAAGAACCCCAAAAAACTTATAATAATAAAAAAATTGAGAAAAACATATTTATGTAATTATGCAAAAAAAGAAATATTAACAAAAAAAAAAAACACATAAAATATAATTATGTGTAAAACTATATTCGATGCGTAAAATATAAAATGAAAATAAAAAATAAAAAAATTGTAAAATTTTTATTATTATGATTTTTTTTTTTGTTGTTTATTTTTTCTTAAAGTTGAACACTTTTAGTAAAATCGCGAGAGAAAATCAATTATCAAAAATTGAAAATTGCATAAATGTGTTTAAGTAATTACTAAGCATAATGATGATGATTATATAATAATTAGTATAATTCGTAATAAAAAAAAATATATAAATAAATAAAAAATATATATAAAAATAAATATATAAATAAATAAATAAATATGATATAATATTGTATATGTGTAAGTGCAAAACCAATTTAATGACAAAAAATAAATCGAAAGAAAACAAAAAAAAATTAAAAAGAATTTCTACTTTTTCTAAACCGAATAAACAAAACAAAAAAAAAACACTTAAAATTTATTTAAATTTAATTTAGTAATGAACTAAGCCGTATAAATTAACACAAGCCTAGTACTAATAAAACAACAAACAAGAATAACGTAAAGTTTAGACATGAGAAAAGTTAAATTTTTAATTTGCGAAAAAATTAAAAAAATTTAACTATTTTTCATTTAATTTTATGCATTTTCCAAATTTTGCGTTTAATTTGCTGAAAATATTTTAAATAATTATTAATATTTTTATATAAATATTTTTAAAAAAAAATAAAACTCATACCTAAATACATATAAACATGTACATACATACATATGTATTCTCTAGTTTTATGTTATGTATTAGAGCAATCTGATAGTGCACAGTAAACCATCGCTCAAACGAACATTGCGTTGTGCTACAAACACACCATTCAAATTCACACTCTTTGACTCACAATGTAACTGAAATTCATTCGACTCATTGTGTAAAGGCGAAAAGGGATTAGAATACGTTTCTCACGTTTCCTTTAACAGTGTCATTGTCGAGTGTTAACAGGTTTTACTGTGTACTCGTGCAGTGCTCTAATGTGTAAATACATATGTATGAGTGCATCTAAATATAAACTCATTTGCTTCCATTTACCAATCAAAACTGCAAATAAAAAATTTTGTAATTTAATTATTTGCAACAATTTATTATTATTTTTCCTATTATTTTTTTTTTTCTGAAGTAATTAGCGGCTTAGTAGTGAATTTAAATTTTTTTGCAATATGTTGAGCTGCCTAAAAGAATTAAAAACAATACAAATAATCAAAATTATTTAAATGCAATAGTTAAAATTGATTGTTAAGTTTAGAATTTGCTATTAACAAAAAGTAAATGAATAATTAAATATTTAAATGAAATAAAGATTTTGATAAACGTTAAATGAGATGTTCTGTTCGAACTATTTTTGGGCTGAGTGCAGAAGCAATTTAGCGTTACAAATTCGAATTTTAAATCAAAAACTACTTCCCAAAAGCATCTCATTTATCGTAAATATCAAATTTGTAACTAGCAGAATGATTTTTGTTTGTTGAGTCAATTAAACTTTATTTCGATATTTCTTCGCTCATGCCATAATAATACATTTTTTATATACTTTAAACGAATAAAATAAAATAAATCTATAAACAAGAAACATAAATGTTAAATACAAAACAAACATAAACAAAAAATTGAAAACTCAAAACTAAAAAAAAATTAAATACATAAATAAATAATTAACAAAACGGAACAAAAAAAAAAAAAAAAATAATAATGATAAAAAAAGAAAAATATTAATAATATTTAAACTTGCAACACATTTTTTACACTGTAAAAATTTAACTGCAATCTTTTTATAAATTTATATTTAATAGGTACTTTTTAATATTTTAAGTTATTTTTTTCAAATTATACATAACAAATAATTTCTATTACTTAAGCAATTAGTTTGTTAGTTCATACGTAAATGCGCTGATTGTACTGAATTATGGTTTTGATTTGCTAAATAAAATGGTCAAATTTAATTTAATGAAGAAAATACTAAAAAAAAAAAACAATAAATAAAGTTTATTTTTTTATTCGTTTTAATTGCAATTTGCACAACTCTATAGGTAAGGATTGTATGAAAAGCCAACTATGGTTACAATATAAAAATACTATACACCATGAAGAACACCTTGACGGCACCATGACAAAGTGAAACACAAAAAAAAAAAAAAAAAATCGGCCTCTTGTATCAAATCAAATGTACTCAAAACAAGAAATTTGTGCTGAAATAACAAAACTAATTTTTGAGAACAGCTGAGGAATTTTGTTTGAACTTTTTATATTTTGAAGAATTTTATACTTATTAAACCCGTTACACATAGTGTGGAGGGTATTATCATTTTCAAGAGACCTAAGACCCCATAAAGTATATATATTCTTGGTCAGCACGACGAAACGAGTCGATCTGGCAATGTCTGTCTGTCCTTCCGCCCAACTGCCTGTCTGTCTGTCTGTCTGCAGTTAGACGTTTCACTCGCTCTGTTGTAAAGATATTGAACTGAAAGTCGAAACTTAAGCTTTTCTCAGCCCTAGACAGCTAAAGTTAAAATCAAAATGCCACGCCTCTATGAATCGATTTATATCAAATAAGGTTAAAACACTATTAACAGTAACTTATGTTCAGAAAACGACCCGACACATGGTTGAGGTGGGACAACTATAGCATGTAGTTCCCATACTACAGTCTATCTTTTACTTGATTTACTTTTTGTACAAAGAGTAGTTAACTTTTTAAGTGCGATTTCGAACTTGAATAAAATTTTTTTACTTGATTTTAGTGTACAATTTTTCGTTCTGTGTACACTCGTGTGCCGGTCTGATCTTGAAACAGGAGTTCTCTCGAACCATTCAACTTTGTGGTGTATGTTCTCTCTCAAAAAAAAAGCAAAATACTTTAAAGAAGCGATTCGCAATGTTTTTCGTTGCGGAACTCTTTTTGACAAATTAATTATTTGAAGGGATTCCACGTGCAAAGCTTATTATCCGAAGTACAAACTCTTTCCTGATGAACTATAAATAATAAATTGCTTTCTGAAATTGAACCTAAAGGTATGCACGGCATCTCTTACGAAATTTAGAAACCCAATACATGTGTGCATGCGATTAGGTTTATTAAAATGCCAAAATAGTTTTAATAAATGAAAATAAGTAGATACCATTCAAAATAAGATACTGTAGGGTATCATATCGTCATATTATTATGGTTTTATACTCGTTTACTGCATTTTAATATAAAACATATTGTGTTTGTGTATGTGTATGTATTGTAAATAGGTACGTAGCTACACATTGTACGAGTACATATGTACGTCTTTATTTTCTCTTCTCAATCTTTGATTCGCATTCAAAAGGCCAGAGATCTGTTCCCAATATTTTTTGAGCGAAGAGACATTTTGTTAGTCATGCGCACTAAGTTCGGTACTACTGCGCCATAATAGGTCACAACTGTTCTCAGATGACATTCGGCCTGCATATAAAATTGCCGTCTTTGCAGATTTAAACTCAGTTGAGATTCTTACTTCAACAGCATCAAGACACAACATGAATATACAAAAATGCTATCTAAAATTATGGAGAACGTAAAATTCTTTAAAGCTGTCGAAACCAATTTCATCTGTTTGAGCATTTTTTTATTTTCGCACAGAAATTGTTATGTGAAATATGTAAAATAATTCAACTTGAATTATTTTTAATAACGCAATTCGGACTCAAGTTTTAATTTTTTTTTATTCTACTGCATAATTATTAAAATTTAGTTTTTGTGAATATATAAAACGCAGTTATAACGATTTTTATAATTAATCAATTTTAAAGAGAAACCAAAATATATTTACCTTACAATCAGTTTGTCGAAATATTTGTAACGCATCAAAGAAGGCAATTCATAAGTAAAGATAAATTTTCAAAAGAACGAAAAATAATTGGAATAGGTTCTTGCAAAAGGCTAAAAAAAAATTTTAAATAAAAACTACCCGTGCAACATTTGATTCTTGGATATCATTTGATTCAAATTAAAACGTCAAGTTCGGTTCTGTAGTCTGGGCTATCCAGACACAAAAGTATTTACAAAAACACTTAGATTATACGTACTAAAGCCCCGCAACATTTAACTTGACAAACGGATTTAATTGAGTCATGACTTATTCGAGCCGAACCAGCACTAGTTGATTCAACTCATGTATTAAATCGAGTGTTTGGTTATAATTCGAAATCTTATTCGACTCAATGAATATTTTTATACCCGTTATACGTAGTGTAAATGGGTAAATTCAGTTTGTCGGAAAGTTTGTAACGCATTGAAAAAGGCATCGTAGACCCCATAGAGTATATATATTCTTGATCAGCTCGATGAGACGAAGCAGTCTAGCAAAGGTGCCACGCCCATTTCTACATACATACAAATTTGTTGTTATATCTGTATATTTATCTTAAAATTTTAAACCAATATTGTGTGTTAACTTGGGTGGCCACTGATGGTTACACATAAACTCTTTAAAGATTTGTGTGACGGGTATTTAAGCTTTTTTTTTCTTTATGAAGCAAAGCAGTGACTATGGGGGAATAAACATCATTAATAAAATTACCACACTTCATTATTTTCTTTGTTTTCTTTGGATATGCTATTTGAAAGCAAACCAAACTTTAAAAAACACAAGATAAAATAATTTGAAATTATAAATACGATGCAGTGGAACTTGAAGATGGACTATCCAGTCACAAATGAAATTTATACAAACCCTAAGGGAACCTTGGAAAATTCTGACGCAAAATTATTTTTAATGAGCTTCTACTATAATTTTAATACATATGCTCGCTATAGCTCCATCAAGTATTTAATCAACTAAACCATGTATCCGACTTAATTTTAATCGAAGTCGACATACTTGAGCCGATCGTTTCCTAAGTCAAACGAGTCGAGTCAAAATGAGTTGTGGGTGTTTTATTTTAAAACTTTTATCTTTGGGCTGACATTTTAAACTTAAGCTTTTCTAGGTCCTGGGTACTTTCTATGTTAAAATCAATCAATATTTTCTGAAGTGTGGACAAAGCACACGTACGTTCCCATCGTTTGGCATACATTCATCAGTCCATATACTGCATATGAGCTGCATAAGTACTTCTAATCAATTATTTGGCACCGGGCCTAAATACCTCTGAGAGTGTCTCTTCTGCGCCTGCCGCTATGTTATTTTTAAATTTTTTTTAGAGAAGTGATTCCTTTATAACATAAGTGACTTCCTAACATCTGTCACCACGTTTCCGTGTGCATCTTTGTAGAAAAAAAGCTCTGGGCTTAAAACCTTCATCTTTATCATCTCAACTTCCTCCAACTCACGCCTTTCTAGGCCTTTCTTTCTCTCTCCGTTTCTCTCGTAATCGCTTAACAACAGCTCGTGTTCGCTAATAAGCATAGCTCGCAAAAAACTGTTGACCGTTTCTCGTTGTCTGCAAATAAGCGTCTTTCACTCACACTTTGAGAAAAGACTCAGAGAGCAACCGATTGAAATGGTTGCTCGTCGAGTTCGTTCGCGCTCGGCGAACAACCATTTAATTTGTTCTCTTTGGCTCTGGTTGATCCCCGACCGTTTGGTTGAGTTAAATGAAAATAAAAGTCTTTTGGGTAGGTATGCGAGTAAACGTATTATTTGCGTTCGTGAATTGATTTGTGTGGTTTATTGAATTATATTTTGTGCAAAATTATATATTGTAATTAAAAATAAATTTTTTAAATACAATACACAAGAAAGTAAGTCACTTTGTAATGTGTGTGGTTTAAAATTGTTAGGCACTCATGCTACAAATTTAAAACGGCATTTGACTACTAAACATGCTGAAATTTTTTTTAAATACAACAATGTAAAAAAAAAGAAAAGTGACATATCACACGAGTGAAATTTCCATTATTTCTTCAATAATAAAAATTTCCCCCCAAAAAAAAAACATTTTTTTTCCTCCACAGTGAAGGGTTTTAAGAAAAAACAACCATTTAAAATAAATTTAAATTATTGTTTGAAGAAAAATGTATTTTTTCTACCAAAAATATGAAGACCGATGGCATTGAGTTTTTCAGTCATTCTCCCCCTTAAAGAGTTTCATTGTGCGAACGTCAATCGTATCGCTCGCTCACGATGCTCGTTGAAAGAACGTCACACGAAAAGCTCAACTCAATGCGCTCAAGAGAAAAACAAAAACAAGAAGAAATGAAGTCTCATGTTCAGAGCGAGAGCGCATGTGTATGCAATTTTTCGGTTGTGTTCGCGAACAGAGCGTATAGAATAAAACGGTCAACAGTTATTTGCGAGCTTTGCTAATAAGCGATGTTCTTCTCTGCTATAGCAATGCAACACTCCTTATCGTATCAAGTTAGACTCAGAAGTCCAGCATAACCGATATCCTCTTTGGCCATCTTTTGTAGTATGGTAGCTCACTTGGCGTGTACTGTACAAAGTCTGGAACGTACCTTGGCTAGATCAAGGTAGTGGTTCCAATCGATGTTGTGACCTATGTTCGCTCGCACATAAAGCTTGCTTGACATATGTCTGGCATCGATCATCACGTGGTCTATCTAGCTTTGTGGTCTATCTAGCCAGATTCCATGTGATAAAATCTGGTGCTACGTATGACCATGTTACGCCCAGGGGCAAATTCAAATAAGTTTTCCGAAATACATATTCTCTCCCAATTCGGGCGTTGACAATTTTAATGTCATGCTTGGGCTAGCACACAGAGGCATTCCAAGCGCTCATAAAATGCATCTTTCTTCTCATCGTCATAATCGAATATTGGGGCGTGTATGTCTACAAATAAAAATTGGGTTGATATGGCTAGTGTAGTAGATGTCGCAGGTTCCATTTTTAGGTGTCCATTTCCAATCCAACGCATTTCCTGGATGGCTGTAATATCAGCTTTAAATTTATCAAAAGTGTCAATCAGTTGTTTTGTTGCAACATCTGTGTTAAGGGATCAGATATTCCAGGAGCATATTTTGTGTTCAGATTCAACGGTAGTTAGGGCCTCCAGAATCCATGCCCTTGTTGGAAGCGCCATTTCAGTACAATTTCAACTATGGAGTAGTACACACCAAAAGAACGCCCTGAAATTGTTCAGCTGTACATTCAAAATAAATTTTCAATTTTATCGTATCAGACGAGGCACCTTTTTTGTTAAGAGGAGGCGATAATAAACTAAATTGTCGGTTTTTTGCCACCGAAAACTCTCAAATATTCGAAGTGCAGCCTTTTTACGATTAACAAGTTACTATTTGCTGCGGTATTTGCGCAGTTATGGTAGTCGGTCCGTATGGGCGACTTATATCAAAAATAGCGATTTTGACTGGACACCGAGATCACCTGATTTGACACCACCAGACTTTTATTTGTGGCGTTATTTGAAATCCAAGGTATACGATAACAAGCCAACGACTCTGGCTGCCCCCAAGAACAATATTCGTCAAGAAATGGTCGCCATTGGCCAACATGACTGAAAACGCCGAAAAAGGGTAAATTTAGTTGCAGGAGGTGGCCATTTGCGCGAAATTATTTTTAAAATGTAATTATGTATAACAAATCTCCTTAGATCAAAACAAAAGATTTTTCAAATAAACAACAAATATATATATTATTTTTTTAAGAACCCACCCACCCTGTAGTTTGTATGTAACCTTGAATTTTAGCCCTTTGTAAAAACACTTAAATTTCCAAAAAAAAAAATGATAGTTTTTATGATAGTCGATTTCAATGTCATCGTTCAGATGCCGAATGCCTTAATCATTATTGAGAGGGCTCCACTGCCGATCAGGTACCTTACCGAAGAAGCCCTGGAGTCGAGAAATAAAGACATTAAAAAATATCGGGGAAAACTGTCAACGGAAATCTTTTAGGGTAAAAACAATGAAAGATATTATGCATTGGTTACTTGTATCCTCGGATCCTCTCATTTCTAGTATACTTATAAACCCTCCAAAGAGAAATAGTAAGTTGTCGTGAACTGCTATTAAATTATTATCTAACAATGTCATTGGAAATGCCGAGTTAGCATCACAAAATCCTTATTTTGGGTTGACATCATCAGACGACTGTGAGCCTGACAGCGAACCGTAATATGATTTTTTTTATTTGATAAGAAATAAAATAAAATTAAAATAAAATTTTAAAATTTTGTTATAAAATTTAAAAAAAAAATTGTTATTTTTCTGAGGCAGATTTAACCCATCTTACCCCCAAACTTCCTTAAAGAAGATTTATTCGGAATCCTTTAATTATTCACAGGTTTTTTCGAAAAAGATAACGGCCATTTTAGATCCGCCATTTTGAATTTTGAAAGAGTATGGTGGGATATGAAATCAGATGTTTTAAGAGTTACTTTTGCTTTCACATCTCTGTTGTTCGACTAGGGGCAGGATGGCCTTCGCGATCTGCAATTTCTCAAGCCTTTTTTACCCTACCATTTAGCATACTCCACATGGCTTGTCTAACGACCAGGTGAGAGGTAAAATATAAAATGACTTACTAAGTTTAGGCTTGAAAATGTTAAACATATGGCGTGTCGCAGTTGTCTAAAATGTTGTGCAATTTCAAAAGATATAAAATTATTAACTGTTCAATTTAATAGTTATAATTTGATAAAAACAAAAACTTGGTCAAAATTAAATTTATTGATTTATTCAATGAAGTAAAAATGAATGATGAAGATAGGTTCGACTCCCACTTTGCATCGCAGTTCTTGTACTTGAACAATGAAAACGAATTATGTACAGGATTCCGATTTTTTTTTTGTTTTTTTTTCTTTGTAATGGTATTTATAACAATATTGACCCTGGTAACCAATTTTGGTAGACCAATTGATGTACCAAGAAGGGCATTACATTTCTCAAGTCCTATGAAATGCGACGTCTGGCAAGATGCCACTTCCAATGACATCCCAATATTATAAGGACATAGACTTTAAATTGTTTTGTGGATTGGCGATGAGGTTGAGAATTCTCAAGTCTAGTGGTAAACCTTTCGAACAACTGGGATTTTACACATTTTAGAAGCAAAGTATGTATTCTAGAAGCTAAGCACATTGAAAATCAAGAGCAATTTTAAACCCTGCCGTTTAGTGACTAGAACAGTCCATTTGGCAAAAATTCCAAATTTTTTTGACCTCAAGGTGATTGATTCATTTCTCTAATAATTTCTTTCTTAGCTAATCCTGGCTTGATGTCACTGTTTAACGGATGCTATTGTCAAACAGATAAAACGAAGATGGCATCAGTTAGCGACCGTTCCAGACGAGCCAGGTTTAATCGGTTTTTGTCACTTATCCCAAGACTATCGACACTTAGGGCCAACCCTTTCTATTTCTTTGACCTACGATAGTTTCGTAAGTTTTCAAAATGGTAAAATAATATTACTTAAATGCAGGTTTTATCTAGAATACTTATGTATGTATGCTGAAGAACATGTTTTCATTTCTAACGACTACTGAAACAGTCTCCAAGTCTTGATTTTCGGAGTCGTTAAATCACGCAGAAAAAAAGATACTGCAACGTTTATCAGCCACTATACACTCTTTTATGCAATAACTGATGCCTTAGTCAAAGGCTAATAAAGATAATAAGATTATCAAGTATGCAATAAAAAGATTTAAATGCTAACAAAATATGCTTCAAGTCACGACCAGCCTAATTAAAATAGCGTGAACGACTTTCAAATATTTCAAATACTCATATAAACCTTCTTTCGTAAAAATCTAATAATAACAAAAAAAAAAAAAAAACGCTTAAGTCGAGTATGCTCGACTGCAAGATACCTTTTACCCAATATTGATGTACCTTTAATTAAGTCTTATCTTAGTACCATACTATTGTATTGGATTTTTCTACAAAAACTCCAATAAAATAGGTTCTATCATACTCCCTTTTACCTGTTACATACATTTTCACAAAATTAATACACCCTTTTACCCTCTGGGTACAGGGTATAGAAATCATTTCTATTAACACTACAACCTGAGACTTTACACGGCTGACACGACTGCATTACTTCTTTGAAATATTTCAAAACAATGTTTCAAATGCCAAACAAATCCAACTAAGTTTCTCTCACTCAGCTATAACATTTGTCTTTCTTTTTGGGCCACAACAACGTACGTCTCCGACAGGCGTTGGTCCTAATGCGTTGGCAAAGGTTGAGCTTCGGTGTCGCTGTTTCATGCATAATTTATGACAATAAATTCGCTTAACTTTGTGGCAATTTGTAGCAGGCAAAATACGTCATTAAATTGTATCTGTTTGCTTTAGGTCCCCTAACGAAGCAGAATTACGCAAAGCTTTAGATGTATTTACAAAATAGCTCGTAAAATGCTCGTACAAACAAAAATGAATTTTCTATAAATGTAAAGTAGAGAACGAGAACATTTTTGGAGTGTTTCCTTTGTGCTCAACTGGAAAATTCAATTAGACTCGCACCTTATTTATCGAGCAGGTTAGTGAGTGAGTGAATGAATTAAAATTTTTGTCTATTTTTGAAAATCTAAACGTCGACTTTAGTTTTGGGGAAAAATATTTAGCAAGGAAACATCAACGTTGTTTTTTTTTTTTGCAGAATGTTTTTGGAGATCGAACTTCTTAAGAAAAAACTGTTGACAAAGTGGCACAAAAAGTTTAATAAACGTCAAAAACGATTGAAAGACGGTAAACAGCGCGAAATAAAAAAATTGATGCTATCAAACCTTTCATTGCAAATTAAAAGCGTTTGTGGTGCTGTGGAAATTTCATTTCAGATCAACCAAACCCATTTTAAACGATGTTTTGAGCCTCTAAATGAGTGAAATATTGGTTCAAAACTCGCATTTCTTTGGAGTAACAACTTTGGTTTTTCGGGAACATTTCGCCACACCGGCAGTCAATATCGGTTTCTAACCATGCACCATGTGACATTTGGCTGCTAAAGAAGTAACAACATAGCACCGGGAATGCCATTGTAAGTCGATTAAGTCGATCTAGCTATGTCCTTCTGCCCGTCACACTATGTGTAACGGGTATAAAAGTCAAACTCGAGCAAAGCCAAGGGTACTATACAAGCTAGTAACTTATAATTGAAAGATCCCAATTTACAAATTTGGTTCACATCGATTTAATAAAAAAAAATTAACGAAATTTACAACTAAAGGGTGGTTAAATTTCAAGGGCCGATGTTGAATGTGAACCACACCTAAACGTCAAGTTTTTTCCTGCATTTCTTTTGAAATTTCTCAACTTCAGACTAACTCAATTTGAACCATGGAAAGATACACAATCGAGCAACGCGTTAAAGTTATTCAGGCCTATTATGAAAATGGGCGTTCAAATCAAAATGCATATCGTGCCCTTCGTGATTTTTTCGGTCAATTTAATCGTCCAAATGTGCGTACAATCGGAAAAATCGTGCAAAAATTTGAGCAAACCGGGTCTGTAGGAGATGTGAAAACACCAGTGCATGCTCGTACAGCTCGTACTGCAGAAAATATTGCTGCTCTTCGCGATAGTGTGGCTGAAGAGCCGTCCACCTCAACTCGTCGTCGTGCCCAACAATTGCACCACTCACGCTCGTCGTTGATGACTATTATGCATAAAGACTTGCATTTACACGCTTACAAGGTTCAATTGACTTAAGAACTAAAGCCTCTTGACCATTTCAAGCGTCGTCAATGGTCAGAATGGATGTGGACGATATGTGGTTTCAACAGGACGGTGCCACTTGCCACACAGCTAACGAAACAATGGCTCTTTTGCGCGAAAAATTTGATGGCCGAATAATCTCACGTCGCGGCGATGTCAACTGGCCGCCAAGATCATGTGATTTGACACCGTTGGACTTCTTTCATTGAGGTTATTTGAAAGAAATGGTGTACGCCAATAAGCCAACAACAATTCAAGAGCTAAAGGATGAGATAATTCGGCACATTAACGACATTGAACCTCAATTATGCCTCAGCGTCATCGAAAATTTAGACCATCGGATGGACGTGTGCCCCCGAAGCCGTGGCGGCCATTTGGCCGATATTTTTGTTCCATACATAATTGAGTCATACCAACATATCATAATAAAAAGAAATGTTAATAATTTCCTAAATAATTCGTGTTTTTTTCAAAATCAACATCGGCCCTTGAAATTTAACCACCCTTTATTTGTCTCAAAAATTTATTATAAAAATTACAGGGTATCTTTTACAGGGTATATTTTGTATTTTTTTTTATATTTTTAACAAAAATGATCTACAAAGTGAAGATTAGTAACATATAAATGAAGATTTTTTCGTTGCATTGGACAAGCTTCGAATTTAAAAATTTTAAATTACAAAAACTATAAATTGCCTTTTAAATAATTCTAACCTCTGATGCAGTCGCCTTCCGCTTAGGTTAAAGGCAAAAGTTGTCAACGTATCCAGTTCAATTGTCAGTCAACATATTCAACTTCATCTTTTCATTTGATGCAAAAGAGTGCTATTCGCTGTGTAAGTTTTTTTGAAGTTATGTGTATCCTGTTGCAATTTTGTTTTGTACGGAATTCGTCACGTCTCATATTCACGACTTCAACGTGTCCGTTTCGCTTACATTCATGGAATTTTTTAAATTGCTCAACGAGACACGCTTTCCAAATGTTTGTAAGGCTCATAAACGCAATGGCCTACTTTTTAACAGATAACCGCAGCTGGTGCAGGTATTTGTGATGTACAAAATAAAAAGGCTTGTTCTGACTATATCTACATTAAGGCCAGTAAACTAATGATCAATAAATGTCTTTTGAATAATTTTAATACAGAACGTTTGGGCTAATTTTTTTTTTTTTTTGTCTTACTTTGTGGTCATCTTACAATTAGTGAACGGTCTTAGCATACATCAAAGTAAAGGATTTTTACAATCCATAACTAGGAACCATCCACCCATAGAATTGTTTTATTAGTTTATACTTTTGAACCTCATATCAATTCTGAATTCTTAAAAAGACACTTATTGGGCGATTTTCTGCCCAACGAGCGCATCTAATAAACTCTTTTATTATTCCAATACAGCCTATACTACATATACTATTGTATATGTATGTACGAAAATTCATATTTTATTATAAATAGAAGTGACACAAATGTCCCAGGCTGATGCAGAGACGACCCACTGATGGTCAGATTTGTGGGACATTGCCACTACAATTTTTTTATGAGAAATGATTAGCAATGGCTTACTTTTGGATCAGTTGTAAATAATTAGAGAGCTAACAAAAAAAAAAGAGCTAAAAAGGAAAAACGATAACTTCGGTAGAACAGAAGCTTAAATACCCGTCACACGAATCATCAAAGAGTTTAGGTGTGATCATTAGTGGTTACCTAAGTTAATACACAATATTGGTATTAAATTTTAAGCTTAAAACAATAATTTACTCGAAAATATTAGAAAATGGGTTGTAAGTTTTTATGGGAGCTACACCTAAATGGAAATTGAAAATGGTCGGTAAATTTGTATGGGGCTATACCCAAATGGGGGAGCCAGCTCCTACATAGCCGGGGGACTAGCACGTCGTAGGTACTGCTGCAAATGCCGTAACGGTTCTCTGTAGGAGAAGTACGACTATTACCTCCACCGCGGTGGCTCCTGGAAACAGGTTTTCAGAAAGATCTAGAATCTACTGACAGTCTGGCTAATATAGTAGTGCGGGGATATGTGATGTTGTTTGGAGGACCATGACCACTTCAATGTACATTGAAGTGGACATAATCATCCTGATGACAACACATGTCCTTCCCTCCATGGGGCCGGATTAAGATGTGTCGTAAACCGTGTCGTTGATCAACCTGGCTGGGGGCCCCCAAATAGCCCAGTCGCTAACGGTACCTCCTCGACACCGGGTCGCTTCGAGGAGTATAAGGACCTTACCTGCATATAGCGGATCTCTGTGCAGGCGGACCGTTATTCTCCGCATATGAAAACCTATTATGGATAAGAGCAACAAAAACAAAAACATAAAACTACTGCGGGACTGCTCAGCGACACAAGTTGCTAGTCAGCTTGAGCAAGCGCGACTGGACGATGTCCGTCCGTAGCAAGCTCGTGGGCAAGCACGCGCAAACACAACGCCAACGGTACGTCCAAGGCCTACTCAAGGCCGAGTACCAAGGACACGCGTGTCCAACGAGGCGTGCAACGGCAGGCGAAGCGTGGATCCCCTGCACAACGCCATAAGACCGTGCAGAAGCCAAGACCGGCCGCAAAAAGTGCAAACAAGACGCTCACACCCCCTGAGCATAAGGGGAAGAGGAGCAGGACAACTCAGAAGGTGCAGGACAGGTTGGACGAAAGACCATCCACGTCGGCAGCGGCCCTGGAGAGGAGGAGGCTTCGGGAGCATCCCGCTCCTACCACATCTACCGTATCGAAGGATGTGAGCTATGCCGCAGCTGTGAAAACCACAAAGGTGGCAGTCCTTCCGTGTGACTACCCACAGGTGTCACTATCACCGGAAGACCTGACGGAACTGGAGGATCTCATCCTGTTTGAAGTTGCCCAGGGCTGGAACCAAAAGATCAGGTTCGATGCCGTGCACTTCAGACCAGGAATGTTGATCATTGACTGCCCCGATGATATCACAACAGAATGGCTGCAGACCCACGTTCCGACGATGAAGGACTGGAAAGGCCCAATCCTCACCACACTTACCGGCGAGAACATTCCCTCGACGGAAATCATCCACTTGTTCCTTCCAAGGTGCGCAAGTTGGAAAGTAGAAATGCTTCTGAATCTAATAGAAGCAATGAACGACTTGAACACCCAGTCGTGGAAGGTAATTTCCGCACGGAAAGAGGGTAATGGCCAACTCCTAGTAATAGGAGTTGATGATGAGACAAAGCAGACCCTTGTCGAGAACGGATTAAAAATCCGATTCCGCTACGGCTTCGTCCCCGTCCATCTAAAGCGCAAGCGACATTAGGCGGAAGATGAAGCAACGCCGGAAGGAGCATCATCGGAGGCAGCGGCCGAAGATGAGGTAGAGGAAGGTATCTCCCCTGAGATGCCAGAGCCTACACCTGCAGACACAATATGTAAGCCGGAACGACCAAGCTCACCGATGTCCGTGAACTCGGACGTCATACTGGTCGAGAATGAGGGAGCTGAGCTTTCCCCACAAGAGCTACGGGAGGCGGAGGAGCTCCTACGTGATGAGGATACCACCCTCGTCGCAGAGGAGATGGAAGCAGCACTAGAAGATGAGCGGGCTCAATATCCCCCGCCATCGAGATAAGCGTAGCCTAGGTGAACGTCCACCACGCTAAGGCAGCATCAGTTGTCATACCAAGGACGTTCACAAAACAACACCTTGGGATAGCGCTTATCCAGGAGCCCTGGTGCCATGAAGGCCGAGTAAAAGGTCTATACACCAGGAACACGAAGGTAATATGCGACAATAGGCAGGAAAAGCCTAGAGCTTGCATATTGATTCGAAATGACATTAATTATACTGTACTTTCAGATTACCTGACTCGGGATTGCGTTCCAATTACCACCGAGCTGGAAATTGACGGAAGCAGAAGACAGGTGGTTGTAGCCTCAACCTACTGTTCGGCCGAGAACCCATCACCACCAGAGGAACTGGAAGGCCTGGTGGAATTGTGCAATCAACGAGGTATCCAGACCCACCGCTTACTGAAAAGAAATCCAAAGAAAACAAATTGGGATCTATATAGAAATAATCTGTGTAGCATAACACCCAGAGGGGAGCTTAATTACTCCAGACATCCCCTTGAACTAGAACAGAAGGTATTCGAGCTCAATGAAAACATAACCCGGGCTTATGAAGATGCCTGCCCACTTGCTAGAGCTAGGCTCGAGAATGAAGTCCCATGGTGGAATGAACGCCTAGAGAAGCAAAGAAAGAAAGTTAGGAAACTGTTTAATAGAGCAAAAAGCACAGACCGGTGGGAGGAGTACTCGCAGGAGCTTACGGTCTATAACAAAGTACTAAGAAAAGCGAAACGCAGGAACTACAGATGTTTCAGCGAGAGTATATCCTCCACTGCCACAGCTGCCCGCATCTACAGAGCTATGACAGGAGTCCAGACCGAATCGAATATAGCACTTCGCAGGTCAGACAATTCCTATACGGAAAACGATGAGCAAAGAATTAGGCTCCTACTAGAAACACACTTCCCAGAAGCCAGAGACGATGAGTCTCAGCCCGAGGTGGAGTATAGGCGAACAAGTCGGGAAACCCTGATGCTTGCAAAGAGAATAATAACAGGGGACAAGATAAGGTGGGTAATATCCAGCCTGACATCGTTTTTACTAAAAACAATGGAAAAGGTAGTAGATAGGCATATTTGATAGACCGTCCTTACGAGAAAACCTCTACATAAGGACCAGCATGCATATAGAGCAGGTAGATTAACTGACACTGCCCTATTGAACTTGACTGGGATAATTAAAAACTCATTTGAACACAAAGAAACCACTATTTGTGCCTTCTTAGACATCGAAGGGGCGTTTTACAACACGAACCACGATATAATACGCAATGTCCTAGTAGAAAGAGGGGTCGAACCGCTAGGGGTCGAATGGATACACTCACTACTAAACACTAGAACGGCGGAAACAGACCTAAATGGCACGAGCATTAGGGTACAAACCGTCAAAGGATGTCCGCATGGGGGCGTGCTGTCACCTCTGCTATGGAGTCTGGTGGTAGATGGCCTACTGACTAGACTAAGTAGCAATGGAATACAATGTCAAGGCTAAACAGATGTCATTGTAATCATTGCAAAAGGAAAACATGAGGAAACCCTATGTGACATAATTAACAGGGGTCTAAGTATAACCCAAGAATGGTGCAGGGTGGTCGGACTAAATATAAATCCGGCCAAATCCGTCATTGTACCATTCACTAGGAAGTACAAGCTACCAAGACTCAAGGCAATTGTACTGAAAGGTGTGGAAATACCGTTTAGTACAGCGGCGGACCTAACTATGGATAGTAAACTTCTCTGGAAAAGCCACTCAGATGATGTAATTCTAAGATGCACTAAGGCCCTGTTCGTACGCAGGAAATTAGCAGGCAAATCCTGGTGATACAAACCCAGTACCATGGTATGGCTATACAGCATGGTAGTCAATCCCATACTCTTATATGGGGTAATTGCGTGGGGAGATAGGTCGAACCAACTTACGACCAAAAGAAAACTTGAGTCATTACAACGACTAGCATGCATAGGCATCACGGGGGCGATACGTACCTGTCCTACAGCAGCACTTGAAGCACTTCTAGACCTGACACCACTAGACATAAAAGTGAACCTAAGGATGAGAAGCACGCTCATCCGCATATTGATAGATGGAGACAAAAGTATCTACCTTCTGCAAGAAACACCTGTCAACCTGAACGGGAGGGTCTCAACTTCTGTCAATGCCTATGGACATAATAACCAAAAGGTACAACATTGACAAGGACTTCACCATCAGATGGTCAAGTAAGAAGACTTGGACATCTGAAAATGCTTACGAAATAAAACCACACACCATCAAGTGGAATACAGACGGGTCACTCACCGACGAAGGAGCTGGGTTGGGTGTAGCTGGCCCAAGAACCGAACTATGGGAATCCCTGGGCAGATACACTAGCATCTTCCAGGCAGAGATAATCCGTTGCGCGCAGATCAATATTGGCAGGAACTATAACAACTGCGATATAGCAAAACTGTCAGACAGTTAGGCAGCCCTTAAGGCGATACAGTCAGACACAGTAAAATCTAAACTAGTACAAGAGGCTATAACCACCCTAAATGTACTTGGGCAAAATAATAAGGTGCAACTATTGTGGGTGCCAGGACACACAAACATCCCAGGCAATGAGCTAGCAGACGCTCTAGCCAGGTAGGGGTCCGCAACTCCTCTAACAGGTCCAGAACCGTATTGTCCCATTGGAAGCCACACACTTAATACGTAATGATAGAAAACGTGCCAGGGATGAACACTGGAGTTCAAGGCTGGGCATGCGACAGGCCAAATTGCTAATAGAGGGATTCAACTCTAACGTTTCCAAAGCGTTGGTTAAGCTGAATAGAACTCAGCTAAAGATCATGATAGGGGTCTTAACAGGTCACTGCTGACCTAGAAAACACCTTCATGTAATGTGTGTAGCGAGCTCTCCTGTCTATATTCTCTCAGAATGTGTAGCTACGTCCAGAAGTAGAATGTTATTGTTAGGAAGTCACACACTCTCCTTAGAGCAGGTTAGGAAAACCGAATCTATAAAAATGATTAGATTCATTCATACAATATACCTCTTTAGGTAGCAGTACAATAATCCACTAAACTAACTAAATAATATACCTAAAAATGGGCGTAGCACTTTCTTTTTCAAACTTAATCTAGTCGTTGCCGAATAAAGCTTAAGATTTAAATTTCAGTTCAATATATTGAAAACTAAGGGAATAAATCGCATAGCGTCAAGCAGACAGATAGACAAACGGACCTGGCTAGATCGAAGTGCTTTACCAAAGTTGAAGTAGTGAATAAGTACATGCATAATTAATAACAAAAATATTAAAATAGGGGATAAATTTGTAAGGTGGCTATAATTTTAACATACAAACACCTTTGGACCGAGAAAAGCTTTAGTTTCGAGTATCAGCTCACTATCTTTAAAACTGAGTAATTGACTTGTCGACTAGGTCGACTTGTTTCATCGAGCAAATCAAGAAGATATGTACTTTATGGGGTCTACGAAGCCTCCTTTATGGCGTTACAAACATTTCGACTTATTCGACCATATTTATGATCTTCACCATGTAAGAGTCGGGTGTATTTAGCCTTTTTTATACCTGTTACGCCTTGGTTAAACGGGTATATTCAGTTTGTCCTAAAGTTTGTAGCGCATTAAAGGAGGCATAGAAGACCCCATAAAGTATATATATTCTTGGTCAGTCTGTCTGTCTGTTGCTAGGTGATTCATTCGCTCAGTTTTAAAGATATTGAGCTGAAACTAGAAACTACATTTTTCTCGGTCCTAAACATCTTATGTTAAAATTAGAATGCCACCCACTCTAAGTGTGGAGCTCCCATACAAATTTACCGCCCATTTTCAAATTTTTGCATGAAAATAGCTATTCTTTATGCATGTATTCACTCCAAATTATGTAAAAATATTTCTTATGTCATCCAAAGTCAATACCAACGTGCCCCCAGATGTGTTTTTATCCTATTTAAGAGAATACATTCATAAATAATACTTTTTTCCATACAAAATATCTAAAGTGGGCGGTAACATTTAAGAGATTTTGTATGAAAATAAGTGCACTCCAGTGATATGATACGGATCGGGCCACTATAACGTATAGCCTAGACCAATTCTAGACCAATGATTCCCATCCATCCCATCTTGAAGTTCTATCTAAGCCCTTCATGAACACACATAAACTATTTAAGGATTCGTGTGACGGGTATTTAAGCTTCGGTTCCACCGAAGTTAACGTTTTTCCTTGTTTTGTTGCACTATTTCATTATCACAAATGACATATTCTTTTGTTATGTGACTTCTTTACTGACCCATTAGCGGTAATAAAATTATAATCATAACACTTAACAAATGCATCACATGTTTTATAACTCTCTCTATCATAAATTTTGAGATATTTTCAACCATTTTTCACAAATTTACAGTTTTGACTTGATAAACGGTTTTAAATACTTTTCAAATGAATCCGGAACGAGTTTTTTGTTCATTGGACTCTTTTTCGCCGATGCCAATATTCGTTCGTAGACATTTCCATCATAGCAGCCTAGTACAGAGTTTAATTCACGATCATGAAAGCTGAAACCGTCAACAATCGACACAGCATCTAGTCGTATCTGGCGCAAAACTATCTCAAGGCGATTCTGCAAATCGAAGATTTCGTGCTCCGTGAGGCGAATAAACTGCAAATTATAATCTTTCTTTAGAGAAATTAAATACATTTATCTCATTTATGAAAACTCACACGAAGCAAGTCAGCTAAATGACGTTGGACAACGACTAGCAGATACAACTCCAGGAGCCGCTCAAAAAGCATATTTAGTTCGGAGGAACGTTTTTCTGCGGTAAGGACAGTCACTTCTTGCCAAAAAGTGTGCGTCAAAAAAGCACATCCGTGAAGCTCCGCCGCTTGAGTTAACTCAATTCCGGTCGCATTCAATGCCTCTGCCTGCGTTAATCCTTGATTCAAGCGCTGTGTATAATGTTCATAGGCGATGCGGGTTTTACTTTGATAAATTAAAAAGAATTTTAAAGAATAGTGTAAATAGAAAATTGTTTCCTTACTTTGTGGCTACGTATTGCAAGGCCTTAACCATGTACTTCCATTGGCTCAAACCGTTAGAAAACTCCTTCAGAGTGTAACAATCTCGAATATAGCGCATAGTTGGCATCAGCTCCTTTCCTGCCAGCATATCGGCCCATGACTTTATTAAAATCTTACCCACCTGCAAATACAAAACCGAATTTTCGCCTTCGTAAGTGCAAGCGGCTGATGCCAGTCCGAAAAGATTTCCCAAATTGGCTGCTGTCAAATAGCCATGGCCACCGCACGATTGACGCAGTCGCTCGATGGCGTAGGTACTGTCGTAGGAACAGGACGCCTTCAACGTACAAGACAGCGCATGAAGCTCCTGCATTTGTGTATAGTCGCCTACGAGAATGTCGTTTGCAGTCTTATTGTAAATTGACCAGATATAACCCGCAGCTAGACGATATGCGATCACAGTCGCAAGCTCGGGCAATATCTTCATTTGTTGTGTTACATGATCAAGAATTTGTGGCTCCGGTTCCCTTAAAAATACGAGTTGAAATGAAAAAATATAACTTTGATTGCAAATCACTACGAATATTACTCTGGATTGATCGGACTCTGGCGGCGCACAGCAGAGTAGCGAGTCGCGATTGTAACTGCCTGAGCGAGTAAGAATGTATTACCAAAGGTAACCGCTACACGTACGAACACCATTGGAAAATAGTTAAGTTGCGATTTTGGACTCTTTATAAAAGTTCCATCCGATAATACTTTGGCATTTTTCATTAGCATCTGCGTCCGGGGAATGCGTACGTTTTTAAGACCCAGGTAACCATTGTTCACGCCTGGTATGGCAATCTTTTTACCGATATCTCCAATGTCAATGCCTGGCAGTGGACGATGGGTCTCCTCATCGCGCACTTGCAACAGAAACAGTTGAAGGCCTTTTGGCTCGTTGTCAATGTAGA
This sequence comes from Leucophenga varia, assembly GCA_018903435.1. Taxonomy (NCBI): domain Eukaryota; kingdom Metazoa; phylum Arthropoda; class Insecta; order Diptera; family Drosophilidae; genus Leucophenga; species Leucophenga varia. The sequence continues at coordinate 117,166 of JAEIFJ010001799.1, forward strand.
GTTGTGCCACAACAATGCAGTAGTTTGCAATGTGACCCACTTGAAATGGAAACTGCATTAGTCAAACTGCCAATGACCGTTAAAATAATGTCTAACATACAACCACCTGGCCACCATTTGTAGGATGAGACATGCGGTGTGTTAAGTACAAACTCATTAGATTGTCGATCGTAGTCAGCCCTCGTCTCTAGACCTTTTAAATAAGTGCCATGTCCAAGTTCAGTTTGAGCGTAGGTGCCGATTATTTCACAGTTATCCGCACGCTTCCCGAATTTCTCATACAGTTCTGGTGTTCCTTGGCCCTTCAGTGCTCGAGTAAACATTAGTAAATGAACTGCCATTGGATTGCCTGCAGACATTGCCGCAATGCCAATTAATCCATTCAAAAGTGTGCTAAAGAATATATCAAGTTCTATAGTAACAACAAAATTGTTTAAAATATGATATTTCACGTACGGATAGATTTCAGTTCCTCCTGGATTAATTTGCTCTTGGAGCTTTCGCATTCGCGAAGTAGCTTCCACAGATTGTCTAACAGCCTCTGTACAGACATCTTCGTACGACATATACTCGAGATCAAGAGGATCGGGTAAGTCCTTATAGATTTCCTCAGCTACAAGAAAAAAAAAAGTCAATCATATTACAGGTACACTTACAATTAACACTTTACTTATCTACGCTTCTCCGGTAATACCTATATTTCAAACAAGGCAAAGGGTATGCAATAAAATCATCAGATGTTCTAACAAAGTGCAGGGTGCTCAGTTTTCTTTCTGATTGACATGTACAATTTTTGGCAACCGATCTCTTTATTACTCCAAAAACGTGCAAAATATCAAGAAAATCGAACCCATACTCTGGTTGTATTAGACTTTTCACCTCCATCCTTCCCATTTCGAAGTTCTATCTAAGCCACTGATGTCACATAAACTATTCAAAGCGACGGGTACTTAAGTTTCGGTTCAACCTAAGTTAACGATTTTCTTGCTTTTTTTAATGACCACAAAGGTTATTAAAATAAAAAAAGAAAAACGTAAACTTCGGTTGAAAAGAAGCTTAACTACCTGTCACACAAATCTTTGAATAGTTTTTGTGAGACCAGTGGCTTAGATAGAACATCGAAATGGGAACGGTGGTGGTCAATGGTCTGATACAACCGATCCTAATAACTGAATTTCTTTATTCAGCAAAGCGAGAAAATTTTTAGTAGTATATTCTTGCGTGCTAAAAAAGGTAGAAGTTAGAACCCAAAAAAAAAATAAATAAAAAAAAGAGGATAGGAAAAGCCTAAAAATCTCAAGAATATACCTTTTTCAACGCACGCTACTGTTATGCGGCAGTAAAAATGAACGCTGGTGTTGTGCGGCATAAGAGTGCCCTCCCTAACTAGGTCACAAGATCCTATAAAAATAGAAATAATTTCACTAGTAAACCCTTATAAAAATTCACGATTTAACTAATCATATCTATGTTGATTCTAGAACCGGGCTGGGTGAAAGCCATTTAGTGCATAGCGAAAACGATCAAATCAATTAGAAACATATTCATTATTTTATTGAAATTCATTTTAAAAAAAAACCAAGGAAATTAATTAAGTGTAAAAAAATTAAATAATAAATTTAGTAACGAAAAAAAAAAAATTAAACCTAATTCACAAAACAAAATAAAATTATTCATAAATATTAAAAAAATTCTATAGTGCAAGATACTTTTAATTTTCATTATAATAAGAAAACAGTTTATATTAATACCTGTTAAATAATATTTTAAATAATTATAACAATGCAATGAAATGTAAATAAAAAAAAATTATATAATAGCAATGTTAATCAAATTCGAGTAAAGTGGCATACAAGAAAACTAATCGAACTAATAATTAAAAATCGGCATTGAAAATAAATATAATAAATTAATTCGGGAACAAGAAATCAAATTTTACATTTGCGAAAAAAAACCTATATACCGAACACGATAACTGCAGTGTATCAAGATCATACGATCAAATGATTTGGGTTCAATGACCTTGATAATTTTAATACGGTGAAAATAAAAAAAAAATTAGATAGCTTTAGCCACTATAAAAAAAAGAATTTACAAAATCACGTGATTTTTATCTTCCGTTTCAGCAGACAGTTATGCCGCATTTCCACTGAGCCGCGTTTTGTTATCGCGTTAACAACTTATCGAAAAACGCGGAACGGTGTTTCCATTGCGTTTTAGCGTTAGCGTTCGAGTTAAAACAGCTGATTTTGTTTGTTTTCCAACTTTAAATTCTGAAAGTAAATTGAAATAAAACACACTTTAAATTTGAATTTCGATGAAACTTTTATTTCAAATTAAAGTTTGGTTTATGCCATTATGTGTGAAATACAACATCATTCAAATGTCCACCTAGGGCTTCCTCGCACACCTTGATCCGGAACAGGTAATTTTCGATGACTTTTCGGCACATATGGGGCGATGACTCCACCAGACCATAATGCGCACCAAACAGTGACTTTTGGTGGATGCAATGGCCTCTCAACAATTACGTGTGGATTTTCTGAGCCCCATATACGGAAATTTTGGGTGTTCACATAGCCGTCCATGACGACCAAAATCCGTTCGTAATGCTGTAAAAACATTTACCGGTTTTTCATCATTTTTATAGTATAATTTAACAAAATTAACACGTTGTGCGATGCTAAAACGATCCATATTGTAAAATGCCAGATATTCAACTAACACTTTAGAATGTATTTTTACAGCTACATATGTCAAACGGTTGTCAGCGCAGGGCTGCATACTTTCGGAAGCCCGAAATGGAAAACCCGATAAAAAAATTGTACAGGTTAAAAAAATTTTTTTTTTTTGAAATGCAGATTTTTTATATAACGAATGGATGTAGGTGTTGTTCCTTTAGTAACTGCTGTCCAATACGAGCATGATCAGGTAATACGTCATTTGAATATATGCAGCTGAAGCTTTTATGTAAATGTTTATTTTTTGCGGTTACTTTGTCAGCTTTTTTCATAAATATGCGCAACGATTGCCAAATTATTCGAACCAATACGAGAAATCGGTGTGGAATCGGTTTGAACGCGTGTTATCGAAAGTCGCGTTCAAATTGAACGCGACTTTTTTTCCATACCTAACTGCCCATCTTTTTTGTATACGATTTAACGCGGGTTTGTCGAGTTTTTAACGCTAACGCGGAACGCGGCCTAATGGAAACGGGGCCTTAGAAAGAAAGAAAAAAAATTATCGTAACTTACATGTGTTCCAACGATGAGGGATCGATCGCTCATGCTGTAAACGCTGCTTATAAGAAAGAATAAAAAAAAAATTATCTACGTTTATATCGCGACCAACGCTTGCATATTTTTCTTCGCGGCGAATATTTATGTTCATGAAAACAACAAACACAATATTTATGCTTGTTGTATTTTTTTGTTTTAACTTTTTGATTTTAGGTTAGCACTTGTATATCAGCATTTTTAATACTTTTTGTGAAATTTTAAATTCTGCACTTTCGTATACGATAATAAATATAAATCATTTGCATATGATAATTCTAAAATAAAAAAAAAAATTAAAAAAATATTAACCTGATTTTAGGTTATTTCATTGGAAAAAAAATTAAATATTTCTTGCACTTTACACTTTTATAACTAAAAAAAAATAAAAATTTACATTAAAAACATTACATTATTTCAAATAAAGCTGCATATCCATAAAGAAAAAAAAAAACTTATTAAAAAACGATATGCAACATGCAAATGGCGAAAAGGATGATTTTACATTTTTAGGTTATTTTTCAGGTTAGTCACAATTTTTATAATTTTTTTATGGCACTTTCCAGGTTAAAAAATTTTAATTAGGCCAATTTTTCGTTTTTTTCACTATTTAGAAATTTTTTTTCAGCGGAATTTCTTTCAATTTTTCATTATAACATAAGTAGTTAAAATTTCAGCATGCCACAAATTTATTTTACTAATTCACATCACTTTTCGAAGCGCAAGCGTCGGCAAAGATAAAAGCGAGACTGAAGTGCAGCGACGCGTCGCTTAAGCGTTGAACCGTCGAAACGCCATCAAATCAAGAAAGCGTTATCTCCTGATAATTATTTTTTTCTAAGATGCTACTAATCGCCTAATCTATAATTTTTATAGAAAAGCAATATAAGAGAACTGTTAACTAAGAGAAATTTTATAGGAATTTTTTTTTTTTTTTTTGTATATTTACCCATGCATGGATTAAGCGCTGAATGTAAATGTTTTTTGTAACTATAATTTTTCTTTTGTTAACTTTTATAATCTTTTAATAAAGTAACTCTTTTTTCTCTCTTAATTTTTTTTCTTTTGTAAGTTTAAAATATTTGCTTGATGTGTGTAGCAAAAAGCAAAACTATTGCTGTTGTCAGAGAAAATTTTTTTTTATTTTTTATTGACTGCCTCCGATCAGGACCAAAGTTGAAAAGAATTATTGAAACGCTTTGCAAATGCAAGTAAACTACGGACATTGACAACAAAACTAAAACCGCTAAACAAATGTCAAAGTCAGGGCTGATAATCAAATTAACAAATGACATACGATAAAAATTTCCTAAACTTATCGCATGCGAGAAAAATTTAAAATTTTCATTTATTACAAATAAAAGAAAAAAAAAACATTTTTTTTTATTTGTAAAAAAAAAAAATTAAAGCGACAGGAGCCACTACAACTATTATCTCTTCCCAGAACTCAAAAGATGACTCATCAATAAAAAAATTCTCTCATGCGAGGAAATCATCGATGCCGTGGATAAGTTTTTTGAAGATTTTCCGGAAAATTACTGTTTTGACGGGATCAAGAAGTTGAAAATCAATGAAATAAGTGTATCGAGCTAAAAGGGGACTACTTTGAATAAAATAAAAAAAAACAAGAAAAAACATTAACTTCGGTGCTAAGCTCAAATACCCGCCACACGACACTTTTATCATTTTCTTGAAAAAATAAAAAATTAAAGGTGGGTTTGTATGGGGTCTACATGTTATAGTGGCCCGATCCTTGTCATATCGGTAGCATATTCCTAGGATGAAAGTAGAAGTGATTTTACCCAGATTGGAGTGAATATATTTATAAATGAGAACTATTTTCATACAAAATATAAAAAATGGGGGCTTGGGCTTGGCGCCTTTCTTTTGATATTGGGTGCCACTAGAAGTGTTTTACTCAATTCGTAGTAAATACATTCATGAATAATAACTATTTTCATAAAAAACCGAAAAAATGGGCGCTGAGTGCCATATCAAAAATGGGCGTGGCACCTTTCATTTGAAATTAGATGTCATTAGAAGTGCTTTTACCCAATTTGTAGTATATACATTCATAAATAATAACTATTTGCATGCAAAAAATTGAAAATAGTGGTAAGTTTGTATGGGGGCAATTTCTAAAAATGGACGTGGTTTTAACATACAAACTTCCTAGGAGCACAAAAAGATTAAGTTTGAAATTTCAGCTCAATATCTTTGAAACTTTGCGAGAAAAACGCATTGCAACAGACAGCAGACGGACAGACAGACGGACATGGCTAAATCGATTCATCCCGTCGAGGTGATCAAGAATATATATACTTTATAGGGTCTACGATGCCTCCTTTAATGCGTTACAAATTTCCCGACAAACTGAATATACCTGTATTACACTCTGTGTAACAGGTATAAAAAAAAAAACATATTAAAAAAAAATTTTTCATTTCCAAGAAGGTTACTTTTCGCAACACCTAGTATGTTCTTAGATGCTCGTGTAACTTGGAGCAAACACATACTTGCCACATGCCGGGCTAAGCTCAAAAGTAAGTTACTGCGTTATTCAAGCAATTAAATGCTCATTTTCAAATTACTAATTATGGCATCGTGGAAATATGGGATACAACTCTGGGATACTGATTCGATATCCAATGTAGATCGTGTACCAAAGATGAAGAATTAGACACTGCTTAATAACACTATGCCCTCAGTCTTGTGCCGCTTTTTTTTTCATAATGAGCTAAAAGTTCATTCAGTCGAATGCCCAACACAAATAAACAACAAAGTCAGACCTTTCATTTAATACTAAATACAAACATGATATATAAATTTTATTAAATTGGATCAGCATAAATAGTTATTTACCAATAAATCGTTTCAACTCAAGCATTCCGGCTCCACCATAAAACCAGGCTGCAAATTCATTCACATCAAAAGTTGCATTTTTGCGTTCTTTCACCAGGTCAGGATTTACTGTGTTGGGTAATTCAGACATTATTTGGTTTATACGGGTCAATCGACTTTGAACTTGAAAGCAAAATTTAATAAATTTAAAAAAATCCGCCGCTTTTATTGTAAAAGTTCGCTATTAAATCCACACTTTTCAACGCTCAGAGAGCAACTAAAAAAAAGAAAGCAAAATATATGAAAATTGATTACAATCAATTTTGCCAAAGAATGGAAACATAGAGCTTTCCGAGAGTTGATTATTGTAGAGCTTTTATTCTGAACAAAACAGCCGATCAAAGCTGTTTTTACATTTTTTGCATGAAAACAAGAAAGAGCTAAGCAGTCACTTTAAATTGACTAAAGGAATCGCATGTGTGGGTTGTTTTATGTTAAAATGGGGGTATATCTTGGTTTTCTCAAACATTAGGAGTACTGCAAAGTGTTATTAGATTTACGAAAATACTTTCGACTAGACCCAAGAAATGCTTTATTGTGTAGAGAACTTTAGAAATCTCAAAAATAATTTGGTTAGATCGTATGCCGAATGAATTAAAATTTAATTTCATTCAATGAAAACACAATCCATCAACCCGATAGATTCAAACGAAATATAAAATAATGCGCGAAGAAGCAAAAAAAAAAAACATCTAAAGTAAAAATGGAAAATTTATATGACAAACTATAGTAAACAATGGTGGAAGCTCGCAAAACAAATGAAGTTAATAATTTTGCAAATTATGAATGACCAAGTGAGGAACAAAAAAAAATATCTTTACTTTAAAATTATTATTAACATCAAAAACATGTGGAATAATCCAAAATTGAACCCAGAGTTACATTAAAAAAAAAAAGAAATTTACATAAATTATTTAATATATATATACATACATATATATAATATATAAACGCTTCTAGAACTCTGACTTGAACAGAGAGAATAGGGTAATAAGAGGAATTCGTGGTACTAGGGCTGTGTGATTATTGGAAATAATCGATTGTTGATGATTGTAAAAATAAATCGATTGTTGCTGATTAATCATGATTATCAAAGAATATATTTTGATATAAGTGAAGACCTTTATTTTTTTTTTTTTTTTTTTGCTTCTCACCTGGAAAAAGTTTGCTAATCAATGCCGATACTGTTCTCTATCCTCTATAAACTACTTGATTATTGTTTAAATAATCAGTTGATTAATCAATTACACAGCCCCACAAAAAAAAAAAAGTGTCGTGGCCGGGATATTAGGCTAGTGTATTCCGACGTATTTTTCGCGCTGAGTCCAAATCCGAAGTCAGAAGTATCAGATAATCTCAAAAAACGACTCAAAAACTCCAAAAAATGTGTAAAAAAATTAGAAAAAATTTCACATTTTTGGAGTTTTTGAGTAGTTTTTTGAGATTATCTAAAAAAATTGAGCCAATTTGATACTTCTGACTTCGGATTTGGATTCGCGAAAATACGTCGGAATACACTAGCCTAATATCCCGGCCACGACACTTTTTTTTTTTTGTGGGCTGTGTTATTGATTCTTCAACTAATTGATCACTTGATTATACAAAATAGTCGATTGTTCATTGATTAATCGATTAATCACACAGTCCTACATGGTACACACGATATGCCACTCAGGGGGAAAAAAGGGTGGAGAAGATTTATTAGATTTAATAAAGTTGCGTATTGATTCTGGTGACAGTAAATTGGAAAACTATTTAAAAAATTCTGCCGTAATGCAATTTACACTTCAGTATAAGTTCAAAAGGAATTAATAGGAATTCGCGGTGAAGTTATTAAAACCCAAATAATTTCCGACGTTAAAAATGCTAATGCTTTCGCCATATTAACGGATGAAGCAGCTTATATAGCTAAGAAATAATAGTGCGTTTTTATGATACGACAAAAAGAATAATATAAGAAGAGTTCGTTAAATTTTTAGAGCTTTCTATCATAAGACGCTTTAACTATTGCTACAAATATAGACATATTTTTGATTTACCACGGGCTTAGACCAGAACATTGCGTTGTTCTACAATGGCTGGTAAAGAAGACCGTATTTTAGATATTTAAAAAAAGTTTACTCGGGAGCAATATTTTCATTGCTCTAGCCACAATCGGAATATTATTGTTAATGAAGTGTACGCAGTTCCAGAAATAAGAGGTACTATTTGGACTATAAGAGAAGTGCATAACTTTTCCCGTAAATAAACAACGGCTACGACTACTTTGTACTCCAAAATCAAGGTGATACGCTAATTATTTATTATTTTCGAATTTTGTATGAAAATAGTAATAATTTATAAATTCAAAAATTCAGGTTTTTAAGTTTCGGTTACACCGGAGTTAACATTTTTCCAAACGTTTTACCTTATGTTTATATACTAAGACAGGTTTGTTGGAAAATTTTAAAATCAGTATTATTGAATGCTGCTTGTATATCTCGTATAGATTCGACGTTAAAGCCTGGCAGACATGGCCTGTTAAGGATAAATTATTATTTGCTGAACGAAACATGTAAAAAAAAAAAATTGACAAATTTTGAGAATTTACTGCTCCTAACTTTCTCAAAAATTATCCATGGTACCCTATGTCTGCTACTCTTCATAAAAAACTTATATAGTATATGAGAATTGGAAACAGAGAAGGAATATCAAATTCACTATTAAATGCTTATGACGGCGAAGAAGAAAATTATGTCGATACTTGTATAAGAGAGGCTAGTGGACTCATATCAAAAATCATCCCGAAATACCAAATTTCGTTTTTATACCCGCTACACATAGTGTAAATCAGAGTAAATCAGATGTACACATAGCATTCAAACAAAATGTAAAAAAATAAAAACTCAGATACCATATGCAATGTAATAATATTATATTCGAATATTCTATTTTTTTTGTTCTTATCAAACCTGGTTAAAAAATGAAATTCGTATTGCAATTGACTGAGTTATAGCCTCATAAGAGAAAAAAAATGGGAAAATTCCAAGTATGCAGTTTGGTTTTGCTCGAGCAGACCTATAACCTTCACCATAAGACTTCCCAGCTCTTTTTGAATGTCGCACAGCGTTATCAACAACAGTACGAACCACTTAAAATCTTTTGACCGCTCCCATTCTTATATTTTAGACAATACCAAGTCAAGGAAAACAACTATACGGTGTCCCAGAATTAACGCAAGTCTCAGATATAATGCATGAATTGTAGTAAAGTGCTGGAAGCCCTACAAAAATAATAGTTAAAAATGGAAAGTAACACGATAGAGCACCATTGAATTTTTTAACGGAAAATCTTGCGTTAATTCTGGGACTCCCTATAGTTTCTTTTTATGACTTGGTAAAGAGTGACCGAATGTTATTATAAAAACAAATAAATTATTTGCTTAACTAAATACAACATTATCATAATATTCGATAGAAAGTTTTTATTTATGATTAAAGAAATCGTGAACCAATATCATTGGATTCCCTTTGGTCCTTCAAGTTGTCGGTTTCTGGTTCAAACCCTTTTGGCAGCACTAGTTTATTTCAAAATAAAATAACTGCTCATATAAGGTAAAGTATTATCCACCTTTGGTTTCCTTTTTTCCATTTATTGTGTATATTTTGAAACTCATCGTGATTATTCTTCTTTCAAGCCGATCCTTGTTTTGAAATCGGGAAAACTAATTAGTATAACCAATCAATGAAGTGATCAGAATAAGCGGTGACTTACGAAAATCTCAAAGAAAACAAGAAAAAACCTTAAAATAGGCGTGGCACCTTTGTTTTGACATTGGGTGACAATAGAAGTGTTTTTTTTCGATTTGGAGTGAATACATTCATGAATAATGCCTATTTTCATACACACTCAAAAAAATTAAGTATTTCACCTTAATTTTTTTGGCAATAAATATTAAATATTTTATTGTTTTATTTTTTTTAGGTTCTGTACAGTGTATATGTATATGTATATGGTACTTACAATAGGTATGTATGTAAGTACAATGGACATAGTAAATAAATTTAAATAAATGTATTTTTGGGTGATCTATATACAAGTACAAATATTTACAAATGCGAAACGTAAAATATAAAATATGTAATGTATCGAAAAAAAAGGCATTACAATTTACAAGTTGGCATTCATTAGAGGCTTCAAATAAGTTTCAAATGACTTCTGTACAGGCTTCTGATTCATGGAACTTCGCTTGGCTGAGTTTAAGAGACGCGGATAGACGTTGCCATCATAGCTACCCAAATCTGAGTTAAGTACACGATCGTGAAAATCGAAACCATCACAAATTGCAACTGCATCCGGACGAATCTTCTCAAGCGCCACTTCCAGGCGCCTTTGCAGCGATTTTAAATCAGCATCGGTAAGATTGATAAACTGTCAGAAACAAAAATTTTAAAATTTTGTTTTAAAAAAAGGCGCTGCACTACGAAGACTTACTCGTAAAATGTCACTCATATTGTTCAGTGCTGTCTGCACCAGATATAGCTCCAAAATATTTTCAAGTACACGATTTATCGCTTTGGAGCGTTTGTGGCTCTTTGGTCCTGTAATTTGTTTGACAAAAATATCGCACACAAATTGACGACCGTGCAGCTGCAGAAAAAAAGAAAAAAAAGAAACGTATACGGTAAATATTTCGAACAATATTTTTTCAGGACTTACCTGAGCGGCCTGTGTCAACTCAATACCAGTGTTGTTGGTTGCTTCCGGTTGCGTTTGACCAGCTTTCATGCGTTCCGATAGATTCTCAAAAGCAATGCGAGTTTTTCTTTAAATGCAATTCAATAAGAAATTTATAAATCGTTTAATAATAACAAAAAATTATATATCTTCTTACTGTGCTGCAACGTATTGCAATGCCTTAACAATACAATCCCAGGAACCGTCCCACTTAGTGAACGAGCCCATGCGTACCGCTTCCGCAAAATATTCATAAGCCGGCGACATTTGCTTGCCTTGCTTTAACGAAAGCCACGATTTGACTAGTGCACGACCAATCTGCAGCAGCAAAACAGTGTTTTCGCCCTCGTATGTATATGCTGCGACAGCATTGCCATACATTTTACTTAAATTGGAAGCGATCAGATAGCCATGACCACCACATGACAACCGCAAACGCTCAATTCCGGCACAACCATCTGTGGTGGCTAATACTTTTAAAGCGCACGAAAGCACATGCATGTCAGGTAATCGTCCAAATTGTCCACTGTTTGCCTCGCTTTTAGTCTGTTCGTACATCTCCCACATATATTCAGCTACCAAATGGTATGCTACGCCAGTTGCGATTTCAGGAAAGAGCTTCAAACGCTGCGTCACATGATCAATGATCTGCGGCTCAGGATCACTGTGAAATACAATAAATAAAAATGTATTCATACATATAAGAATATTCTTACTCACAATCAGTGCACACTTACTTGGGGTTTATAGGACTTTGTCGTCGAACAGCGGAATATCGTGTTGCTATGGTCGCTGCTCCTAAGAGCAGAGTAACATTTAGGTTAACAATCAAGCAACGCGTGTACACCATTGTCAGATATGAGACCTTTGATGCTGGACTTTGCACAAAGCTGCCGTTGCGTTCCACTTTTGAGTGTTTCATAAGCATATTTATGCGTGGTATGCGCACATTTTTCAGACCAAGAAAACCTTGATTGACCGCAGCCATGCCCATTTTCTTGCCAATCTCGCCAATGTCAATACCAGGCAATGGCATGTGTGTCTCCAAGTCACGCAATTGTACAATGAACTGCTGAAGTCCCTTATGATCGCCGTCGATATACAACTGCGCAACGACCATTGCATAGTTAGCAGTATGACCCACTAAAAAATATAAATTTTATTTAAATAACGCAATCAGCGTCTTACATCGAATATACTCACAGCCGCCGGGCCACCATTTATAGGCCTCCAGCGAGGGTGTGTTCAGCACAAACTCATCGGTTTTTTGATCATAGTCAGCACGCGTTTGGATGCCACGTAAATTTGTGCCATGCGCTAGCTCTGTTTGAGCATAAGTGCCAATAATATTGCAATTTTCTGCCGCTCCGCCCCATTTCTCCACCTGCTCCGGTGTACCTTGACCTTTGATAACATCGACAAACATGGTGATGTGTGTGGCCAATGGACTGTGCGACGGGAAGAGACCGTGGCTTTGTTCATTGTATAAACATCCTCTGGCATCAAAATAAGAAACAGTTTAAAAAATATAATTTTGAGTATTGTAAAAACTCACGGCCAGATATCGTTACCGCCAGGATTCAATTTCTTTTGCAACTCCTTTAGTCTAGGCGCTGCTTCGGCCAACTTACGCACAGTATCATTATAGACGTCCTCGTGGGACATGTATTCATGCTTAATGCCATAGCCATCCTCGAGATCATCAAAAATATAATGCTCTGCAGCATGACAAAGCAAATAAAAATTTCAAAAAAAAATCGATTGATAATATTTATCGAGCGATTTATAGATTAATAAAGCCGGTTCGATTAGATAAAAACTTTTCAGGAGATCATTGGGCGTGTTCTATAAAAAGTTACTTACTTCACAAAATTCTGTTATCTTCGGATTTACTACCAACAATATTTCCCGATAAAAACTGCAATTCGTTAGCGATAACAGTTCATATTAGTAGTAATGGACTTTGTAAAGATAAGGCGACTATTTGATACCCAAATGAGTCGGAAAGCGTTATATTTATGTTTATTATTTATGATACATTGTATGTATATTGAACTTGTACTTTGAGGTTTGAACGGAAAATAAAGTAATCTAAAACAAATTTGAAACACAATTTTCTTTTTTTTTAAACAATATCTCCTATGAGACTATAGTCATTATTTCTGGATTTAGTTTATTGAATTTTTTTTGTTGCGTACCTATTTCATGTTTTGCTTTTAATTTGTCAGCTCCTCCATGCCACCAGATCTGAAACTCTTCGACATTAAAACTCGCCGAATCGCGTTCCTTTTGCAAATCGGGATTTACACTTTTCGGTATGAGATCTTTTATGTCAGACATTATAGCCAAATGCAAAAAAAAAGTGAAGCTAAGTTTTTATTTGGAAAATTTAATACAAGCGAAAATTGATCGAATCGATCCAAGCAACTTCAACACTTCTAAGCAACTAAATTTCATTTCAGCTGTTGTTGCAGAGATATAAATTTTAGAAGCTTTTAGCTGAACAAAGTTCAAAACTGAACCGGTTCTCGCAAAAAAAAAAATGAACAAAAAAACTTTCGTGCACAGTGAAGTAGAAACTATTTTGATAGGGACTATTCGATGCTTATAGATGCTCCTCAACATACTTTTAAATATATAATTTAATATTTTTCAGTTTTTATCGATTTCTTTTATTCGATATTCGCTGGAACTCGTATGCATTCTAAAACCCCAATAAAATTAACTCACACAGATAAAAATGAAATCCAAGGTTTTCTTCCGTCATTTCAAGAACATTTTTTTTCGTATACACATTGAGGAATCATTATTAACAATTTAATTATAAATAGTCACGAACACCTAGTTTGATCCTCAGATCAAATTTTAAATTTTCATATATTTTGATATAAAAGTTTATTTATTGGTTTTCCAAATCGGATTTTGGACCACACATAATGCACTTAGAGAGAAGATATCTGATGATGATTATTATTTACATATATGATACTGTAGTTTTTTTTAAATATTGTATGAAGCATTGAAAATGTCTGTTGTATCGACGTTATTTAATCGCTTTTTAATTATTTTGGAATCTGCAAAATTTTTGGCGAATAAAAATCATAAATTGGACTGTGTAGTAGAGCTTGACCCCTTATTATACCTTCATATGACTTTACTGCTAATGATCACATATTTCATCTCTAGCATTCAAGTTTCTCTCTCTCTCTCTCTCTTTTTTTTTTTCTTTTATTAAAAGCTTTCGTAACTTAAACATTCGAACACGTTTAACACCATGTTTAGCCTTGTTGTTCAGTTAAAGGGTACAATTACTAAAAATGATTTTTGGTAATATTAAACGGATAATTTTGGGAATATAAAAAAAAATCAGAAGAACTTAAGCTGTTTTTTGTTCGAAAGACATTCTCTATCAGGGGTGTCACAAAAAGGTCTTTTCATTGGATTCAAACAAATTTTGTGAAAGAAATAATTTTCTTAATTAGTTCAACGCTTACGAGAACGCAGAAGCCAGTGAAAATGAACTATTAAATAGCAAACAACAACAAAATTTCATTTTGTTATTAAATAAACCAATTGAATATGATCACCTTGCTCGGCCATCTTAGCACCGCTTTAACGAAATAAAAGAGAGCACGAGAAGAGAGAAATATTGTTTTGTCTTTCTTATCAATTAAAAGCTCCAACGATTCTTTTAGTAAAAATAACTTAAATGATTGCTGAGCAAGAGCAAGAGAAACAGTTCATGTTTTGCTTTTGGTCAAAGCTGTTGGCCTCAATTCGAATCAATTGAAACGTTCAAAAAATTTGTAGGAAATAAACAATATCAAAGTGGTGAAGTACATAAATCAGCATAAATATAGAAATGTCCAAATCCTCAAGTATTGTGCCGCAGAGGGTAAATCCGGATCTTCAGAAGGAACGTGATGGTGCCAGTATTGCTTCGGAAGAGTTTGCTATCTGGTGGCATGGCGGCGAAGAAAAACTCAAATTTAAAAGAGATCTAAGTGAGTTGTTTTGTTTTTACTTACTGTGATCAGTTTTGTGATCAAATCAAAACAAAGAAACTCCATTAAGACTTGGGGCGTTCTGCACTGCGTGTTAAAAATTACAACAAAAAAAAACTTTGGACCTAAGTTCAAAATATATATTTATTTTCGGTGTTTTCTGTGGGGGGCACGATAAGATAAACCGTTATTATTTAATTTGCATTTGTTTGCTGATAACATATCAAATAATTCCATTCTGCCTACATACTCTGTCTAGGGGCCTACATGATAAAAGACTTTGATTACGATGAGTTAGCACTTATGCATCATAAATCGCATGAGGAACTCTACGAGTTGTCACTAAAGCATGCAATTCAGGCTGCTAAAAAGCTGCAAAAACTGCAAGAAGAACGCAATCCCGGAGGCAATGATATTTGGCCGTAAGTGTAAATTTTTTGGCTGCTTGTAAATTTCATATTTAAAATGGATTTGTGTTTTTTTCTCTAGAACGCTTTTTGAAACATTTGAGGTAAGCTCCGCTATTCCCGGCGGCAATCCGTTTGGAGTACAATTCGTTATGATGGTGAAAGCACTTAAATCACAATCGACTCCAGAGCAATACGAGGAGTTTGGCAAACGCGCTGAGCGATTTGAGGTATGTACGCTGCATCGCATGATTTGAAGTTGTACTTAAAGGCATTTTTGCATTTCAAGGTTTGTGGCACTTATGCGCAAACGGAACTTGGCCATGGAACATTTCTACGTGGCTTGGAGACTCGTGCAGATTACGATCGTGAAACTGATGAGTTCATATTGAATACACCTACACTAACCGCCTACAAATGGTGGCCAGGCGGTCGTAAGTCTATTTGCAAAAAAAATAAAAAAAAAAATTATAGAAAATTCTCTTAACCAATTCTTTTTCGGCAGTTGGACATTCTTCAACTTATTGCATTGTGGTAGCACAGCTCTACATCGATAAAAAGCCGAAGGGTGTACATATGTTCTACATACAGGTCCGCGATGAGCAAACACACATGCCGCTATCTGGCGTTGAAATTGGAGATATCGGAAAAAAAAATGGGTTTTCTTGGCGTTAATAACGGTTACCTCGGTCTAAAGAACGTTCGAATTCCGCGCACTCGTATGCTTATGCGCAACGCTAAAGTGCTTGCCGATGGCACTTTTGTAAAGAGTCCAGCCGACGTCCTAACATATTTATCCATGGTGTATGTACGTTGTGTGATTGTACGCAATAATGCGCTGCTTTTGGCAATGGCAGCTACAATCGCCACTCGATACTCTGCAGTTCGACGCCAAAGTCCAATTAACCCAAAGTTAGTAGCCGAAAGCATATTTGTACTTCTTAATATAATATATTTTTATTGGTAATAGTGAACCCGAACCGCAGATTATTGATCATGTCACCCAGCAGCTTAAACTATTTCCAGAAATAGCAACTACCGTAGCTTATCGCCTGTCATCGGACTACCTTTGGAAATTACATGATCAGACTTATGCGGACATTGAGCGCGGTGACTACTCCCGTCTACCGGAATTGCATTCACTTGCTTGCAGTCTTAAAGTGATTGGGTCCACTGATACAAGTTTAGGCATTGAGCGCTTACGTAAGGCTTGTGGCGGTCATGGCTACATGGCTGCGGCGAATCTGGCTCACTTGTACTGTACCGCCACGGCTGCTTGCACCTACGAAGGTGAGAACACTGTGCTTCTTTTGCAAGTTGGCCGCTTTTTGATGAAATCGTGGCGTGCCGCTCTCGCTGCAAAACCGTTAGAGCCAACTGTAAGCTACTTGGCTGTAGTACAAAAAGAAGCCGAATTTTGAACGCTGGACCGGGTCTTGGGGAAACATAGTTGAAGCTTTGAGATACACAGCAGCGCAGTGAGTATGCAATCAAAGCAATTCATTTAAAATGAAAATCACATGCTTTATTTTGAATCTAGTAAGACGCGCCTGGCCTTTAGAAGTTTAACGAATCGTATAAACCAGGGTGAGACTGAAGCTGAAGCTGCCAACAATACTGGCATTGAACTAACACAAGCCGCTGAGGTTCGTTGATATATTCCATTCTAAAAATGAAATTGTATGTAAAAAAAATTTTGTTTTTCAGTTGCATGGTCGCGCTTTTGTTTTCGCTACTTTCGTCGAGCAAGTTACCGGCGACAGTTCAAAGCAGCGTTCTCCGAAATTGAATAGGATTTTGGAAAACCTATGTGAACTCTATTTGGTCGACATGACTCTAAAAAATATGAATCACATTCTAAGAGTAACTAAATTAATTATTATATTATTAATATAACAAATAAAATAATATTTTAATTTTTTTTTCTTAGTTTATCAACCTGACTGAAGCCGATTTGTCTTCTCTACAAACACGCTTGGAAGTTGTTCTCAAAAAACTGCGCCCAGATGCAGTTTCTATTGTCGATGGTTACGATTACTCTGATTCACAGCTCAATTCCACGTTGGGTGCATTCGATGGAAATGCATACGAGCGAATTTTTGAGGTTGCTCAAAAGAATCCGCTTAATCAGACTCCTGTACCAAAGATATTCCATGAATATTTGGGTCCGTTTATGAAATCCAATATATAACCGTGAGATGGGCGTCGCAATGGGAACACTGCGTACTTTTTTTATGTTAAAATGTGCATTTATGTGAATATTTTTGTTACACTTATTGACTGTAAATAAACTTTTTTAATTATCAATTTGTTTGTCATTATTCACATCATATAGTATATATATTATTTGCATTATACATATATTATACATACATACACATAGGACCTAAACGCATACATCGGACCCAAGCGATTAAAGTACTTTCAAAAAAAAGTGTTTACGAAGAGCATTCAATGACCTTAAAATGGTTTAATTTATAAAGAACACAACAATAATGAAATAGTTTCCTATTTTAATTAATAATTAATTCAAATTAATTTAATAATTAATTCAAAATAATTAATTTTTAAATTTATAATTTCTAATGTTATACTAATACAGGGTGCGCCAACTGTTGAGATAGCATGTGAATCTTGAATCACTTTTGATGGAAACAACTTTTTTAATTTTTTTTTCAGATAAACTTTATTTTTTTCATTCTATTTTTTTTTTACTTCATATAAAAATATGTCCGTTTTCATGTTCCCTTTATTATAAAAAGTTTGTTTGTTAGTAACTAATTATTCGATTTAAAAAAAAATTCACCAATAGATAGAATTTAATTCAGAATTAATATAGGCTACATCTTATCTCATTAAATGAAAAGCCTTTTTTTGTGGTAATCGAATTTAAAAAGTACAAAATATTTTTATTTCGAACGATGCTTCACGAGCTTGATAATGCCTACAAAAAAGCGACAGCATATTTCTAACTTTTAGTTTTCATACTCGTCACATTAAAGAAGACATGTTAGACCTTAAAAGTATATATATTCTTGATCAGCAAGGCAAGACGTGTTGATCTAGCCATGTCCGTCTATCTGTAGTGTTGCATTTTATTCACTTAGTTTAAAAGATTTTGACCTGAAGTTCGAAACTTAAGCTTTTCTTAGCCCTATGCGCCATGCCCATTATTAGGCATAGCTCCCATACATTTCAACCGCCCATTTTAGATTTTTATTTTTATAAAAATAGTTACTATTTATGAATGTATTCACTTCAAATAAAATAAAAACACTTTTAATGTCAACACATGTTTACAGAAGATATTTGGTAAGGATCGGGTCCTCTAATAGAAAACGAAACTCGAACGAAAACTCCGTGTGACGGTAATCAAAAATTCGGTTCAACCAAAGTTAATGTTTTTCCATGTTTGTATTAAAAATACATTTATTTTTTTAATTCAAGCATCAGACTAGAGTTATCATTATCATCACTGAATGCGAATCTGGTCATAAAAAAGTTTAAAAACTCAAAACACTCTGTTTTTGACTGTTGTTGAGCATATATGTACAGCAGATGAACCTGGGGTGTTAGAAATTCCGAATTAGCTTTAAATTGAAGTTTCAGAAGGGTCTTATCAAAATCAACAAAATTATCGTTTCAAGTAGTATATTTGATATACGTCATTATTGCATTTTCCTGCGTTATTTGTAAAGCGTGAAGGAAGTGCAAGCTTAGGACGCGTACGCATGGTAAAAGGAAAGGTATGAAAGTTGGGCGCCGTGGCCCCATACAAACAATACAAAAACTATTCAATTATATTAAGGAGCGGAAAATGTGATTGATTTGAAAAGTGGGCGGTGGGAAAAGCTAGTTCGTGTCACGCTTTTATTTGAAAAAAACTGTTTGCAACAACCAAGCAAGACCAGGTATTTCAGCTAGTAATATTAAAAAATGAAATGTTTGTTTAATTATATGTAGAAGGTAATTGAATAGACTCGAAATTCAATCGATTTTATATATATTCTCCCGTAAATTGAATAATTTGCAAATAATAATGGCTATTTTGTAAAAATATTCTAATAATGTATATTTTTATATTTAAGCCAAAAAAATAATAATAATAACAATAACAAAGAGAGATAGCGGTCAATTGGTGTGGGGGTTATTATCTATAGTTATACCTCCTCAGCCATTTATTTATTTATATATCACAACTACATTTAAAAAACAGTTGTTCAATCTAAACAATATTAATATTGAATCCACTCAAATATCCACTCAAAAACTAATTCAGGAAAGAATACGCCCACCCAAACCCGTTGGACGATTTTTGTTAGGTAGCCCTGTTGACCAGGCTGTGCTCCTACTCACAGACATGATCCCTGGTGTAAATGGTTGTATTTTAGAAAAAATGTAATAATCTAAAAGTGATATTTAAATTCTTTAAAACTCAGCATTAATAACACTAGTTTATACCAAAAATGGGATTCTTTCTAACCCACCTATTTCCATGTATTTTGGGGCGTAGATTTCAAAAATGTCCACCATAACTTTCACATTTTCTATCCGATTTGGACACTTGTAGGCTTCATATTTTAGCAATGAAATTGTCGTAATTTACAAATTTTAAAAATAAATAAGAATAGTTTTTATCTATCTTTATCTTTTATCTATAGTTTTTAATATCTTTGAAACTGATCGAATGAACCGTGTAACTTCAGACTGGCAAAAAGGCGGATATGGCTCGTTTCGTCGACTGATCAAGAATATTATATCAAACTTGTTTCTTTGTTGTTAACTGAAAACATGCGTGCCTCATTAAACTACAGAGGCTATGGTCTCAAAATTTAACATAGATGTTAGTTAAGGTCCTACCAACTTAAGTGGGATAAAGATGGCCCGATTCCCCGGGAAATAACGATTTACCGATTTGTGTTACTACGTTTTGATCACAGAAGTATATACTTTATAGGGTCAACGATGCCTTCTTTTAGGCATTACAAACTTTCCAACATAATATCCGTTAACACTACGTGTAGTAGTTAGGTAACATTTATTGGTCATATTATACATAAGTTTGTCCTCACAATTACTGAATACACATGTTTTTTTGCTTTTTACTGCGTAGTGTATGAAGCGCGGTATAGAAGTTAAAAGAATCGGGAATGGTACAATCCATTGAAAAAAATGCGGGGGTAGATACAAAATTGATTTCTTGGACTTGAATCAAGCCAAAAGTTAGTCAGAATGTCTTTGAAGTCGAAAAGAACTAAATCAAGTATAAAATTCTTGTTTCAAATTGATTTTTTCTTCATTTTACTCATTTTTAAACCAAAACGAGTTTGGTTTTAAGTAACCAATGAACAAAATGGATTTTTTCCTAGAATGCTGAAACATGAATTGACTTTTTTAAGAGCATTTGTGAATCTGTTTCGCTCTCAGACTTTTTAAATTTTTAGTATTTTATACTCATTATACCCGGTACACCTAGTGTAATCGGGTATATTCATTTTGTCGTAAAGTTTGTAACGCATTAAAGGAGGCATTGGAGACCCCATAAAGTGTATATATGCTTGATCAGCTCAATCAGACGAGTCGATCTAGCCATGGCCGTCTTTCTGTCCGTCTGTCTGTTTGCCGCTATGAGATTCATTCGCTTAGTTTTAAAGATATTTAACTGAAATTTTAATCTTAAGCTTTCCTCGGCAACGACTAGGTTAAGTTCAAACATGTAAGTGCCACGCCAATTTTTAGACATAGCTCCCATGCAAACTTACCGCCCTTTTTCAATTTTTTGTATGAAAACATTTAATATTTCGGAATAAATTCAAATAAAATTTGGTAAAATTAATTCCAATGTCCCTGAAAGTGAACACTGTCGATATGATAAATATCGGGCTAATATAACATAAAGCCTCCATACAAAAAGTAATGTGTGACGGGTATTTCAGCTTCGGTTCCACCGAAGTTAACGATTTTCTTTGTTCTATTTTTTTTCGTCTTCACTTCCCGTAGTTCTTACATTCGACTGCATTGATGGCTGTAGTTAAAACGGAAACATGCACGCAAACGATGAAGAACATTACTACTAGCGTTGGCAAAAAAAAGTGATTTTTGAGACGCAGTGTGATTAGCGACTGCGTCTTGAATATCGCAGTGACTGCAAACAGTAATAAAATCGCGAAAAAGAATCAGCGACATGATTCTGTTCGCGAAGAGTGATACACATTTTTTTCTTTATGAAAAATAAAACACAATTTCAATTTTTACAATTAGAACGTAAAAATTGAAAATTCACAAAAATCAATACTTGCGAAAAAACAATTGTGCTCTTGGTTGCTTTCTTTGCAATTGCCGGTTTAAGTTAGTAGGCCGACAACTGAACATGTTCACTGAGGAACAAGAAAATTGCAAAGCACTGCTTTCAGACCCAGTGCGACATTGCGATTTTTAAATCACTGTGAAAAAAATCACTGAAAGTGATTTGCCAACACTAATTACTAACTACAGTTTGATCAAACAGGGATAGGGAGACTTTATATTTATTTTCAATGATTCATATTAGTATTTCAGACTGGACAGAAAAGAGTCCTTTGTCGATTTACTGAGGCAGTTCTAAACACGTAGAGTAAAAGTACATCACAAGCAGCATTTTCACACTGAGTTCATTGTCATTCTGTGTTGAAAAATATTTAACGACGTAAAACGATATCATCTGAAAATCAGAAACGAACAAAAGCAAGTATGAGGTGTGTACTAAAAGTATTTAGCCCATTTTCCGCTCAACGATCACCGGTTCATGACGATTGAAACAGATGCCACGAATGCACTGAACGGGCATAGCCGGGTTAAACATGGAGGAACTGTCGCATCAATATTTAACTTCTTTAAATGAGTTTCAATAGCGCTTGTCTTGAGAATTTTTTCCCCATGCTTATAGTAAATGTCGATTTAAACGCACTTTTCTAATATCACTGTCCATTATGATAAATAAATAAGGAAAAACATTAACTTCGGCGGAACCGAAGCTCATATACCCGCCACATGAATCTAGGAATAGTATATTTATTATTATCAGTAGCTAAGGTAAAATTTGGTGAAGGGGTGGGTGGAAGTCAATAGTTCGATATAATCAAAGTTTAGACACAATAATATGGTCGAATTTTAAGCTTAAGACAGGTAAACAAACATTTTTTTTTTTTTTAAAAATTAGAAAATGGGAGGTAAGTTAATATGGGGGGCTATATAGTATGTCAGAGTGGGCCGATCCTTATAATATAAGTGGTGTGCAAATAGGATAACATTAGATATATTTTTTACCCAATTTGGTGTGAATAAACTGATATATATTACCTATTATAATAAAATAATTCGAAAATGGGCGGTAAGTTTTAATAGGGACTACACCTTAAATTGGGCGTGGCACCTTTTTTTATCATTGGATGACATAAGAACTGTTTTTACCCAATTTCGAGTGAATATATTCATAAATATTTACTATTTTTATACAAAAATTCGAAAAAAGCGGTAGGTTTGTATGGGGGCTACACCTTAAAATGGGCGTGTCACTCTCATTCTCAAACTAAACCTAGTTGTTGCCGAGAAAAGCTTAAGTTCCAAATTTCAGCTTATTATCTTTATATCTTCAACAAAAAAGATGCATAGACGGACAGACAGATGGACACGGCTTGAAACGGTTGAAAGCCGAAATATGCTAAAATATATACAATATATAAATCTCTTTAACCTGACTGACTGATTTCAGGCGATCGGCCTACAGGCTAAACGGCTAATGATAGAAAGCTGAAATTTTTACTGTACATATACTTACACCATTGAGTAGAGGAGCACTAACGCAGAATTTTAAACAATTTTGACCAAAAGCCTAATTGAGGCCTTGAAACAGGAAAGCCCATATCTTTGAAATAAATAGACGTAGAGACTTGAAACTGAGCTCATTTGAAAGATGGATAAAAAAAAAATTAGGCGGGATTTCCGAAATTTGGACCCAAAATAGATTATTTGACCATTTTTTTTTCTTTTTAGATTTTAGCTGAGCACTAAGACGGAATTTTGAATTTTGACCGGGGGCCTAAGAGGGGCATTGAAACCGGATGGCCATATCTTTGGAATGAATAGACGTAGAGGCTTGAAACTGAGCGCGTTGCAAAGATGGTTAAAAAATATTTTTGAGGCGTGTTAAAGGGTTTCGGAAAATTGAACATTTGGTAATTGATTTTTTGAACAATTCAAATTTAGTCGATAAATATAAGCAAAAAAAAAAAAAAACAAGGAAAAATATTTACTTTGATGAAACCGAAGCTCAAATACCCGCCACGTCTTGGTTTAGTTTATTTTTGATCATCAGTGGTTTTGGTTAAATTTGGAGAAGGGATGGCTTGGAGTCAAATGTTAACCTAAAGTCAGAAAAATTAGAAAATGGATGCTAACTTTGTATTGGGGCTACATTTTATATTGGACTGATCCTTATAATATCAGGAGAGTATATAAAGGATGACTTTAGAAGTGTTTTTTACCACATTTGGAGTTAATATATTCATAATTACTAGCTATTTTCACTCAAAAAATAGAAAATGGGCGGAAAATTCGTATGGAGTTATGCCTATAAATTGGCGTGGTACCTTAGTTTTGACATTGGATGAGTGAATACATTCATAAATACTAGCTATTTTTACACAAAAAAATTCGAAAAAACAATAAATTTGTATGGGGGATATACGTTAAAATGGACGTGGCACTTTGATTTTAACACTTGAACTGCTTAGCTTTAAGAAAAGCTTAAGTTTAATATTTCAGGTCAATATCTTCAAAACTAAAAGAAAGAATTGGTTAATGTTGGATAATGAGTGTCCTTTTTATCAAATGATATTATTTAGAGTGCAGCTTGGATAACTTTTAAAAGATACCTCGCATTTTCAAGCTAATTACGATAAACAGACAAAACTGCAAATTGCGACAATTTCCGAATTGAAGTAACACCCTCTTCTATGTTCCTTTGAGACATGAATATAATGCAGCGAAGTAAATTAATGCTTAGAAACTGTGAAAGGAATTTCAAAGGCCACAGTTTTCTTGCATCTTTGAAACACACATACACAATGTGTATTACACATACTCGTACATAATTCTCATTTGCTGGAAAACTGTCATAACTCAAAAAGGTAGAACATACTTTGCAGAAAATGCTTTTTAAACATTTTCCAAAAAAATGTGTACAAAAAGTGTGCAAGATTTCAACATGAAATTCGATTCAAATTACGATTTAACAGACCGTTATGCATCTTTAACTTAAAATCGCGTCTTTTGAGTTATGACAGTTTTCCAGAAAATAAGCGACAAGTAAAAGAAGGCATACGCTTGCATTCCAGAATGCACGTGACGCTTTCAAATTTTAATTACATCACCAAGTGAAGCAGCTGAGATCTAAAACGTTGTCTTTGTTGTATTTCGCTTAGGTTAAAGCTAGAAAATTACTAATAAAAGTTTGCATTGAAACAGGAAAAAAATAAGAGTGCAAAGAGTACCACTAATTGCTTTTACTCACACATGTACATACATACATAAGTTAAGCTTAACAGTAAAGCTTTATAGAACTGCAGTTGACCCTCTAACAGACAATACTGAAAAAATTATTGGATCAAGTTGATATTTGTCTAAGTAAATATTAATGAAAATGGAACAACCGCCATAGAAAAATACAGAAGTCCTTCTCAAGATGATATTGCCGGTTTACGCGTAAAAGATTTGTTTTGTAAAAATCATATTTGTAGTTTTTATCCTAGAAACTAAGTTTTTTAGCTGTACCAGCGACGGTCGTCCTCGTTAACGAACTCCGCCGACTTGGTCCACGTCTCGGTCGTTAACTCATTTTGCCGGAAGCTTTGCTTCCATACAAATTATGTGATCAGCCTAGTACAGTCGTTCGTAGTAAATACGACTGACTATTTTAAAGTCAATGTACAGCTTATATAGCCAATGCATATGCACCGTATATACCAACGAAAATATCAGCATCTTGTAGAATGCAATTTTTGTGTTTTTGGAGGAACAAGAAATAGCATCGATTATCAGGAATAATTCTCCATTTACCTTTCAGGATCATGTGATTATCGTTACCTCTGTATTTAGATATACGAAGTTTTCCACAAGTTCTAAGTTGAATTTCTCCATCCTCACAGATTTTACAAGTGGAAAAATTTTATCTCAAATTTAAAAATAAATTGTTAAAAAAAAATCGTAGAATTTCGGTTTGAAACCATCATTTTTTCCATCATTCAAATGCGACTATTCAAGAGTTATGACAAAAATGTTAAAAGGAGAGTACATTCGGTTTTGGGTCCCCAAATTGGTCTCGTGTTCGAACGTCAAAAAAGTTTTTTAAAAAAAGGTTTAAGGCCTCTTCAAAATTTTTGAAAAATTCCACCTTAGTGCTCACTTTAATCATAAAATGATTGTATAGATTGTAGCAAGTTGCTTATATCTAACATTTAAATTTAATGTTTTGTAATCTCACTTAGAGAGAACTAACATGTTTGAGTAGTTGTAAGGTACTAATTTTATTTATGAAAATTACATGCTTATATACAATTTCTATTTCTATTATAAAGTGGACTGTATGTGTAGAATTATATTATGTGTATGTTTACAATGAATATGAATATATGTTAAAAATAGCTTATCAATTCTAGGCGTAGAGTTTTATCGTTTGTGCAGGAGTCAAGAGTCATTGCGTTGCTACTTAAATGCAGAGCATAACTTAGCACGATCGTAAAATGTTATGACTTCTGTGTGTGTTTAAAAATATTGTCGCTGCGGGATATCTTGTCTATTCTTATCGCGTATTAAATAAGTATAAACAGATAAACCGAATCCGATGTTCATACTTGAACATTCTGAATATGATAATCCACAAGCAGCACATGTTCATATTTGAACATTCTCCCGGGGCCCATAAGTGATATCTCTTTACTATTACGAGTAGCAGCGATAAATGTCCATTGATAGTGTAAATCGTTAATATGTAGTTTTTCGTTGTTTCGTTTATCAATTTATCGATCAAGTTATTTAAGCTTAGATGTGTTAATAATTATTATAGATCCGTTCTATATTTACATCTCTTACAAAATGAATACGATACTGGGTGCCGAATTTTGATTGAGCCGTCTGATACGCTTTTAACATTTTCTATTTGACAATTGTTTTGCTGTATCTTTCTTTTAACATTGCTTGATAAGTTTGAGTTTCTTTTATTGAGAAGACGCTTCTGTTTTTGCCTTGGTCTCAAGATATTGCTCAACACTTCAATATCACGATGTCGACGATCGTTTGAATTATTATGTAGGCAACAACGACATTGTGATATTCCTCCCCGGCGACATGGTCTATGTCCACCCAATTTAGGATTCCAATCACCTTGCACAAATTTTTGTGTTGGGGCTTGATTTGTTCACCAGTTACACTTCTACTCATGGCGGAGTGATGATTAAATCGACGTTGTTCGCTTCCACTGCATCCATTGTAACCCCGAAGACAACTCTTGCAAGAATGATTTGGGTCACTGGAATCATTATCAATATGTTGTTGAATCTGACGTATTCTTTAGTCTTCTAAATCGGTCTGTTAACTTTGGTTTGTTATGACGTTGTTTAAAAAATCCAAAAAAATACCAACAAATTTTATTTTTTGGCCCACCTAGTCCATTCATCTTTATTACGCCACTTTCCAAGATCCTGCCAAATAGATCTCCACCAATCACCATATCAATTCTGTCAGATTTATTGAACATAGGATTTGCTAAAGTGCATTTGTTCCATTTTTGTACATCATATTCAAATGACTGACCAGGATGTACACTTGATAGTGTGTAGGTAAAACTATAGCTTCGACCAATTCACGGTGGTTGCTGACGAATCTCGGCTTAATTTGTATATTTACTTTAAAATTCGATTCAGCTACTACAGCTTCTCCAAGCCCAAAAATTTTTTGTCTCTGTTTTTAGTTTTGGAACTGCTAACATTTCAGCTGCATCTGCTGAAATGGCTGTAATTTGAGAGCCTTGATCTATTAGCGCCCTTATCAATTTGTATTCTCCGTTGGCTGCTTTTACATTGATCTGTGCAGTAGCCAGAATTACCGCAGCAGATGAATCACATAACGTCATTGAACTTTTCCGAATTTCATTAGTTGATTGTTCTACGTGTAAACTGTTATGATGACTTTGCGAACAAGAATTGCATTTAATTTTTGGTGTTGGGCATTTTTCACCATATTTGTGATTTATACACTTATAGCATAAACTTTGTTTTTTTGCAAATATTCGTCTTTCTTCAACAGATATTGCCTTAAATTTTCGGCATTCGCTAGTCATGTGGTTCTGTAACTTACAAAAGAAGCACATTTTCTTTGTAGGTTGACTTACGACTCTTGAGATGTGAAAAACCTTGTAAGGCCGTTTTCTGTCTGTTGATGAATCACTGTCATTTACTGCCTTTAAAATCTCATAATATCGTTCCAGAAATTGTATTATGTCTTTTAAGGTTTGCACTTTTTTCGGCTTCGTATTAGCTTGCTCATACAATCTTAACCCTTTTTTGTCTAGTTTTCGACAAATAATTCTTGCAATAAAAGGTTCGTCACCTTTAATTTCAATGCCTAGAGCACGAATTGCATTTAGACATTCATTAGCTGTATCCAACAGCTGTCTGACACTTTCTGTATTGTCGCTGTTTATTTGGGGTTGATCTAGAACTCTATCCCATTGAGTCGAAAATAATATTCTTTTATTTTCGTATCTCTGTTGCAATAGTGCCCAAGCCACATTATAATTACTGCTTGATATCTGTAAATGCTGAATCAAGCGTGCAGCTTCTCCTTTCACGCATTGTTGAAGACGCAACATTTTTTCTGAATTTGATATGTACACATTATTATGCACCATATCTTTAAATAAATTGAAGAATGTCGCCCATTCTTTCAAGTCGCCAGAAAATGTTGGGATTTTAAGTTTTTCTAACTCTAAACAATCCCAGTGGCTACTTTGCTGATTTTTGAATTCATTCGCTTCTTTTCCTACTGTTTCTAAATGTAGGAAGCGAAGATCATTAAATAGGATATCAGCCTCATCATTTTGCAGCTCACATATTTCTTTCTGATACATGAACTTTATATCGTCGACCATTTCCTTTATAATCATTTTATTGGCTTCGGTTTTAAATTCTTCTTTTTTAACCATTCCATAAGCCTTATTACTTCTCGTTTAAATTTTTGTAGTTTGAAGTAAGACTTATCTTGATAGTTATTGTCCTCCGCTACTCCCTTGAATGCTTCACTTTGATCCGGAGTTTTGGAGGACCCGCTGGCATTTGCTTCCAGAACCGATACGTTTTGTTCCAGCACCAAATAGTCTTCCTTTAGCGCTTTGTTGATGGTTGCCATGATTTCTTCGTGTTTTTCAACTGTATTTTCATACATGTTGTTAACGAAGTAATCTTCTTCAGCAATTCCATCTGCTAACAATTTCATGTGGTTAGCATCCATTTCTTTGCGATATTTCTCTAGATATTTCACTAGCTCAGCGCAACTGCTTCTACGGATGCTCTTTGCATTAATTTTATTGTATAATTGCAATATTTTTTCTGCAATTTCTTTTTGAGAGTCAATTATTTTCACTCTGTTAATACCCATTTTTGCTGCTTAATTTCACTCAATTCGTACAAATAAACTTGTTGGAGGAAAATTTAAAGTCGCCTAGTTGACTTAGCTGTGCCTCTACTCACAGTTAGGTAATGTTTATTTGTACTGAATAGTGAATTAGCTTTTTTGGGATTTTTTTTTTTTTTGTGTTTTGTTGATCGCGTTCAACAATTTCACGTCGAGATTGAAGCTTTAAAATTCGCCTTTTTGGCTATTTACTTGCTTTTATTTACTCTTGATGTTTCTTGAAGTTATAGCCCCAAGATCGCCTAGTCTGCTGTTTAAGCCTCAGACACGCCTTTATTTGATTCACTTTATTCGTTAAGACTTCGAAGATCAAAATGTTTTGTCGCCTAGTCTTTTACGGATCGATGGACCAATTTGTGTGGTCGCGGTTCGAAGGACCAATATGTACATTAACGTACACACTTTTGAATTCTGTTATAGAACTCCAAAAGAAATGTTAATATACATTTAAATTTAATGTTTTGTAATCTCACTTGGAGAGAACAAACATGTTTGAGTAGTTGTAAGGTACTAATTTTATTTATGAAAATTACATGCTTATATACAATTTCTATTTCTATTATAAAGTGGACTGTATGTGTAGAATTATATTATGTGTATGTTTACAATGAATATGAATATATGTTAAAAATAGCTTATCAATTCTAGGCGTAGAGTTTTATCGTTTGTGCAGGAGTCAAGAGTCATTGCGTTGCTACTTAAATGCAGAGCATAACTTAGCACGATCGTAAAATGTTATGACTTCTGTGTGTGTTTAAAAATATTGTCGCTGCGGGATATCTTGTCTATTCTTATCGCGTATTAAATAAGTATAAACAGATAAACCGAATCCGATGTTCATACTTTAACATTCTTAATATTATTAACTAACAACCACCATATGTTCTTTTTTGAACAATGATTTACAGTAAAAATGAATGAATATACCCGTTTACACTTTGTGTAACGGGTACATTCACTTGGTCCTAAAGCTTGCAACCCACGGAAGGAGACATCGGAGACCCCACAAAGTATATATATTATTGATCAGCTCGATTAGACGAATCGATTTAGCCATGCCCTTCTGTCTGTCCGTCTGTCTGTCTGTTGCGATGGCTGTTACTGGGAAAGTTTAAAAGATATTGACCTGAAATTTTAAACTTAAGCTTTTTGTGCTTCTAGTTACTTTGTATACCAGAACTAAGGTGCCAAGCCCATTTTCAGATATAGCCCCCATACAAACTTACCACTTTTTCGACTTTTTGTATGAAAATAGTTATTATTTATGAATGCTTTTAGTACAATGTAGTGTAAAATACTTCTAATGGCATCCAATATCAAACAATGTTGCCACGCCCATTTTCAGATATAGCCCCCATACAAACTTACATATTTTTCGATTTGTTGTATGAAAATACGTATTATTTATGAGTATATTTAATCCAAATAGGGTAAGAACACTTTTTATGTCATCCAATGTAAAATCTAAGGCGCCACACCCATTTTTATGTATAGCATCCATACAAACTTACCGTCCATTTTCGAGTTTTTATATGAAAACATTTATTATTTCTGAATGAATTCAATTAAATTTGGTAAAATCAATTCCAATGTCCACCTATGTGAACACTTTCGATATGGTAAGGATCGGGCAAATATAACATAAAGCCTTCATACAAATTTTACCAAATTCATCGTGAAATATAATCTAAGCACCTGGTGAACATATAAACTATTAAAAATGTTGTGTATCGGGTATTTCAGCTTCGGTTCCACCGAAGTTAACGTTTCTTCCTTGTTTAGTTATAGAATTTTTTCTCAACAAAAGTCCGTTTTACTCGTAATTAGGAGCACTATTAAAAACTATGTACCAGTGATGTATGTTAGCTATTAAACGAAATAGTGTAAACAAACAATAAAGTTAAAAATTAAAAAAAAAAGTCTTCAAAGTGCCTTGAAGATAAACGCGGTGCTATTTCAACATTAAATTGTTAATGTTTTGATATACAATATATACTGTATTATCAGTACTATACTACCAGGAAAAAAAAGTAAGTGAAAATGGGAGCCTGGCTGTATATGTATCAATTTTTTAATATGTGCATTAATAATTAATTATTTAATCCTCTAATTATGTTATGCCCTGAACAATTGTTGTAAAGAAAGTTTCATAAGTATCATAGAAACAAGGACAAGCGTTACACGAATCACAAAAAGTTTTTTTTGAGTGATCTTCAGTGATTTAGATAGAACATCGAGATTGGGGGTTGAGTGGGGGTCAATGCTCTGATACAACTCAAGTTTAGATTCAATATTGATACAAAATTTTAAGCTAAAAATAAAGATACTATATAACAATTTTTTTGAAAATATCAAAAAATTAGAGGTGTTTTTATAGGGCTATACATATATAGGGTATAATAGTGGTCCTAGCTTTATCATCTCGTTGGTGTATACATAGGATGTGATACAATAGATGTGATTTTACCTAATATGAAGTGCATACATTTTTAAAAATAACTATTTCCATATAAAAATTCGAAAATAATCGGTAAGTTTTTATGGGGGCTATAGCTAAAAATGGTCGTGCTTTAATTTTACATTGGGTGACGTTTTTGTAAATAATGGCTATTTTTGTAAAAAATATAAAAAAGAGGCGGTAGGATTGTATGGGGCTATACCAAAATTGGGCGTGGCATCTTGGTTTTGATATACAATTTAGAAAAGCTTAAGATTCAGATTTCAGGTCAACATATTTTAAACTTTAAAACAAAGCATTGCACCAGGCAGACAGACAGTTGGACATGGCTAATCCAATTCGTCTTGTCGAGCGAATCATTTTATATATATACTTTATGAGGTCTCCTTTAATGCGTTACAAACTTTGTGACTTACTCATAATACCCTTCACACAATGTGTGGCGCGCATAAAAAAATTGAGTTTGAGAATCAAGAAAGGTTGACACATTAAAAGAAAATCACATAAATATGCATGAGATGAATATGCGTTGTGGTCGGAGAGCAAACAGAGGTGGCAGAAATTGCAGTGAAAAGTAACTTTGAAAACAGATTTTTTTTTGTATACCATTGGGATGGAAGGACAAAACTGCTGAGGGGACCAAGATTGTATAGCAGTAACGGATGTGCCGAGCAAATGTAATTAAACTAAAACCTCGGTTAAATTGCGTCACCTCAGATTGAAAGACGAAAGTGCATTGAACGCAATAAGGTTACGGCTATGGATAAAGTCATGGCTAAACGTAAATTACTTGCGAATGTAAGTAAATGCAACTTAATGTGATATAAAAATTTCTCTTTTTAAGCCAAATTTTTCAAAATAAAGTAAGGACATTTTTTTAAAATTAAATAAAAATTTTTAAAACTATATTTTTTTAAAATTTTTTTTTAATTTTTTCAACAATTTCGGAGGATACAGTTCAATGACAGTTCATCATTTCGTTATGAAGTTTCTATAATTATAGAAGGATATCGTAAGGACATCACATTATATTTGTAGAATGTAAATTATAAGTCTGTGGCAGCAACTAAATCGTCCTTTTTTTCGAAATAGTCGACCTTGGAATTGTTTTTTCTTTCATATGGTGTGATTTACTGTTGCAAATCGAAATGCAAGCATAGGAATGACTGAAACCTCTTATTTTTCAAATTAAAGTGCAGTTTTTGTTTGTCATAAACAATATTAAGCTAAAACTACAGATACAATATAACAAATCTTTCTTAACAAAAATAGATAGTTAGATGTTAATTTGTATTGGCTATATACAATATATGCTTTAGTTGCCAGATCCCCATACAATATGTTGTGCTTACATTAATTGACATTAAAAGTGACTTTATCCGATTTGAAGTGAATCCTACATAAGTAAATACAAATTTATTTTCATATAAAAAGTCAAAAATAGGCTATAAATTTATATGAGGGCCGAAATGAAAGACATGTGTTGACATATGAATAATTTTTAACATATATAAATCAAATAGCTTCAAAAATAATAGGGTTTTCATATAAAAAAATCGTTAGTGGCCTATAAGTTTGAGCTATGAGGAGCTATGCCAAAAAATGTGGGTGACACTTTGGTTCTAGCATGTAAACTGTCTTGGGCTGCTTTAAGTGCTATATTTCAGTTCAATTTCTTCAAAATTGGGTGAATGTAACGTATAACAACAGGCAGACGGGCGTGATTAGAATGAGTCATTTCGTCGAGCTGACCAAGAATAACGTATAAAAACTTTATGGAGTCTACAAAGAGTTACAAAATTTTCAACAAAATATTTTACCCCTTCTTAATATGTGATAGGAAACAAAAAATATTTTAAAATAAAAAAAAATTATTTTTTTTATTTTAAATAAAAAAATTATTATTAACAAAAAAAAAAAAAAAAAAACAAAAACCCCCCCCCCCCTACCCTACTATAAAAAAAAAAACTAAAAAATTATTAATTAAGTTATTAGATAAACAACCAAAAAATAATTTTTTTAAAAACTCTTTTAAAAAAAAAAAAAACAAATAATTTAAAAAAATTAAAAAAAAAAAAAAAAAAAAAAAAAAAAAAAAAAAAAAAAAAAAAAAAAAAAAAAAAAAACACCAAAAACAAATTTTTTTATTTTTATAATTTTTTTAAAAAAAAATAAAAATAAAAAATAGAAAGAAAAGAGGGGAAGGATTTGATAATATTTAAAAAAATTCTTTGTTGTTAATCCAAAAAAAAAATTGATATGGGATGATATTAGGTGTGTTTTTTAGGCCATTTGGAGTGAGTTCATTCCTAAATAATAACCATTTTCAAACAAAAACTCGAAAATGGGCGGTTAGTTTGTATGTTATCTACGCCTAAAAATGGGCGTGGCACATGAGATTTGACATTGGATAGAGTAGAAGTGCTTTTACCTAATTTGGAGTGAATATATGCACAAATAATAACTATTTTCATACAAAAAATCGAGAAAAAGGTAAGTTTGTATGGGGGTTATACCTAAAAATGGGCGTGGCACCTTGGTTGTGACATTGGATGATAAAGGAAGTGTATTCACCCAGTTTGGAGCGATTACAATCATAAATAATTACTATTTTTATACAAAAAATCGAAAAAAACAGTAAGTTTGTATGGGGGCTATACCTAATGGGGTCTCCGATGCACCCTTCAATGCTTAAATAGCCCAAATATTACTCAAAATCGTACTAAAACCGCACGAATTTTTTAAATTTATTAAATCCTTCTAAAAGTACGAAAGTGAAAACTGAGTTATAAATACGGTTTATACAAACGAAATCACGAGTTTTAAAAGTTTCTGTTTTTGCTTAAGAAAAAAGTAGGAAGATTTATTTTGAAATGATTTTGTGTTATCATGCATCTTCGTTTCAAAAACTGGCAATAATCGGAGTTATTAAATACGAATGTGTGTTGATAACTGTAATTATTTCTCTCGTATAAACTATGTAAATACATAAAAGATAGAGACTTGAATTTGAAATATGTATTTCATTCTGAAAGCACAACTGAAAAGTGATGAAAATGTTTCATTAAAAGATGCTCTAAAACCACGTTATCATGGGTGACACCGAAATCTCAGAGTGTTTTGGTGCAATTATTCGAAAATTTACACCATTACACTGATACTTCGAGTATTTTAATTGATTCCATATGGTAGCCAATTTTTTTAATATTTTTAATTTCTATAAAAAAATTTCAATTTTGCGTCCAGCCACTTTGATAATGAAACCTTACAACTCGATTTAAAATGTAAAACTCAAAACTCTAGTGGAAGAGTTTTCGGTGTCACCCCTGTGTATGTAAATAATCGCAACAAGGAATTTTATCACTTTAACTCTGCTCTCATCGGTTAGATTTTTAGTTTATACAATATTTGCGCTGATGTTCGTACTTGAAAAGTTTGTATTATTTGTTTTTCATTTAATTAAAATCGCAATAGAACAACATGTAGGAGCAATAGTCGAGACACCTGATGCGAATATTATTATACTCTGCACAGTACTATGCAGTTCTAACAAATAATAAAGTTTCTTTTTATTATATTGCATGGAAAATTGATTCTGATGTTCTATCAGTTTTAAATAAATTCAATGAAATTTGTAAATGAACACGAACATTTTTACAATTTCAAGCAAAGATTTTGCTTTTGTGGTCAATGCTTATAACATTTTTTTCAGTTTAATACAAGAAAAACGTTTTAACTTGTAAAGATTTGTGAGAAACTAATTTTAATACTGAGCAGCTCAATGTGTGCTCAGTCACAAAGATAAAAAAAACAAGAAAAAACGTTACTTCGGTGCCGAAGCTTAAATACCCGTCACAGAATTTTAAGTTTTGGTCGTGGTCACCCATGACACAATATTGGTTTCAATTTAGCTAATAATACGATATAACAAATCTCAAAGATATCGGAAAATGGGGGTAGTTTGTTGGAAGCCACACCTAAAAATGGGAGTGGCACCATATATGGAAGACATAGGAAGTTTTTAACCATTTTCATACAAAAATTTTAAAAGTTTATATGGGAGCTATACCTAAAAATGGGCGTGGCATCTTGGTTTTGACACTGGATGACAAAAGAAATGATTTTACCCAATTGGGAGCGAATACGTTCATAAATAATTACTATTTTTATACAAAAAATCGAAAAAAACAGTAAGTTTGTATGGGGGCTATACCTGAAAATGGGCGTGGCATTCTCATTCTCGAACTTAACATAGTCGTTGCCGAGAAAAGCTTAAGTTCAAAATTTCAGCTTAATATCTTTATATCTTCAACAAAAAAGATGCCTAGAAATATACAGACAGACAGACGGACAAACGGACAGACGGACATGGCTAGATCGATTCGTCTCGTCGAGCTGATCAAGAATATATATACTTTATGGGGTCTACGACGTCTCCTTCAATGCGTTACAAACTATAAAAAAGAACCTAAAATCCTTTCACATAGAAATAAACGTGTGCAGGGTACAATAAGTCTAAATAAGGATTACAATTCGACTGTTTTTTGATGTAAAATAATTTAAGAGAACAGCGGTTTAATTAGTTTCGAGTTGCCGGATGCTTTTTTGCTTCAAATAAAACACGAGCCAAAATTAAAAAATAACAATGAAAAACATTAACTTCGGTGGAACCAAAGCGCAAATATCCGCCATACAACGCTTTTAAAATGTAATAAGTATATTTTTTTTTTAATTCATTCAGAAATAATTAATTTTTTCATGAAAGCTAAGCGAGAAAATGGCTGTGACACCTTGGT
The DNA here is from genome assembly GCA_018903435.1 of Leucophenga varia. Classification (NCBI taxonomy): domain Eukaryota; kingdom Metazoa; phylum Arthropoda; class Insecta; order Diptera; family Drosophilidae; genus Leucophenga; species Leucophenga varia. The sequence goes on from JAEIFJ010001799.1 coordinate 153,448, forward strand.
TCTAACATACAAACTACTAAGGATCAAAGAAAGCAGAAATAATAAGGATTTTCATACAAAGACTCGAAAATGGGCGAAAATTTTTATTGTGAGCTTTGACTAAAAATGGGCGTGGCAACTTGATTCTGACATACAAACTGCCTAGGACCAAAACAGCCGAAGTTTAAAATTTCAGGTCAATATCTTTAAAATTTTCTGAGTAAAACGCATCGCAACAGGCAGACAATAGAGACAGACATGGCTCTTTTCGATTCTTCTCGTCGTCCTGATCCTAAATAATATACTTTATGGGGTCTCCGATGCCTCCTTTAAGGCGTTACAAACTTTCTGACAAATTGATTAAACCCGTTCATACTTTGTGTGGTGGCTATAAAAATACGCAAAATTTTTAAAGCAAACCATCAGTCGGTTGTTGTCAAAAAACTTTCCAGCAAATGTCAGTCAAATGTCTATGCTTTTCCTAAAGTTTTTCAGGGGACAATAAGGTGGGTGGGTGCATTTAACTTTTTGGAGCGTGACAAAAATTTTATAAATATTTTAAAGACAAACAATTGAATCAGTTGCCAAAGTTCGCACAATCCGAAAGTACACGTTTTGTTTTTAAATTAAAAATAGAATTGGTTAAATGAAAAATTCAATGAATTAGATTTAAGATTATTTAAAAAGGCTCTCAATGCACCCTTCTCATTTCCATTCAAAAATCATGGTCGAATAACCAAAGGTGTATAACTAATTCCCCTTCAGCCTTTGCAAGCAACGCAAACACAAGCAAAACTGCACAACTTCCGTCTAGGAGAGACATTCTCATTTTATTCTGCTTACTGTTTGATTTTTTTTATAAGTGTTCTTACGAACTGCACAAATGAAAATAAAAGAAAAGTATTCAAACTCGCTTTTCAAGGAAAAAATGAAATAATAAGTTTTGGAGTTCTCCCCAGGATATGCAAACAAACTTGTGCTTCAATGTGTTCCAAGTTATTCAAGTCAAGTTACATTCACCTGTATTCTTGTAGAAGTTCACCTCTGACTTAAAACTTAAAGCAAAAATCTGTACTAAGTGATGAGGGTGACATCTTTTGTTTTTATGAAAAATAAAATCCATAAAGTTGTATGTTTATATTAAGAAAAACTTTACGGCCTTGTTCACAGTTTCATTTACTTTTGAAAAGTAATTTCGATTCCGAAACAGTTTCAGTTTCGTGTTTTGAGAACAAACCGGATTTGTTCCAAAATTCCTTTTTGTGTACTAGTTCCGATATCGAAAAATCGATTACTCTGTGCGACAAAAAAAAAAGCCAAAAATAAAATTTTTCGGAAATCTTTTAAGTTTCCAATACTTGAAATTTTCGAAAGTTTCGAATTTTCTGAATTTATGGTCAAAGAACTAATTTTTTCCTCTTTACCATTTATGGGCCTATGACTCAGTTAATTAAGAACAGAATTTTTGAAAGTTTTAGAAATTAAAAACTTAGACCTTTTGAAAATTTTTATATATTTTAAGTTATCATGGTGCACTGACATGTGACATAATAAAATTCCACCAAAAGCAAAAAAACTTAACGCAGAAACTATCCGCTCAAATTATGCTGACCTAATGTCTGCATCTTTGGACGCAAAATAAACAAACAAAATACGGATGCAGTGAAACATGATTCGTTGCACGCTCGAAGTAGACAGCGACGTCGACGTCCGCTTTGCGGCAACAGCTTACTTAAGTTTGAATTAAGTTCTTTGACTTTAGTCTTAAATTTAAATTCGAATTGATTTGTTAGCCGATGCACAGTAGGCGAAATAGAACAGATAGCGGTCAAAATTCTATAAAATTAAAAAAAAAACAAATGATTTTGGAGATTAAAAAATTAAAACATATATGTAGCACATAACCCCTTTACAAACAGAACGCACATATTTATTCAAGAGTAAATACTCTACTGTGACGGGTATTTAAGCTTCGTTCTCAGTATTAGTAGCTGTAGAGTCTAAACCTACTTTTTTGTAGCGGAGTTTTTGGAGCTATCTAGCCTCCATCTGTCAGTACACAAACTTTTACCCTTTAGGTGTAGGGTATAAAAAATGAGTAAATAAAATAAATAAAGCTTTTGAAACATGAAAAAAATTATACCAAATGTGTTTTTACCTTAGAATGTCTAAAAGGATAAGTCTTGGTACAAGATAAGGCGTCATCTAAAACGAAACTTTATCCAAACACGCGTTTATCGACTTTTAGTTTAAAATAAGAACTTTTCGCGAGACCCAGTACCAAAGCTATTGCTACGAAACTTAAAAGCTCGTTTAGCGTTTGAAGAAAAACATAAACTTCGGACTGAGAAAATACATAAAATTATTTTTGGGCGAAAAAAGTTTAATATTAGATGAATCAGATGGTTGTCATGAATATTGGATATATTGAACTTCATATGAAAAACATATGAAAACGAAAAATGAATATACCCTTTTTCATTTATATTTAAGTTTTTATTAAGTTAAGTTTGGCTGAGTGGTGTGCGGGCGATCTAGAATGCCATTACAACAGGCTCCGCTTGACCGCCGTCTAAAGAGTGACACCTCTAGGTGGTGTTGGTCCGATGGTGGTTCCCACAAAGGAAAAAGTGAACCAAAAATGGCAACTCTAAACAGAGATACTTCAGGTGGCAGACACAGCGGTGTTATTCCACCCGTGGGTAATTCCACGGCAGGGGCACGGATTCTGGAACCCCAACTACCGTTAGTGCAAAAAACAAGACGATCACCAAAATCATTATAAGGACCACCATATACGGATATGCAACTAGAACGACCAAACCGATAGGGATGGATGTCATCGATGATTTTAATGCACAAATTGGGGAAAAATATTTCGCCCAATCATCGGAAGATTTAGCCTGCATGACAACACCAATTTGTTGCGGGACAGAAACGTGATCATAAGTAGTACCAGGTTCCCACATCTCCACATTCATAAGGCAACATTGCGCAGTTTCGGTTTAGTTATCCGCACCGAAATAGATCGCGTTGTGATAGATGCCACCCATGCTTCGAGCGTGCATAATGTACGAGCGCAAAGAGGTTCCAACATCGAGTCGAACCATTTCTTTGTTCTAGCCAAAGTGCGTACCAGACTTACAGAACAGTACACCACACGCAAAGCGCAAGCAAAGGCTAAAGTTACAGCAGATCGCAGCTGCCTTCTCAACAAAGGTCACTAATCTACTTCGAGAGACTTCTCCGACTCCGATTGTATAAATTAACAGTGGAAGCATATTTCAAATAATTAACTACGGCAGACGCTGTTGTCTATACTTGACCTCGAACGCAGACATGGTACGATGAGGAGTACCGCATTGATATTGCATCGCGAGCTGTTGTTGAGCCTTAAGGCGTTGCAAGCTGCCTGGACATTATCAATATGTTCTTCTGGTTGTGTCCAATTCTCAGTCTTCTCATAGGGTAAAGGTTCGACATTCAGACAATACATAAAAATATTTCTTTAATACTATAAATTCGTCGAATACTTCCCAAATAACTCAACCAATTTCAGTGAAACATTGTAGATGTGTATTTTTAGTCCTTAGTACATATATAGAAAAATAGGTGGTTTGGGGCCCCATAGAATCGATCATTAATTCATCGTATATTTCCGAAATAAACCAACTGATTCCAATGAAATTTTGTGGATGGTTTTTTTTTTTTACCCGCCACACATAGTGTGAAGGGTATATTCAGTTTGTCTGAAAGTTTGTACCGCATTGAAGGAGACGTCGCAGACCCCATAAAGTATACATATATATTCTTGATCAGCTCGACGAGACGAATCGATCTAGCCATGTCCGTTTGTCCGTCTGTCTGTCTGTTTTCTGTCTGTATATTTCTAAGCATCTTTTTCGTTGAAGATATAAAGATATTAAGCTGAAATTTGGAACTTAAGTTTTTCTCGGCAACGACTATTAAGAGTTCGAGAATTAGAGTGCCACGCCCATTTTTAGGTATAGCCCCCACACAAACTTACTGTTTTTTTCCCGATTTTTGTATAAAAATTGTAATTATTTATGAATGTATGTCCGCTCCCAATTGTGTAAAAACATTTCTTTTGTCATCCAGTGTCAAAACCAAGATGTTACGCCCTCCTTTTAGGCATAGCCCCCATATAAACTTTCCATTTTTGCCAAATTTTTCCGATTTTTTGTAAAAAAATACTAATTATTTATGCATATTTTCACTCCAATTTGGCTTAAAAACATTCTAATATCATCCAATGTCAAATCAGATGTGCCACGCCCATTTTTTGGTATAGCCCCCATACAAACTTTCGGACCATTTTCGATTTTTTTGTATGAAAATGGTTATTATTTATTTATGTATTTACTCCATATTGCGTAAAAACTCTTAAAATGTCATGGTGCCACGCCCATTTTCAAGTGTTTTTTTGCATACAACCTTACCGCCCGTTTCCAGATATATTCGAGGGAAATATGTTGTTATACATATCTGTATTTTTAGCTCTTTTTTTTTTAGCTTAAAATTTTTAATTTATTTGTGTAAACTTAGGTGACCACTGATGATTAACACATAAACTCTTTTAAAGATTCGTGTGACGGGTATTTAAGCTTCGGTTCTACCGAAGTTAAAGTTTTTTCTTGTTGTTTTTTTTTTTTTTGTCCAAATTAAAATGCAGGAAAGGACATAGCCGTGTAATCATGAAGGAACTGCCCCCACCGATATTAAATATCCTTAAATGAGGTTCGATAGCTCTTGATCTGAGAAATTTTTCTGCGTATTTCTTTTCCCGGATAGTGAAATCGTGATATTTTTGTATTGGAATTGGTTTTTGCTCAAACAATTGATTGAGAAAATTTTTAAATAATTTCAATTTTTTTTCAAGTAATCAGCCTTATTATCGTCGATGTCGTCGTCGTCACTTTAAGTCGGCGTCGACGTCGTCTCAAAGCTAAATCGGTATTAGCTAACAGCAACGTGACGATGTCGACTATTTATCGAAAAAGTGTCACCTCTGACATTTAGGTTAAAATTTTAAAAATATAAATTTAATTTTAAAAACATGTTTCTCACATCCCAACTTTTCACTTTTTTATCGCACCTATTCACTTTTTAACTCACCTATGCATTTTTTTATCCCCCTATGCACTTTTTATCACACCTATGCACTTCTTTATCGCACCTATGCACCCTTTTTATCGCACCTATGCACTTTTTATCACACCTATTGCATTTTTTTATCGCACCTATGCACTTTTTATCGCAAGAGAAACCCTTTACCAACTCATGATTTTTTCCATTTCGGACACCAGAGTTTCAAATTGCCGAGAATTGGTTATTTTCAAATTTCGCTCCATGTTTAAAAGTTCAAACCAAATTCGAGTCGTTACAACTCGTCAATAAAATTTGTGTCGACAAAAAATAATGTCGTTTGAAAATGATGACGACTTCGATTGAAGTTACATAACACCGACAAGGAGTCAATAGTTATCGAAAGAAACTACAATACGAATTGAAAGCTGTCGACACAGTTTGGTGTCGACGACGCCTTTCATAATAAGGCTGATTATCTATACACAAGAACCTTTTTGAAAATTTTCGGAATAAAATTCTATAAAACTTTTTTTTCCGAAAATTTTGAATAATTTTTTTTTTGTCTAGGTCTATGCAAAAATCTTCCCCCTCAGATTTTAGAATATGTGGAAGGCATTTAAATAAAATTTTTTACTCAAGATGCAGGTAAATCTATCGCCGATATGGCTGCTACCTGTCGGCCTATAAAGCAAAAGTGATCATGTGTGTGTGTGGCAGGTTGCAATTAAAAAAGCGCAACATATGTTTGACATTTTTATTTTTTCCTTTTAATACAAAGTAACTAATAAAATTAAGTATTTTGAAAACAAATAAGTTTTATTTATTGTTTTACCTTCTCATTATAGTGTAATTTTTGTTTGCTAATCAATTAGTATTTTGTAATTGAGTGACCATAAAACTTGTAAAATATTCTTGTTTCTAGTATTATGAATATTAAAAACTTTTGTATTTATTACACTTAAATTAGAGACAAGTCGATCTAGCCATGTCCGTCTGTCTGTATTCATTCGCTTACTTTTAAAGATATTGACCTGAAATTCGAAACTTAAGTTTTTTCAGTCCTAAACAGTTTAAGTGTTAAAATCAAAGTGCCAACAATTGAAAATAAATCACAAATATGCAATATTATTGGCACACACCAGCGTTTTTATTAAAAATATATTTCTTGTACTTCAGCAAAAGAGTTACTTCATTCGCTTTACCGTTTTTCAACAAATTTAAAGTCTCAGTGGCGAGAGAGTCGCGAAAGGAAATACGCACCTTTGACGTCTGGCCAAAAGTGCTTTCAATATGGCCAATTTCGCCCGTAGACAGTTCCACACGCTTTCCCACATACATATCACGATTGCCGACTTTTTTGAAAAGATTCTGTACAATCACCTCGCGTTCGTTTACAACCCTTTGAATGGTGCCCTGTTTCTGTTTGGTTTTGAACAAACGCCACTGTGGCAAGATCTCTTGAGTGTAGTTTGAATTTTGTGTAAGCCATTCAATGTTTCCCCAAAATGCTAAACGACAGCTAGAACTGTGAACATCCATGTCAAGCTTAGATGCAATCAAAGGGCTGCCATCAATGGTAAGCACAGATTTTTCAAGTTCTATTAGGGCATAAGTAGCACCAAACGACTCTGGTTCAGTTTCGGGAATTTCTTCGAGATACTCGTAGTCGCTCGCCTCGGTGAAAGCATCGCTACTGTTACTAAGAATGCTTTTAAACAAAGTGATGCTGGCCATGACGGTTTCGTGTCCAACAATAATGTGAAACTTGCTCTTCGATTTGATCGAACTTTTGTAGTAAGGAATACGATTGACACGAATGCAAACAGCATAAATAGGCTTTAGGTAACCAGGTTGGGCTAGTACTCCACGTTCCAATAATTTTGCATTGAATTGAGTGACACAAACGCCGACTCTATCGCCTTTCGAAGCCGTTTCCACTGGTCGCCTGAACATCTGCATAGATTTAACCTTTCGTTGTTCGCCCAACGCTGGCAGCTCAACGGTATCGTTTACGGACATGCGTCCTTGCATAATTGTGCCTGTGCAAACAGTGCCTTGACCTTTGATCGAGAAGCAGTGGTCAACGTACATAAACAAAGGTTCATCGATGACATAACACCGCGGACTTTCGTACGCATTACATATACCGGCAAGGAGCGTCTCAATATTTTTGCCCTGTAATGCGGAAACTCGGAAAATAGGAACTTCATGTTTGCCTCCGAAAGAAGTTGCCGCGAGTGTTTTTTGCAGTTTTGTAGTCAATTTAGCCAATTGTTTCTCTTTGGTGGCCTCCTCTAGGAGATCTATTTTGTTTATGACCACAATAAGACGCTTTTGCAATAGCTCCCCAATCACTATACACTCGGCGGTCTGCGTCTGTATACCTTTTTGAGCATCAATTACCAGCAACATAAGATCAATTATCTGAGCTCCTTTTTTTGTTCAAAATGAAAATTATGAAATTTTTATCATTTTCAAAGATTTTAAAAATTTGTATACACATACCTCCAATAATGGTTCGAATTAAACTGGCGTGTCCCGGACAGTCAACGAATGTCATCTGCAATTGTTGTACATCGGGACGTAGTCTTTCTGGTGCATCTATAAGCAGGCCGCTAAATCCCAAATCAAGCGTAATTCCGCGCTGCTGTGATTGGGGATTCTTGTCAAACGCGGCTGTGCTTGCAACAGCGCTCAGAGAACGCGACAACGTGGTTTTGCCTGAGTCAACATGACCCAAAAGGCCAATGTTAAAGTTTCCAATCATAGAAAGTAGCAGAAAGTTCAAACGGAATCGTTTTGTTTATGTTTACATCGAACAGCTGCACACCGGCAACATGTGTGCTAGAGATGAGACATTTAATTTTTTGTGACAGTGATGGGTTCATACCGTGATTTTTTCGTGGCTCTCGTGATTCAGCTTGGATTTGATGAGTTCATACCTTAAAATCTGACGGCTTGTTTACCTCTTTCTATGCCTTGCAGCAGACAAGGTTCTGGCTAGCCGATTACACAAGTCAAAAGATAGTCATTGTTTAATATCAGCTGGAAAAAAATAATTTACTCCTTGATGGTAGACTATTTGAGGTTCAGTGAAATTTCGAACATATAATACCTTTCTCAACGAAAACAAGTATAAAATTCGGTAGATCCACAATTGATGTGTTGAAAATTAAAAAGATATTATAATCAAGGAAACGGAAGCATCTCAGAAAGGGACGAAATTTTAATAATAAACAAGGAAAAACGTTAATTTCGGTGGAACCAAAGCTTAAATACCAGTCATACAAATCTTTGAATAGTTTAAGTGTATTCATCAGTGGCTTATAAACATTTATAAATATCTCAGGGATGACACCGAAAAAACTTCCATTAGAGTTTTTAGTTTTACATTTAAAATATAGATGTCAGGTTTCATTTTCAGTTTGGCGGGTCGCAAATTTGTATGTTTTGTGTAGAAATTATGTAAATTAAAAAAATTGGCTTCCCAATGAAATCAATGAAAAAACTCCAAGTATCGGTGTATTGGTGAAAAATTTTCTATATATTTATAAATATTTACTATTTTATTCAAAAGTTCGAATATAATCGGTAAGATTGTAGGGGCTATAGCTAAAAATGGGCTTTGCATCATGGATTTGGAATTGGATGATATAAGAGGTGTTTTTACCTAATTTTAAGTGAAAACATTCATAAATATTTATTTTTATATGAAATTTTAAAAATGAGCGAGAAAAGCTTAGGTTCCAAATTTCATCGTAATACCTTAATATCTTAACCGAAAATAATGCGTAGAAATAAACAAACTGGCGGACATGGCTAGATTGATTCGTCTAGTCGAGCTGATCAAAAATATATATACTTTATGGGGTCTATGACGTCTTCTTCAATGCGTTACAAACTTTCAGACAAACTGAATATAACAATGCAGTAACAAAATTAAAAACCAATGATAAAGAGTTCAGTAATATAGCGGATGTGAGACAATTTTTGTTTTCGGCTCCGCTTGTTAATTCTTACTCTTCTGTCCCTCTTTTTGCTGTTCAGATTAAGTGGGGTAAGTATTTATAAAGTTAGTAAAAAATTACAACTCCCCGCGTATATGTTCAACTCCACCTACAAACTTTATCATATTTTATTGAAATTTAAAATTAAATGATTATTTTATTCAATTTTATTCTTTGAAGGTTTCATCAAAAGAGTTCGAACACTTAGTGTATATGAGAGCATATGTTTCTTACGAGCGCAATAACTCTAAAACGAAATAAAAAAATTTGAATTTACAAAAAAAATGTTGTTATGATTTGCAAATATTTTCAAAGATTATAAAAAATTTGCATAGTTTCCACAAACTTTTCTTAAATATTATGATTGCGCTCATCTCTAGTATGTTACTACGAATCGAAACGGGAAAAACCGATTGGACCGTGTGTCAACAAGGTGATACTTTGCGACAGCTGTTTTAAAATAACAGGTCGAGCATTTAATGTTAACAGGATGTGTGCCTCGCACCCATTGAAAATTGGGTGTCTCTGCTTTGTTTACATTTTATGCTTTGCAAAATGCTTCAATTTTCGTCTGTCTTTGTGTTGCTTATATTGTTTATTGAATTAACGCAACAAGTCGATTATGACTGCAATGAACTCCTGATGGGACAATTTCTCTGTCCAGATCCATCAAAGAATCACATCGATCCAAAAACGCAGCAACTACGCGATTGTATGCCATGGAACAAAGCGAAAGGTAAATGAAATAAAGTTTAAAAATAAATAAAATAGATATAAATAGACATAATAATATTATTAAATATTAACATCTTTGTTCAGTTTGGTGCATAGCAGTCGATGGAATCAATTGCACAGAGACAGGAAACAATACATTTACACGGGAAATGGATTGCAAGTGGACGTAAGTAAAATTTTAAAAGAAATAAATTTTAAATAAAATACACTTCAATGCAATTACTTTTCTGTTACTGTAGCAATGGCTATCATTTGGACACCACGCTGCTGCTTTCCGTTTTTCTAGGCATGTTCGGTGTCGACCGCTTCTATCTGGGTTATCCGGGCATTGGCCTTCTTAAATTGTGTACACTGGGCGGCATGTTTCTTGGCCAACTCATCGACATTATATTAATCGCTATGCAAGTGGTCGGACCCGCTGACGGTTCGGCCTACATTATACCGTATTACGGTGCTGGCTTACGTATTTTACGCAGTGATAATACCACCTACAGACTGCCACGTGAGGATTGGTAAGCAAAAGAAGGCCATAGCAATTTCGCGTGCGATAAGTCTAGCTCCGACGCTGTGGATGTCTTTCATCAACTAAGAGCAAAGTGATATAGCAATGTAAAAAAAGTTCTAAAGTAAATATAGCATTATTAAGCATATAAATGAATTTGCGTTAATCGATCTGAAAGAACTTTAGTTTGAATACGTAACGAAATTCGTTTGTTTGGCAAACGTTATTGATGTCTTCCTTTCATAAAAGTTTCCTTGTTAATTAAGCATTTAAAAATGTTGTTTTCTGGATTATTTTCATTTAGACAAGATTGATGTCGTACAATTGCCACGTTTCTTTTTTTTTTTCTTCACTTCCGCGAACTTCGTGAGTTGTTTTAATTTCAGATTCGCAGTTGTTTGATGTGCACCCTTTCAGTCTCGATTAGCTTGCAACAAGGAATCCTACAACAACTGTTACAGAATGTTACCAATCCAGTCCTAGTTTAGCCAGCCAAAAGCATTTCGCAGTGGATTAATTCTTTCTATGCTGCTTCTTCTTCGTCAACTTGTTATTTTAATTCGATTGGCATTTCGGAACAAGCAGCATCGCATCGCAACGCATCAGATCAAGCAATCAAATCGAAATACATACATAAACGTGTTCTGCTCGCGCGCATTTCGAATCATTTCAGTTGAATATCTCAATGCGACTCGGTTTGTCTTTGTCGGTTTTAATTGCCCAGAAATTGTAGTTTATTGTTCTTTTTTGTTTAAATTGTGGAATGAAGAGCAGCGATGAAGATCGAGAAAGCGTTTACACTGCTTAAAATGTTTCAGCGAAATAAATAAATCAATCCGAACGAATCTTTTTGACTTAGCTTTAAATACTTTTTTTGCGTTCTTTATCCTTTTTTATTTAATTTAATGCTAGTCGAATTATCCATAATTGCTTTCTTTGCATTTTTTCACTGCCTACTTTTCCTGTGGAGTAAATTTCTTTTTCGATCTTCATAAATACGTACATATTTACATATATGCCTAAATTCCAATTATTATTGTTGTTTTTCATTAAACAGATACTAAGATATAAACAAATTTCCAAGACTGTTTTGCCTTTTTTGACTTTGCCGCCCATTTTCAATAATGTTGAATCGGGGCTACAAGCTGGCCTTTCCAAAATATTGACTTGCATGCGGTATGCCAGTAGGATGATGCTCTCCTACTGGAAGAGTGCACCATGTAAAGGCATATCATCCTCCATAAAAGTAGCATACTTGTGCGACAAAATTTAAATATCACGACTGAATACTTGCAATGATTTGCGGTGAACCTCGCCGATTATTTTTTATGGACAATTGTCTTTACTATGCGGCGTCACAAATTTCACACAAATTCATGAGCAAACCGAGGCAATTCCTTTTTGAAAGTTGAGCAATTACCAATGCTGCTAAGTGATCTGCGCACCTAGTTTTGAAAACAATTTGAATTTATTTTTTGTCAATATAATTAATTAATTGCCTTTTAATGCCTTTTATTGTTTAAATGAAGCATGATTAAATAAAAAATATAATGTTTCTGGTTTAGTTATACCTGTCACACATAGTGTGAAATAGGTATATTCAGTTTGTCGGAAAGTGTGTAACGCATTAAAGGAGGCATCGTAGACCCTATAAAGTATATATGTTCTTGATCACCTCGACGAGACAAATCGATTTAGCCATGTCCATCTGTCTGTCCGTCTGTTTGTTGCTGCGCGATTTATTCGCTCAGTTTTAAAGATATTAAGTCGAAATTTGAAACTTAAGCATTTCTAGAACCTGTATACTTTCAATGGGTCAAGCCCACTTTTTGCGTATAGCCCCCATACAAACCTTAAACATTTGTTCCAGTTCTTATAGGAAAAAAAATTATTTATAGGGCGTTAGCCTTCAAATTAGGCTTCAAATATGGTACAAATGTTTTTTATATCTTGCCAAATCTTCAGTTTAATACTGGTTCAAATCGGGCCGCGAATTTTAAAATTTTTAAGAATATTTTTAATTTGTTATATTGAATCATTTTAAGCTTTGGTCTATAACAAACGAAAATAAAACCACCGAGGATAACTTTTTTTCTTGTTTTATTTTTTCGTTTTGAGTTTAAGGTGCCTAAAGGAAAATAATTTTAAAAATACTCACTGGTCTTAAATTTATGCGCACAACTGTAGTTAAAAATATTTTTTTGTAATCTTGCTCGTTCGCATGACGCTTTGTTTCTGGATAGCATTTCTTTAAACAGAAGAAGATATCAATAAATTGTTATTAATTTAAAAAAAAAGGAAAAACGTTAGCTACGCTGGAACCAAAGTTAAATAAATTATGTGTGATCATCAAAAAAATGCAGATATAACAATAATTTTATTGAAAATGATAAAAGAATGATATTAGATGTGTTTGTAACCAATTTTAAGTAAATACATTCATACATAATACTAATTTATACATAATTTCGAAAATCGGCGGTAAGTTTCTATTGGGGCTATACCTAAATATGGGCGTGGCACTTTCATTTTCAAACTTAATATAGACGTTGCCAAGAAAAGCTTAAATTTTAAAATTTAGTTAAATATCTTTTAAACTAATGAATCGCATAGCGTCAATCAGACGGACATGGCTACATTGATTCGTTTCCTCGAGCTGATGATGACTATACGAGAGTATATATTTTATGTGGTCTACGACGTCTCCTATAATGCGTTACAAACTTTTAGAAAACTGAATATACCCTTCTGTGGCGGGTATAAAAAATGAATTCACATTAAAACAAGAAAAAAAGTTAACTTTGGTTGGACCGAAGTTTATACTATATACCTGTTACACATCATTTGACGTTGATAGACCTTCGTGTGCAGCATTTGTATTAAATTTTATTTCAAAATACTAAACAAATTAAATATACTCCTAAAAATTTAGGGAATTCGCGGTCCGATTTGGACCAATTTTAAACTGAAGATTTGGCATGGTATAAGACACGTTTTAACCATATTTGACGCCATTCGCTTTATAAATACATTTTTTTTTTCATATAAGAACTTGAAAAAATGTTGTACTTTTGTATGGGAGCTATACCTAAAAGTGGGCGTGGCACATTGATTTTAACATAGAAACTACACAGGACCTAGAAAAGCTTAAGTTTAAAATTTAAGCCCAATTTCTTTAAAACTGAGCGAATAAATCGCGCAGCAACACACAGACAGACGGACGGACGGGCAGACAGACGGACATGGCTGAATCGATTCGTCTCGTCGAGGTGATCAAGAATATATATACTTTATAGGGTCTACGATGCCTCCTTTAATGCGTTACAAACTTTCTGACAAACTGAATATACCTGTTTACACTAGTGTAACAGGTATAAAAAAATAGGTAATCGGAAGCTTTACTATCAGAGTCGTCACTTCAACTTTCCAGATTTTCCAATAATAAAAGTAATTTCAAAACATCCTCGTCCATTCAAATATTTTTCACAGAGAGAAAAATGGTTTAACTATAATGTTTTCTTCATGTATTAAAATCAAATATTCTCTGATTCGGCTTTCTAAGATGGTATCTTTAGGTAAAAGAACATTTTCTGCCCGGCACTCAGTTAGAAATTGACTTTTGAAAATAAGAATACATGTACATATGTAGACTACAAACCAAACCACACAATTATTTCGTACTCCTAAGCATTTTCAAAGTCAAAGCGCATCTTTAAATGGTAACTATTCAGATATTTATAATGATAAGTCAAACGAGTAAACGTACAGGGGTGACACCGAAAGCATTTCCACTAGAAATTTAAGTTTTTCTTATTAAATAGAGTTGTAAGGTTTCATTTTCAGTTTGGTGGGTCGCAAATTTTAAATTTTTTTTAAAGAAACAGAAAATATTCAAAAAATTTCTACCCTAAGAAAAATGAAAACATCCGAAGTATCGGTGTAATGGCGTAAATTTTCTAGTATTTAAATTTACTGCAATAACTTTTAACTTGTAATTTCGTTTGGCGAGTATTAATGCTTCGATTTTTCTGAAGTTAAAGTTTTTCCATGTTCCTTTTTCTCGACGTATTGACAAAAGCAATTTCAATTAGCCGTTTAACAAAAGCGTACTATTTATCCATCGTATTCGTAAGTGTACACTCCATTCTATCCCCCTCTCCTCCCCCTCCCTCCCCATTAGTTCGTAGTGTATTTGTCCATTTCCAGGCGACAGACACATCGTTGCCGTTGCCGTTGCTTAATTACAGTATGAGAGATTCGCCGCCTGTGCAAACAAGGTACATATTCATTCAGTTCATTGTTGGGGCTCTATGGTGATGTTATGATTTTCTGATTTTCTGATTCTGAAATGGTTGGCGGGTCAGTTTGTGAATTGGCACGTGAGCTATGATTTTCCATTAGAAATTCGAGCGTTTTGTTTGTGTCGATTTGTGTACATATTTCCGAGAATTGCGAATAATTGTGAAATCAAAACCACAATCAATGGAAGATTACCAAAAGCATACTGTCTCTCTTCGCACATTTTTGTTATCAATTTGCTCCGATTTCAATGTTTCGTGGATTAACACTATTTTTCTTGTAGTAAATTCATTTTCCGAATAGGGCCCTCATGTTTTTCTATAAATAAAGTGTTTCATATCCAAATATACTCGTACTACGATAACAAATAAAAATTAAATAAACAATACAAGCGCAGCAAAGCCACCTGAAACAAACTTAATCCAGGTACATAGGCAAATAGTCAATATTTATTTATATCAAAATAGCATCGAATCGAAATAATAATTGCGAACGTAAGTGGGATACTTGCGTTATTTGCGCAGCGCTTAGAAGCTCAACCGCTAATTACGCTCAAGTAGCGTGGAAAAGTGTTGGGTTCGAACGGCTTTTGACGGGGCAAATGGATCGCCCCGCTACGCTCAATCCGCTCTTATCATCCACAAGCGTTCGGAAGTAGTAGTTTTCGCCGTGACGTAAAAATGGTTGGGTACAATTCTATTATACAATTGAAATAGACTTTTCGGAGGTCAGATTGAAAAGCGTTTATCTGCTTTAAGTAAATATTATTTTGAAATACATTTTTTAATATGTGGAAAAATATGTTGATTAATTATTTAAAAAAAAGAAGCTTTTTGTACTCCCGGACATTAAAAACAAAGAAAGGACGCTGAAATCGAGTATGCTCGACTGCAAGATACCCTGTACAGACAGACGGACGGTCATAGCTAGTTCGACCCCCTTCCAATGCTGATCAAGATTATATGTACATTATAGGGTCTATCTAGCCTCCATCTGTCTGTTACTTTACATTCACACAAACTTAATATAGTATACCCTTTTACCCTTTGGTAAAAGGGTATAATCTGTACTATAACTCGTTGTGCATCGAAGTAAATAAATCTTGCTTTATACAGAACGTCTTATAGTTATTAATGAATTTTTTTATTTCACATTAGATTATTAATGGATGTAAATTGAGAAAAAGGCTGATAAAAATATTTTCTTTGCATCATTTTTATAGCTCTTACACAGTAAAAAATTATAAATAAGTTTTGAAACATTTGTGTTGAAACATATGCAAACGAAGCCTTTAGGGTTGGCTTCGAGGCAAAAACCAAAACGAGAGATTTTTTAGGGGCAAGTCACACGATGCAAGATTTTTATGCAATATTATATTGCTTGTGTTTCCTGCAACTGTCACAATTAACTTAAAATTTAAAAAAAAAAAAAATTGTACAGTCTACTTGTGATACCAGAGCAACAATGTAAGATAGTGGTGCCACATTTTTTCAAGTGAGATATTTTTTCGTATTCACACGAGGTTGCGCAACAATCTTTGAAACATTTCATGAAAATCTTGCATCGTGTCACTTGGCCCTTGGTAATTTAACTATAAATTTATTAATAGTTTAAATAGTTACAACGAAATAAATAACAAATAGTTCGTTTTTAAACGAGAGAGAGAGAGATAATTGCAATTATAAATTCAGAAGTTTCTAAAAATACACGTAAAACTATAATTAGGGCAATTGAGAAACTTTAGACTATTCCCTATGTTGCCGTGAAGATAATTCTGAGTTTTTTTGGTGTTGATTTAAGAGAAAACTATATTTGTGTTTAAGCACTCTCAACGAAAGTACTGGTAGCACAAAAATTTTGAAAAAAACAATGAAAAACGTTATCTTTAAACAATTTATGTGTGATCATTAATGGCTTAGATAGAACTTCGAGATGAGATGGGTGGGAATCAATAGTTGGACACAACTCAATTTTATACATAATATTGGTATCAATTTTTAAGCTAAAAATACAGATATAACAATAGTTTTTTGAAAATATCAGAAAATGAGAGGTAAGCTTGTATAGGGCATTTTTCGTATCATATCGGTGGTGTGCATATAGGATGACATTAGATATGTTTTTACCCAATTTCAAGTGAATATATTCATAAATAATATCTATTTTCATACAAAAATTCAAAAATGGGCGGTTTATTTGTTTGGCGCTATACCTAAAAATGGCCGTGGCACCTTGGTTTCAATATTGGATGACATAAGAAGTGTTTTTTACCTGATTTCAAGTGAATACATTCCTAAATAATACCCATTTTCATACATAAATGGGCGATCAATTTGTATGGGGGTTACCCCTTAGTGTGGGCGTGGCATTCTAATTTTAACACCCAAGAATCGAGAAACGCTTAAGTTTCAATTATCTTTAAAACTGAGCGAATGAATCAACTCGCAGCAGACCGACAGACAGACGGACACGGCTTGATAGACTCGTTTCATTGAGCTGATCCAGAATATATATACTTTATGGGGTCTCCGATGCCTCCTTTAAGGCGTTACAAACTTTCGTACAAACTGAATATACCCGTTTAGACTATGTGTAACGGGTATAAAAATTACACAGGGCAACACGGTGCGGCAAATTTTGCAGCTGTTTTCGTTATTATTTTTGTACTGATTACGAAGCCGTGTATAAAAAATTTACATCAGATCTTGATTTTGAGAAAATGTTTGACAGGCGGAGAAACAAAAGGCTTAAAATAAAGCTAGAGTTTTGGAATACAATCCGTGGAAATAGTCACTATATATATTTTTTTATTTTAACGTAGAACCATTTTAGTCAGACACAATTAGAGAATATGAATATTTTTGGAAAGATTGTTTTATAGAAATAATGATGGACTTAGATGAACGATCAAAATTTGACAAATCTGTTTATTTTCAATTTACTCTGTACAGTTGATCCAATCGTAATAAGTTTTTATTAAAATTGTTGACAAAATTGAAACATATGGCGCCTATTTTCAATATTTAGTTTAGGTTATTTAATTTCATAAAAGAATTAATCGATGATTTTATATGCGTTTTCAAAGCGAATATGGCGCATTTCTTTATGAATGAAAGTGTTTATCTATTGAAAGAGAACCGAATTCCAAGACTTATCGAATAATTAGGTCTTGTCTTGTCTTGGCTTGTCAGCAACGATAACATTGTGTGAACATTGTCACACCAAGCTCCCTTGTTCCCCTAGCCGACTACCTGTCTTGCTGTGCATTCTGCTCGATTTGTTTGACATGCAAATACAAATTGAAGCGGTTTACCGAATTTCAACACAGCAAAAGCAATTAAATTCGACACTTTAACTTGTCGCTGTATGGGAGAATGTTGTACGTCTCTGGTATCGTATCGAACAATTGTAATGAAATCTGATTTGAAGTGAGAACGTTGCAATCGAAATTGGATTCCAACAATTTCGCACATTCCAGCGAAAATAAACACCTTGCGAATAAGTTGTTAAAAAAGGTGTCGACATTGTCTAAACCAAAGTCGCACAAGACGACCTGACGTAAGGGGTTAGGAGCGTTGGAAAAGACATGCAAACGCTCCGATACCGGGAAGCATAGAACTATAAAGCGATGTAAGATATAATTTGAAAAAAGATTAGAGTTTCGGATTAGAGTGAATCATAGTATAAAATCGAAACATCGAAAATTTTAAATGATCAAATCACAAATTAATTCTTTCATTTTTTAAAATGGAATTTTGCAAATTTATGAACTAAAAAGCAGGGTCACACGTTTATCACACAAAACGCTTAGCGAATGCGCTTGGCAATATCAGGCAACAGCGATGAGCGAACACCGAACACCGAACACCGAAAATGCACTTAAGGTGTGCATTTGTTTTATCATCAAAGACAATGCTTGGCAGTGCTGGTTGGCAATGCATTCATAATAATATTATTGGCAATTTGCGGCAAAAAGCTCCAATCAAATTTGTAAGCATTTGACATTTATTATGGCGCAGTCGCAGCTGCAACAGCATCATCGGCATCATCGGCATCATCTGCATCAGCTTACCTCACCAGCTGCTATGAAAAATTTCGGGATGCCCAATGCAAATGCCAACAGCCTCTTCAACTTCAGCCCTCAACATGCATGCAACAGTTGGCAGTCAGCTCAGGCGGCCAAATACCATAGATAAAGCCAAAGTGCTACTCGCAAAAAGATGATTTATTCACTTATTGTATGCATACGAGACACCCGTTCACCCGACACCCGTACCCGATACCCAATACCCTCCAAAATGATACCATGCATGTGGTTCGGTTTCCTCCCGATCGCTGTGCTCAAAAGTATCACGACATTCTGTCTAATGTTGTTTTTCAGCTGCTTTGCTTCGCTTTGAGGTTTTACTCCTAGTCGAACGGATCGGATCGGATTGGATCGTCGTAAAACTTTAAATTGTCGCATGAGATTTCGCATTGCTACCCACAACGAAACCCCAATTCCTCCGATACCTCCGATACCTCGCCAAAGCCACCGCGCTTATCTTTGAAGCTTGCAAAGTTGCCACATTATTTATTAGCGGAACGGAGCAAGATTACCAAACACTTGCATTCATTTTAGTCGGTTTGCTCCATGGGAAAATTTTGCCTGCTTGCAGTTCAAATATTAAAAAAAAAAAAATAAAATATTAAAATTAAAATAATTGCTATTAATTATGTTCGTATCATTTTTGGAGGTATGTATCAACTTTAGAACGTCAAGCTTTTTAGATTTTAAACATACATGAAGCGTGAACGGGTATTTTCAGTTTGTCAACAAGTTTGTAACACATTAAAAGAGATTTCGTATACCCCATAAATTATACATATTCTTGATCAGCTCGACGTAACGAAAGATGTTGACCTGAAAGTCGAAACTTAAGCTTTTCTTGCAGTTTAATTGTTATAAAACAAAGTGCCACGCCCATTTTATGACATAGCATCGTCCTAAAGTTTTGATCGTTATAGCATACGGCTCCCATACGTATAAATAAGTATAAATATTATTGATCAGCTCGATCAGACGAATCTATCTAGCCATGTCCGTCTTTCTGTTGCGATGCGTTTTACTCAGAATGTTGTTAAGATATTGACATTAAATTTGAAATTTAAGCTTTTCTTGCTCTTAGGCAGTTTGTATGTCAGAATCAAGGTTTCACGTCCATTTTTAGGTATAGCCCCCATACAAACTTTCCTCCCATTTTCGAGTTTTTATATGAAAATATTTATTATTTATGAATACATTTTCTCCAAATCGGGTGAAAACACTTTTTATGTCATTCAATGTCAAAGTCAAGGTGCCACGCCCATTTTCAGGTATATCCCCCATACAAATCTACCGCCCATTTTCGAATTTTTGTATAAAAACCTTTATTTTTTCTGAATGAATCCAATTAAAATTTGGTAAAATCAATTCCAATGTCCACCTAAGTGGACACTATCGATATGGTAAGGATCGGGCTAATATAACATAAAGCCTCCATACAAGTTTGACCAAATTCATCTTGAAATTTAATCTAAGCACCTGGTGAGAATATAAACTATTAAAAGAGTTATAAAACGGGAATTTCACCTTCGGTTCCACCGAAGTAACTTTTCTTATATAAATGACTTAGGCTGCGTGGCTGGATCGATAGTAACACTTTGTTCAAATGTCATTATGCTCAATTTTGTAGTTAAGACTCATATTTTCAAATCATAAGAGCGTATTATAAGCAAAACTGGAAACTCTATAAACAATTTTAAAAATTGACAGATACTCACTGTTCTAACTAATGTTTCACCTCTTGTGTTGGTTCGTGGAACAATTTTTAGGACTCTTGAATCCAGGTTTTGGGTTCGAACCTTTGTTCAAGGCATTTCTTTTTATACCGGCTGCACATAGTGTGGATGGTATTTTCATTTTGTCAGAATGTTTGTAACGCATTAAAGTAGACGTTGTAGACCCTATATGTATTCTTGATCAGCTCGATGAGTCGAGTCGATCTAGTCATGTCCCTCCGTCGGTCTATCCGTCTGTCTGTTTATTTCAACGCGATTTTCTCGGAGACTACTGGAAATACTTAGCTGAAATTTGAAACTTAAGCTTTTCTTGGCAGCGACCAGGTCAAGTTTGAATCTGAAAGTGCCACGCCCAGTTTTTGGTATAGCCCCCATACAGACTTACCGTTTTTTCGATTTTTTGTATGAATAAAATTTACTATTTATGCATATATTCACTTCAAATTGGGTAAAAACATTTCTCATGTCATCCAATGTTAAATAATATTTGCCTCGCCCGTTTTAGGTATATCCCCCATACAAACTTAACTCCCATTTTCGATTTTTTGTATGAAAATGGTTATTATTTTAGAATGTATTCACTCCAAATTGCCTAAAAACACATCTAATATCATTCAATATCAAAAGCAAGGCGCCATGCCCATTTTAGCTAAGGTCCCCACACAAACTATCCGCCCATTTTCGAATTTTTATATGAAAATGTTTATTTTTTAGTAATTTTTTCACTCCAAATTGGGTAAAAACACTTTTAATATCATCCAATACCAAATCTAAGGTGCCACGCCCATTTTTTGGCAAACGCTCCACTCAACGTGAGTTGCATCAGACCATTGACCTCGTCGCAACCCATCTCGAAGTTCTATTTAAGGCTCTGATGAACACACACTAGTTTAGACACAATATTAGAATCAAATTTTAAGCTTAAAACACAGATATTCATAAAAAAATTAGAAATTAAATTAATTCGTTCTATATTATCATCAGTGACGTGGAAACTGAGTTTTTAAGAGGACTTGTCATAGTGGCCCGATCCTTGTCATATCGGTAATATATTCATAGGATGATAGTAAACATTGTTTTACCCAGATTAGAGTGAAATATACATAAATAAGAACTATTTTCATACCCAATTTGTAGCAAATACATTCATAAAAAGTAACTATTTTCATACAAAAAATATTGAATACATTCCATATCTATTTTGGAGTGTTTTACACTTTTTAAACACATTAAAAACACGAAAATAAGTGTTTCTCTGTTCTATAAGGAATATTAATTAGACTCCAAAAATATTCATGGTTGGACGAATTTAGAAGTCTCAATCAGTTGTTTTTAAAATGACTTCTAACTTTTTTTTAAATCTTTTTATTGAAACAACTTAAAATTTGGGTATATCCTTTCGGTTATCCGTTTGTTTAATGTTCTTACATCAGTTTATATTGTATTATTTATTTTATCAATAATACATTTTTTATGATTTTTTATGATTAAACTAGTCGCTTTCGACATTCCCTATCTGGTGTCGGGACATGCATACGGATCCTTCATCTATTGCAATTCGTTCAATACTTACTGATACAATTCAAATCTTGATTTCCTTCTTTATGGGAAAGCATTGTCACGATCTGCGTTTTTCTCAAAATCAATATAAATATTGACTTGGGTTCAATTAGTTAAAACAGGAAATTATATTGTTTAATTGTTGAAATAATTAAGGGTGCAGCACAAATGTTGAAAATGTAAAAGCTTTCCAGAATAAGAACAGGAGTGGTAAAAAGATTTAAAGTGGTCGATGCACATCTGTGACAGAAGAACAGTTTGAAAATTGCATTAAAAACTCGAATTGTATTACTGTTTTTGATTCAAATAATTTTTGACAGTAATGAAAAATTTTTCGATTGGAAAAATGTATGCTTTAATCAACTAGGCTGAAAGTTGAATGAGATTACTCGAATCAAGCTTTAGTGCGGGGAATGTTTTATATAAAAATTCATTGAATGGCGGTGACTAAAAAACCCGCTCGTAAACCGAACCAGCGGTTCAAAAGTATCTCGAACTAAAGGTGGCAAGCTATTGATAGTTGACGATAGTTTTCTTTAAACCATCAATAGTCGACGACGGTTGTTTTACAACTATCGATAATCTACAATAGTCCCATCCACCAAGTAAATTATTTGTGTACAGTGAATGTCACTGAATCACACATTTTGAAAATTAAGTGTGTCCTAAAAAAGTAGCTTTCTGAGGAGTGGCATAAAACAGTGTCAAAACATGTAAATAATTGGTTAATTCCTTGACAAAAAGAATGAAAACACTTCTGAATGAAATAGTCTGTCAAACTAAATACAAAAAATAGGCGTTTCTAATATACTTTTTAACATTAGTTAAATAGTGTTTTTTTTTATCAGTGACGCCACAAATAAATAAACGCTCAAAAATTAATTTTAGTGACCATCGATAGTATTAAATAATGTGGAACAAATTGAAATGAAAATCGGCATCTAATGCCTCAAAATCGCTAAGGAAAGTAGTAGTTAGCTAAGAACGTAACATACAATCTCTTTTAGTTTTTGATCTTTTTTGCCATACATATAAACATACTATTTTGAGAGAGAGAAAAATAGAATAAATCATTTTATTGAAGAGTATTAACACTTCTGTTCTTTAACAAAATTATATTCAAAATTCTACTCACCAAACTTAACACACAAACCACAGAAGCTCATCTATCGAATGAAACACACCAAAAAGTTTGTAAAATAAAGAGAGCGTAAGCGAGAGTTGCTTGATAAATACTAAGGTGCTAGTGAGCAACCCCGAATCTCTGTTATGTACGAATGCTACTCGCAGTGTGTCGTTGGCAGCCAGTGTGAGAGGTTGTGTGTTGTGCGTTCGTCGCTCTGTAAAAATATTTCGAAACTCGACGAAATTTAATAATTTGTACGCGAATTAAAAAAAAAAATAAATAAATAAATATGCAAGGAAAAAACAAAAACTAAATAATTGTGCAAATTAAATAATTTTAAACAAAAATATATAGAAACAGTTTTAATATAATTTATAAATAACAAGCGTGCTTCGGTAAATTAAAAAAAAAATTATTGCAATTAAAAAAAAAAAAATAATAATAATAAAATAAAAAATACCTATTAATAAAAAAATAAAACAAATCTGTTTTTGTTTTTATATTTCAACAATTTAAATCTGTCTTTTTACTACTGCTGTTGTTGTTGTTTTTATTGTTAAATAAAAAAATTATTTTGTGTTTTTGTTTCAAGCTTGGAAAAGTTTTTATATTTACAAATAAATTGGCGCGCATTTTTTTTTTTTTTTTTTGTTGCTTTACGTTTTATTTGATTTCTTTTTTTGTATTGTTGCTGCTGTTTTTGTTGTTGTGAAAAATTAATTTAAACAATATTGTGTAAATCTACAACAACAACAAAAACAATATTTGCTATTTGTTGTAATTTTACAAATTGTTTTTTTTTGTTTTGTTTTGTTGGCTTTGTGTGTCGCACTTGAATTTAAAATTTTTTTTTTGTTTTTTTCTCATCAACGAAATTCAAATTTGTATGCAAAACGCACAACGCGTCGTATGCGTAATGTGCGGAAATAGCGCTCCTTCGTCCTTTCGTCATGTGCAACAGTTGACCGAATAAAACAATTTAAATAAAAAAAAATCCATTTTCTTTTTTTTTCTAAATTTCTGGCGCCGCGTTGTCTTTTATTGTTTTTGCTGTGCCATTCTGTGCCGTCGGCATTCGCATTAAATTTTCTGATTGTGCAAAGTGTTTTGTGTGAATTTTTAAGAAAGCAAAATTAAATAAATACTTTAATTAAATATTTTTACAATTCTTAGTTTAATACATGCACATCATATGCATGTATATATGCCTACCCCACCGCTCTCGTCGTCGCATCATTCCCATCGCATCAAATATCGCAACCAAGCGTCTGGCGCACGCCCGATAAAGTGAGACGTTGTAAAACGCGTGTGAAAACATTAAAAAAAAAAAAAACAAAAAAAAAAATTGCAAAGTGCGGCGTTGTTCGTTTAAGTTAAGCAATTTGAATTGTGTTGTAAATTACTACAAAGAATAAATCGAGACGACTGTGAATATCTGAAATAAATATATACGATACACATATATACTACATAAATAATAATACAATAAAAAAAAAAAAATAATTTATATATACATATAAATAAATAAATAAAAAAAAAAAAATTAGAATGCGTTTCATCGAATCCATTCCGGCTACGGCTATATTTGTGTCTGCCTGGTGCATGTTGGTGGCTTGTTCGCGGGCAACATGTCAAGCATAATTAATTTTCGCTACTTTAGCTGTTGCTGCTAACAACAACAACAACAATAAAAATTATAATAAGAAGAGGAAAATAAAAATAATAATAAAAGAAATATCGCCGATTTCGTCGCTGCCATCACCTCCACCACCCTCCACCACCAGCACCACCCACTAAGCACAATTAACAAATCGTCCAATCGTCGGATTCTCCGCTGCACTCCGTTCGGCTCTTAACTGAATCGATACGATCCGTTTTTATACGTTTGAGGGCGCTTCAAGTGCTGGAATTGTAATTACGGGTAAAGTTTACAAACGCCTTTCAACTTTTCTTTGTAATTAATCTTTTATTTTCAATGTTTTTGTTTTGTTTTATTTATTTGCGTTTTTATTGTTTTCTTGCCGTTTTTGTTTTTGTTTTTCTTCTTATTATTATTTGTTGCTTTTGTAATTTTTTGTTGGTTGTTGTTGTTGTTTTCTTTCAATGTATTTTTATAAAGTGTTTTGCTTTAAGATAGAAATCGACAAGCAAACACACATCCCATTCATTCATATATATCCATTTAATTGAAAATATCTACAAATCGACATACATTTTATTCCTATATGCCAACATTTTCTTATCTGATTTTACTGTTAAAAAAAAAGAAAAAGAAAATAAAATAAATTAAATTTGAAAAATTATTTAAATGTTTGCATATCATTATTTTTTTCGTTTTTAATTTGTCATACTTGCCTAATGCAAAAAATTTGGAAATAAGAAACAAAAAAAAAAATTATATTAGAAATTTGTAGCCTAATTTTTACACTAGGTTCCTTTTAATATAATTCGAACCCGTGGAATTTGTCCCTTTTCACCCCTCATGTTTTGTCACAAGTTTCTCAAAACGTGTTAATGATTTTTGGACATCAAAAATATGTACTCTGGTTTTCCATCAATATTCGTCTTAAAATAAATGTATTGTTTTTTGTTTTTATAAATAATTTTACACAAAACTAGTCCCAGAAACAAAAAATGCTAACAGAAAATTGGAAAGAAAAATTGGATAAAATATCAAGAAAAAATTTTGGTCATAAAACTTAAGAAAGACGACCACTGGAACACCACCACAGATTGAAAACTTACACACTTTTAATAATTTTCATTTTTTTTTTTTTTTTTTTTTTTTGTACATGTTGGTCGAACAAGGAGTTCTTCAAAATATAGAGCTAGTGGTGGAAAACAATCGATGGTAGTAGGGAAATCGATAGTTACAATCGGTGGTAGCAAAAAGCCAGTGCTCTAGTTTTCACTGTGTTTAGACGATGCTAGATTTTCATGTTATTTAATCTGACTTTGTGCTTCGTCAAATTGTTGTACAAATTATTCATAAGATTCATTGAGAAATAATGAACAATTTGGACTTAATGGCTTCGGTGGGGTTATCGTTAGCCTGGGGGAGGATGTAGTCTTTAATGGCTACTCACTTGAAAAGTTCTGGCAGGAAATAAGGAAAAGTAAAATAATTTGAGCACTAAAATTACTTTAGTTTTTTCCTTTTTTTTAATTTCTATTATTTGATTTGGAGATTTTTTAAAATAAATTAAAATATACTTGGGTTTGTATAAAATCGTTAGAAACCAATAGAAATGGTAACAAAATTTATTTTAGCTTGACTCATTTTTTTCACAAATATGTAGTTTTTTTTTCCTTGACCTGAATTTTTCGAGTAAGACGCTTAACTAAAAAAATCGGACAGACGGAATGTAACTTAGTAATATCTTACATAAAAATTTTTTTATTATTATTTGGTAAAGGAGTACTTTGTGAATTCCTTTTTATTTGTATTACGTTATAAAATTTAAAGAGGCGAATACTTTAAGGTTCTATCAAAGAAAAAAATACTTTTATGTTTTTAATATTGATTATTTTTTTTTATTTTAGTTTTGGCTTTATACAAAAAAAACATTTATTTTCATTGTTTAGGCTTTCTCGCTCGCTTGTCTTGTTTCTTGTGCAAGATTTCAAACAAATCAAGCATTACAAATCATTTTGATCATAATTTTCAAATTTATGAACAAATAAACGAAACATTTTGCAATTTTCATTTATTTTCATGTTATGATTTTATGTCTGTTGCAGTTGAACTATTGCATACACTGGAATTATTTTTATTATTCTGCGTTATTTATTTTATTTTCTGTGCAAATATTTCAATTTCTTATACAAAATAAAAAAAAAAATAAATAAAATAGAATTATTAACATTTTTATTACCAACAAATTGGCTCATACATGTACGTTAAAGCATATTTCTGGTACTAATGAAATAGTTGAAAACTTGAACTCAAAATCAAAAAATGGTAATGGTTGAAAATCTCAAAGCATAACAATTTTTTTTTCAGATTGACAGTTTAAGAGTTTTAAATTTTTGAAAAATTCTTATAAAAATAAGTCTAAATTAAGTCACAAGAAAGGTTTTTATATAAATCGAAGAAAATACTCTATTATATACATTTTCCAATCAGATAAGAATTTGAAAATTTTATTAGAATTAAGTACTCAAAAGTGATAAATTTCTATGGAATCAATCGCTTACAGTGGATATATTAAATCTTAATTACATGTTTGGTAGCTCTGACTTCTTTAGTCCAAGGTAATTGGTTTCATACGACAGACAGGCGGACGGAATGATTTACAACGTACATAGTTACATATATACCATTCGTATAGGGGGATCAAAACGTGTTATATGAACGAATCGTAAATGCCTGGCCAGTTTGTTTGATTTTATGTATGGAATTCGTTTTCGTTTTAAATTTAAACTCAATACCAAAAAAAGCTGTGACAGGATGTCTATGATGATTGAATAAACCAGCGTAAAGTTTATGTTAAGCGAATTTTATTTTCCCAAGGCCTTCATAACATTGCCTGTTAATTTGAGTTCTAGAGTATTAAGAATTCTAGAGTTTTAAGTAAGTCACACTTGTTTTGGACGACAGTTTGGCAGAAAACATTTTGCATTCTGCCGTTTGTTTTACTTTTTTGTACAGAAAAAAACACAATTCAATTCGTTTTTTATATTTGTAGCAATTGAATTTGTACAGGTGTTCAGTTTCGGTGTTTAAATGAATATGAACGATTCGCGAAGAATGAAGTGAAGAAAAGCACCAATCACTGATAGAGTGAACAGTTTCAATGTTCGCGAAGAGCGATACAGAAAATCTTTGATAAGTGAACATGTTCACTGAGGGAAAAGAAAATCGCAAGTCGCTACTTTCATTCGCAGTGCGGCATTGCGATTTTTAAGTCATTGTGAAAAAATCACCGAAATTGGTTTTTTTTGCCAACACTAATGAGCTTAGTTTGTACTTAGTATTCTTTCATATGGAGTCATTTTTTTAATTTCGCTCATCGAAATGTCTCGGCAATTTCTAGAAATTTTTAATTTAAAAAACTTAAGTAGAAATTTTTTATTTGAGGACTCGTTCGATGACTTGTGTTTGTTTTTAGCTAACGTTTCGTAACAAATATTTTGTGGCGTTAAGATGAAATTGACATAAGACATAAAACAAAAAAGTCGTAAACTCAGATTTATTTCGATAATAAAGTAACACGAACATGAAATTAACTACAAATATCACCGGTTCTGGTTGTCAGAGTGTAGTTCGAATTTATTTAATTTAATGCGATATAACATTTTTTAACTGCTAACTAAACAACATTTTTCTATCTTATTATACTGGCGTGCAAAATTTAGTTTTTTTTTTATATGAGACTAATTTCCGATGTATTTTTGCCCTCTGAACACGATTCTGGTGGCCATCACGTCTGGTTTTCCAGAAAACTTGGGTTAAAGACCCCAAAAATCGTGTTTTTTAATATTACCCTGTGTTCTTGGTTTCGGCGTTACTTTTTTAAAAAATGATTGTTGATTATGATTTAATCGATGAGTGCACATTTGGTGAAATTATTTATAATTATTTTCTTGTTTTTCAAATTTTTTTCCTATAAAAATTGAATTACAAATTTTATTGAAATAATAAATCTTCCATTCATATTTTCAAATAATGCATTTAATCGGAATAATCGACGCATTTCGTAGTTTTATCCTGAAGTGGTGTATAATTTTTTTAAAATTATTTTAAATGAATTTCTTAATTTAAGAAAAAAAATTATTGTAGCAAATCTGTGTTGTATTGGAATAAATTCGAGTGACATAAAAGGGTTTAAACTGCGAAATAAAATAATTGCACTGAGTCTACATGTAACTTTGTCCGTCCGTCAGTTTTTTCCTCTGTCTTTCTGACTGTCTGATTGTCTGATTGTCTGTGTACAAAAGTATCTCTTAAAAAAATGTGCATGCCGCATAAGGCGGACCTATGGACGCATTGGACAGACACGTAGACAAACTGAACAGTAGGCTGTATGACAGTTGCCCAGACGGAAAAAGATAAATGGACAAATGAACAGGCGGACAGACAGAAAGATAGAGACGTACATGGGTGTTACATATAAGCACGAGTATCTTTATATGAATGTGCATCTGACTCTTTTTAACAATTTTTTCTGTTGTTTTCATATAAAAATGCAACCATACCAGTTTCGCGTCTGGGTCTTAGCCGCATTCACAGCCAACATGCCGCAAAAATACAAGTTTGCTACAATTTCTTACTCCGCAGCTGCCTTAGTCACTGCATTCACAGACAGTGCGTTGCGAATGCGAATAAATGTTTGTACCTATTTTAGATGATCTTTAATTATTATGAAATATAATATTGCTTTGGACTGAACATTGCCTTACTTACCAAGAGTGAGGGTCAGGCTTGGGTAAAAGCTCAAAACAATTGTCATCCTTATCACTCAACTTGACGTATTTCTTCTTCTTGGCTTTTGTTGAATGGTAGGCGCAATCTGAGACCTGTTCTATTTGTTTTAATTATTGATTTCATTCAATGACGGTGCTTGATATTCAGTGGAATCATAACATGGTGTAGGGCAGCTGGTGCTGCTTTAAAGCGATACGTAATTGTTCGGGTACACTACATCCATACTCTGGTTCACAAGTTTTCAAATTAAATTTTCTTTAAAACTAAAGTTTTTAAATGTGTTTGAGTACTAAAATTTTTAATACACACTGTACATTGTTGATCGGATGAGAATCGGACACTCGTTGTATGTTTGGTCGTTCGTTCGTTCGCTCGCTCGTTTGCTATTAAATTTGCTATGTTTGTTGTTGTTGTTGTTTTTTTTTTTATTTTTTTTTTTTTTGTTATTGTTTTTTGGTCATTTATGCACGCACCTGTCCGCCAAGTAGCGCAGAGCAACAAATAGTCGTGGCAAGACGATGCGAATGCGATGCGATTCGATGCGGTTCGGTTTCTGATGAAATACGTTAGAGGGGAGTCGCAAAGTGCGGCGCTAACGCTGTTTGTGGCACAGGTGTTTGTTTTCGATCGTCTCTCTTAGCTACTGCTTCATCTGCGTCTGCTACTCTCAATTGACCCTCAATCGCTTGTATGTGTTTGTGTGTGTGTGCGTGTGTATATATTTGATTTTGTATTCAATATTTTAATTGTGGCGGTGGCGCTTCTTTGACTTTTTGTCTTAAACGAATTATAAACCTAATACCGAATGCCTTTTTTATGTCTCTTTCTAACTCATTGTCTCTTGCTTGTTTGTATTTAGCTCTCTTACTCTCGCTTGCTCTCTGTTAGTTTCTCATTTGTGTCTTTGAAAACATAATACGAGTAATAATCCGGCAATTAAAATATGATCGCATAATAACTCGACACCCGGGTCCGTAATGATTTATGGCTTAGCGCGTTTCGCTTATTTATTTATTGCCCACCTCTCAAGGAGCGTTTTTTTTTCTGTGCGGGATGAAGGAGGGCGGAAAGAGCAGAAGCTCATTGTGGTACATCTGCTTTTGCAGCATCTTTTTTATTTTAAACTTAAAAAAAAAAAAAAAAAAAAAAAAAAAATTATAATAAATATGTATAAAAGTTAAAGTGAAGGTGAATCTTTAATTTTGTTGTCAAGTCAAACGACAAATGATTCCACTGTTTTTTGCTATTCACTTCTGGAAGCCGGCATGGCTAGTTTGTTTTGGATATTGTTTGTTTATTTTTTTGTTGTTTATTTATTATTTTGGTAAAACCCAAAAATTTAACTTGACATTTATTCGCTTTCGTTTGGCTGCCGCTCTAACTATTTCATCTAATTCGGATGCTCTTGCGCTTTGTTTAACGTAATAAATAACTCTAAATGACGAGCAAGTGGTTGAACGGTCCTAAACAACGAAACGAAGGCAACAAAGAACGATTGAACGAACGTACGGACCATAGTAATTATAATTAATATGTATCGTAATTCAATGAAACTTGATCGACTCTTATTTGAACTTGAGCATATATGTATGTATGAGACACATTCGTATGTACATATATGCCGAATGTTTGTATGTGTATACGTATGTGTTTTTGTATGTACATATGTGTGCAGTGCAATATAAAATAGTATACATATGTACATATATATGTGCACATTGTAATTGCCTGCTGATTGCGTGGGTTGCCATTTCATTGGGCGATTTGTAGCTGTTTTACTCAAATGCGCAGCAGTTAAGTGGCACGCTCAAGTGGCATCTACTTACATGCATACAGGCATTCAAATACATACATACACATATGTTCAGATATGTACGAGTAGTACACGCTGTTATATTACCACAAATAATCGGAAGGAACATTTCCACAGCCTTAAGATATAAATAATCTTTAGTGTAAATTTACATGTGTTCTTCTCTTCTATAGTTTGGGTGTTTACTCAACTTACAATAATCGTCATTACGCAGACAGACGAAACGTCCAGTTTTCATAGCTACTATATGTATGTATTTTTTAGTATTTATGTATGTAATATTTAAAACATGAAAGCTGTCAAATTCGGTCGGAAACGAGGTACCCTGTACGATTTTTGAACCTTTAATTATGTCCTATATTAGTATTTTTCTTTATGGAATATTATAGTTTCTAGCTTCATATTCTGAAAAAAAAAAACATTATTATAACAAAAAGGCAATACATAAATATGTATTTTATGTATTATACAACAATTTGTATATACTTTTCATTAATACTCCAAATTTAGGGTTCATTACGATTCAAATTTAGGAATTTTGTTGTGGTTAGCATGAAAATAGGCCTGACTTAATTTGGTTTTTGTATTATAAGTACCAAAAAAGGTTTTCTTACCCATAAGCACAGTCCGTACTAAATTTAGAAATCCTAGATTCGTATGATAGAACCATTAAAATGGAGCTTAATTAAAACTGGTTGTAAGTGACTTAGGCTTATATCTTGTTTAAGTCTCCTAAATATTGGACCATTAAGGGTCCGATTTTAAATGATATCCTTTATTTTGATAACTATTTTGAATTTTTCAAAAACCAAGCACAGATTTATAATCAGTGACCCGTAAAACATTTTGG
The DNA here is from genome assembly GCA_018903435.1 of Leucophenga varia. Lineage (NCBI taxonomy): Eukaryota > Metazoa > Arthropoda > Insecta > Diptera > Drosophilidae > Leucophenga > Leucophenga varia. Next base: position 185,675 of record JAEIFJ010001799.1, read on the forward strand.
ACAACTGGAATTTTAAACAATAAGTGACAGGACTCAACCCCTGTTTTCTTGAAAAAAGAAAAGCAACTTCAGAAAGAACCAGGTCCCATCCTTCTTTCAAAATTCATGCAGGGCAATGTAATTTGCCTGTATATGGCAAGTAAGTTGTCTGAAGTAAAGTCTTTTACTTGTTCCTAATTGAATTTATTTATTTAAAAAACAAGGAAAACGTTAACTTCGGTGGAACCGAAGCTGAAATACCCGTTACATGGGCGTGTCGTCTTGGTTTTGACCCTGGATGACCAAAAATGTTTTTACCCAATTGGGAGCGAGTACATTCATGAATAATTACTATTTAAAAAAAAAATCGAAAAAAATCGATAAGTTTGTATGGGGGCTATACCTAAAAATGGGCGTGGCACTCATTTTCGAACTTAACCTAGTCGTTGCCGAGAAAAGCTTAAGTTTAAAATTTCAGCCCAATATCTTTATATCTTCATCGAAAAGATCGCATAGCAACAAACAGACGGACAGACAGACGGACATGGCTAGATCGATTCGTCTCATCGAGCTGATTAAGAATATATATACTTTATGGGGTCTCCGATGATTCCTTCAATGCGTTACAAACTTTTTGACAAACTGAATATACCCGTTTGCACTATGTGTAACGGGTATAAAAGCAAGTCGACACTAAATGATTTTTTTTCTTTTGGTCAAGCATCGGGGACTATGCTTATCTTATAGATTTTTGAGGTACTGGAGACCGAACTAGGGTTAAATAAAAGCTTAAATCTTCCGTCACAAGAGCAGGGATCGAATCATCAGAATCATGCGCTCACCCCGCATTATTGTTTCATATCGAAAATAAGAAGACTCGTATTTTTTTTTTTAAATTGGATAGCATATAATGATGCCGCAAACTCCCTCAAGTTTTCCATATATATTACAAGGTTGTCTCTGAATGAAAACTTGAATTTAAACATTTTTTCTGCTAATTAAATCTACAATTAAAACTAATTCCTTTGTTGTTTTTAAACCCCTCGCAGAGCATGCGTCATCTTTTCGAATGTCGGTACATATTTTTTATTATCTTTTTGTTTACTCGCAAATATTTTAAAGCAAAGCAATGTGCCTTCGCTGTACCCCCTTTCACGTGCTACAATTTCACCATATTATCAAATGGCAGAACCCCTTCCGCCCAATTGATCATCAGTGCCTTTGGAAAATGCGTCACAATATTCTTTTTGGCGTCATCGACGTTCCCCGAACGCTTTCCGGCTGAGTAATTTCGCAACTTTTGTCTGGCTACACGAAGCAAGTTCAACAACAACAATCTGGCGCTGAAAATAATAATTAATATTTGCAAAGCAATTAAACTTATTAAAGCCCTCATTGATAAGCTAAAAATAAAAGCGACAAATGCGGCGTGCACGAAATGGTAGACTTTTTTGGCTTTGGGGCTCGCTTAGAACAGAACCCAATACGAGAGTGTATCTATAAAAGTATCTGTTTGCGCTTCTGCATTTGTGTGTGTGTGTGTCTGTGAACTCAACTTGATGAAAGATCTTTAGATTTATTTAAACCAAATTTTTCTTATTATCAGTCAACATTTGTTTTATCTCCAAGCGTGCGCTCTTTACTCTTTAAATAGTTTGTCGCTGTACGTCGCTATTTATTGCTATTCTGTGCAAACAATTTGTAAATTATTTAATTGAGATTTTGTACAATAAAAAAAAAAAAAGATAATAGTTTATTATCTTCTGAATTGACTTTTCATAAATATCTTATCCCTGCTAAATGCTAATGTCTCCTCCATATATACATATGTATGTATATGCGTTAAGTATAATTCTTCTAATTCTTTCAAAGAGTATAACAAGTTTGATTTCAATGAAATTAAGTTGTTTCCTTGGATTTTTTTTTTTACAATTTCTCTTGACTAGCAATTCCACTTACATTTTATTCAACATGACACATTGCCAACCATTGCGCACCAAAAATATTAAAGAAGAACGCAGTCTTTTCATTCCCTTGAAGCCAGTGGTGCCCGCCAACAGAAAGCAGAGAGGCGACTGCTACAGCTACAGCAGAAAAAGTGCAGCAACCTTATGCAGACATCTTGTCACCGTCGATGAAGCAACACATCCCTACTTTTCCCTTTCTCTCCCGATATATGTATCTATTTACACACATTCAACACTCACAACAAGCCAGCTACGCTAAGCTGGTTATCTGGTATAATGCAGGGAGCAGCTTATAAATTAGAAACGCACTCATAGATACACACATGCACACACACTTATACTATACTATATGTATTACAATACATTTATACGAGTATAAATCCATTATTTATTTACATAACTACTCAGTAAGAAATATATTCAACACAAAAATAATGCATGACTATAAAATTACAACAAGTGTTTTAGAACAAATAGCCATGATGGTAACAGCATGAAGTGTACAAAAATACATCAGGAGTGGATGTGAATTTGAAGTTTAAAATAAAGTTTGCTATAAGGTTAGGTTAGGTTGCAATGGTCGAAGCGTTTATTTACCAGTTGAGTCCCATTGTGATGCCATATGATCTCTTATATGTGATTCCCTACTCGAACCAATTTGATCTTCAAACGAATCTGGTTAGTAAACCAATCTTGACTGATGTGCTTTTCCGAGAAATAGTAGCGGCAAACCATATTCTTCCAACGGCTGGATAGTGTCAAAGGTGACCCCACTTCATTATTGCAGCCATTCGATTGCATGGAGACTTTGCACTTCTTTTGAAAGAGACGGTACAGTAGCCTGTAACTGGCCGAGAGAGCTCCAAGAATTTGAGTATTGCTGTGTGACCGAGTTTAATAATATGCAGGGCGAATGTCTCCTTTAATCTTAAAGCATTGTTTGTAGCCATCTTCTTGGCTTTGAGATTAAAGGGTAGAAAGCTGAAGAGTTAGTTAATTATTTGAAGACTTATTTTAAAATGATTACATAAACATTCTTGGACATAAAAACAGGTGTTAGGCAAATTAAATTTAGGATAGTACTAGATGTGATTTTACCCAATTGAAGTAAACCCATTCATAAATAATACCAATTTTCATATAAAAATTCGAAAATGGGCGCTAAATTTGTATGTGGGCTATACATCAGAGTGGGCGTGGTAATCTGAATTTAACATACAAACTACCTAGGACTGAGAAAAGCTTAAGTTTCGAGTTACAGCTCAATATCTTTAAAACTGACCGAATAAATCACCTCGCAACAGACAGATAGACAGACATGGCTAGAACAATGCGTCTCATCGTGCTGATCAAGAATATATATACTTTATGGAATCTCCGATCCCTCTTGTAATGCGTTACAAACTTTCAGATAAAATTTTACTTATTTACAAATTTTACTTATTTAAACTGATAGCAAAGAGTATCAATGTCATCGACTAAGCTAAAAAATGCTTTAACTGAAAACTTCTTCATGTTTTACAAATATCAAAAGATCTAAATGCATCGTATAAATCTAGTCGACTAATTCATATTGACTTTTAATTAATAAATAATATTTACAAGGAAATAGCTTCAATTAGTCATCTAGGGTACAATGTACGAATGCAGTGAATCATAATGACTTAATTTCAACAGAACTAGTCAGACTAGACGCATCGAATTTCACAAAATTACAATGAATATCATTTTGCATTAAGTTTTAATTAGTAACTGCGAAATATCTTCTTTATATGTAATATCTTTTCATGCTTAAATGCGCAATTCATCCAACATTTTTTGAACTTTTACATAACATATCTAACAATAAGTATAAAAAGTCTTGTTGGAAGCAATCAGGTACGTATTACCATTCGGGTATGTGATTTCTTTATTGCTTCCTTTTGAAGACAAATAATTTTGTCCAAATAATAATTTTGAATAAATTGATTTCAGTAATTATGCAAAATTTCAAAAAGCGATCTAGTTTTTGTAGTTCCATTAGGTGGCTACTTGTTGCCTTGTCAATATGAAATTTATATGTAAATTAAGATTATGTATTCAAATATTCGAATAAATATATGAAGCACCACTATCTGAGCATATTTCTATTTTTGACGTAGTACACGAGTACAGATCGCATAAAAATGCCATAAAGAATGGAAGCGAAATTTGTGATAATCATATGTTAATTTCTGATCTTGTAGTATAAGTCGTCAATTTTTAATGTCTCTTTATATGTTTCTATACATATATACATATAAATGTATACTCATACATATATACCTATACTACAATACATATATGAATATGTAGAATGTTTGGACTTATATTTTTGAAATTAAATTCATTCGAAAGATTTTATGTCAAGATACATTCACAGAATAAACTGTATGGTCATTTCGATCATAAAAATTATGCGATTATCTAAGGCTAAGGACCATTTTATAAGCTTTTCACATTTTTTTTTAGAATAATAAAGTAATCATAAAGTTGCCATATAAAATCGTTGTTATATTAATATATTTATATAGATTAGATTGGGTATTTTCTTTCTCGATCAAGCGTATAGCAGTAACGTTATCTTTTGAATGAACATTTTCCCGAGGAACCATAGGTCTAAAGTCAAATCTGACCGCATTTCCACTTGAAAATTAGCTAGAAATATTTTTTTTAAAATATATTATTTTCTAGCGTACTCCTTGAAAGGGAAAGGTTTTTCCTTCTTCCATTTTATGTATTTTGAGGCCTCGAATCCAAAAATGTCAACTTAAAAATGTTACCAATAACTGTTTTTGCAATATCCTTAAAAATCTATTTATTTTAGCACTTTTTTTAAATTATTTCTTAGCTTTATATCGATGAGCTCTTCGTCGTTTGAAATATTATAAACTTATATCACCAACAACTTCTCTCCTCAACTTGAATACAAATGAAAGATATTTTACAAATGTGTAATTCGTGTTTCTGGGTTTTGGAACGTTGGATCTGAGGCCCAGTGCGGGACATAAAATAGTTTTTCTTACCTTTTCTTTGTTAAAATTATGGTTAATTTTACTATACTATTTATGTAGATGTGTACTAAGACGTGATTTTTGAAAATTTTGAACTGGCGCATAATGGGGCCTGGAAAGCGGAAAAGCCACATATTGAACTTTGAAAAATTGTTTTGTAAAGGGGTTTCCGAAACTTGAACCTGGGCCCGTTTATGCTCCCAATAGACAAATTAATAATTGAATGAATACGTTTTTGTAAATATAAAAATACTTTTTACTTCATTTCAAAATAAGGGGGAACCGAATCACTCCAGGTTCAGCTAACATTGACACATAAGCAACAGCTCCTCTTTTACTGTCTTCTAGTCCCTTACAAAATATCTAATTAATCGTTCATATGCCAAAGATAGGATATAAATCTTTAAGATTTTCCTATGAAGTAGACGTTTCAGGTGCATTTCATGAATTCTATGGTGAAAAGGTAAAAGTGCTTAAGTCGACTTAAGCAAAAATTAAGATAAGAATTCTACGCTGATCTCCGTATTGTAAGGTACCTCCATGCAAAACTTGAATTATTTTTTACGATTTTTGAGAAAGTCAGAGACATATTTATTTTTGCTTAATCTCACTTTTGTGTACAATTTTAATTTATTTGAAACTTAGAAACTGCTCTCCTGAAAAACGATAAAATGTCTTAAGTAGTTTTTCCTTTTTACCACAGAAATCTTGGCCCTTAAAACATTTTCAGGAGTCGTCAGTTTGTGTTCATGCGAGAATGGTAGATGTGGATTACCCACGGGTGAATTTGCACCTCTGTGTCTGCCACTCTGGACTCTCTTTAGACTGATACACTTTTCACATGATTCTTCCTTTTGCAGCTAATGGGACCATCCTCGGACTAAAGTCACCTCGTGGTATCTCTTAGTATCTCTTTAGTCGCCTTTTACTCGAGCAAGTGCATATGGCTATATCCTCGTCGATATATTATGCCCACTACCCGATGATACGACCAACTAATTTCACATACAAATAATTTTTATACCCCCCACATATAGTGTGAAAGGGTATTATCAGTTTGTCTGATGGTTTGTAACGCATTAAAGATGCATTGAAGACATCATAACCTATATACTCGTACTATACATATATTGTATTATTGTTTAGTAATTAAAGAATAAGCAAACAAATTAATATTATGGAGGTAATTAAAATTTGTAAGTTAATGTAAATGTGTTCGATATTTTGGCAAATTATCACGAATTTTAACAGCGCAAATTGTTGAAACTAGCGTAAAGAGTTGCTTTTTCCGATCCTTCAAACTAATGACTAAGTTTTTTAACTCTCCCGGTTTTTTTTTATCTTTCTATTTTTCTAATTTTTTTTCTTTTAAAATTTTTATTTCAAAAAAAATTAAAAATTTTTAATAAATTTATTTAAAAACCCCTAAAAAAAAACCCCCCAAAAAAAAAAAAAAAAAAAAAAAAAAATTAATTAAAATTAAAAAAAAATAAACTCTAAAAAAAATATATAAAAAAAAAAAAAAAAAAAAAAAATTAAAAAAAATTATATTTTTTTTAATTTTTTTTTTTTTTTTATTATTTTTTATAAACCATAACGATAGTGTTCACTTATGTGGACATTGGAATTGATTTTACCAAAATTGAATTGGACTCATTTATAAAAAATAAATGTTTTCATACAAAAATTCGAAAATGGGCGGTAAATTTGTATAGGCGCTATATCTGAAAATGGGCGTGGCACAGACGGGCAGACAGACAAACATACAGACAGACGGATATGGCTAAATCGATTCGTCTCGTCGAGCTGATCAAAAATATATATACTTTATGGAATCTCCGATGCCTCCTTCAATGCGTTACAAACTTTCCGACAAATCTTCACACTATGTGTGGCGGGTTTAAAAAAAAGTGTTATTTTCAAGATGGTGTAGCCTACGTATATTTTAAAATTTTTCAAAATCGTTTTATTCTTGAAACTATCTCACCTAAGACTATTATTTTCCCAAAGTTACAAAAAATCGGAGTCCCACTTGTTAATCACTTTTTTTTTTTTTTTGTTAGTCTTGCCCCACTTATAATATCATCCCTGTATACACTACTGATAATACACGGTTGAGTCCATTATTATATATATATATATATATACTCCATATACAAACTCACCTCTATTTTTTTTATTTCTCAAGAAAATTATTGTTATACCTGCATTTTCAACTTAAAAACGTTAAATTATCGCTTTTCCTTGTTTTAATATAACACCTAATCGGTCATCTAAAGATAATAAAGAAACAGTTTCATTAAGGTACAAAAGTATTTCTTCTCTAAATTTTAAAGCTGGATTGGATACCACTTTTCTAATTTTATTTTATTTATTTTTAGTCTTTATTTATGGAAAGTAATAATTGAAACTGTTTTTCCTTCTTTCTAGAATATTCACGACTGTAAAGAGCAAAGAACTTTAACTGAAATGTGGCTTTCAAAAAAATTAAAAAGCGTTTCAAAGAACGAATTAGCACGCATTTAACTTGTAAGTAAACAACAAAAATACTTATGTATCTATTTTTTTTATACTTGAATATAGAATGTAATAAGTCAGGCAAACTAAAGATCACGGAATGCAATTGCATTTTTTTTTATAATCAGAACTAAATAGATTTTGAAAATTAAATTATCACAAGTTGCTAACAAAATGAACAACTTGAATGTCAATTCGGTATTTGAGGCACAATCATCTTTGCTACTTGTCAATCGGCAAATCAAACTTCAAACAAAGCAGACGCATTTTCAAGTCAAGAAGATCATGCGATGCCCGATGCAAGAAAACTAAAGATAAATAGCGCAGCTTAGCTGCAAACCATTCGAAAAAAAAGAAACTTTTGGTAGAAAACACAGCAAAGCCAACGATGATACAGAGAGACGGACAGACAGACGGACAGACAGACAGAAAGCTAATGTGATCATGCCTCTTCTTTCGGTGTTGCTGTTAAGTTTGAACTTAGTGCTGCCCGGACAGAGACGAGTCAGAGACAAATGTTGCATGCCACAGAGAGCCGACACGTTTTCACGATCTACGAACAAAAACAAAGAAAAAAAGCACAAACGACGTAGAAAACATCTGAAGTGAATTTGATGATAAAGAAATGCAGGAGAAGGTGGTGGAAAAGCTACAGAAACAGCAAAAGATGTCACATTTGACTTTAGTCGCATGTCGAACATGAAATGAGAAAGATATATGAGAACATCAACGTGAATTAACAGACACATTAAGAGATACCGATCTCAAACTCGATCTTAAACGAAGACAACGAATTCTATGAGTAAACAAAACAAAAAAACGGAAAAACAAAATAAAATAAATAAATACTACCTTTTAAAAGAAAGGAAGTGATCTGAAGTTCAGCACCAAACAAAAGCTATCAAGACCAAAAATTGCATCATTCACAGAAGTAACATCTTCGACCTGATTATGAAATGTGTGCAAAAGAGTAAAATAATATTAGAAAGAGATGAAATGAAGTTTACCGTAAGATATATTAATTGATTCATATATATAGTATATTATTTTATTCATCGAAATTGGAAAGTTAGAGAGCAATAAGCAATAAAGAACGGCTTGAAATCTGAAATCTGTCCCAAAGTAATTTAAATTATTTGAGATCGCAATCGTTATCTGTTATCGTGTTTCCAAAACGATTTCAAAAGTTTTATCTATAAATTGTCGCGATAAAAAGCACAAAGAAAATTAAACCGACGTGTCCTCGATTTCGTATCATCGCATGCGTTTTACTTATCGAAAAGTTAAGTGACTGTGTGCGCATATTACACACAGTTACACTTGGGCCATGGAGACTACCGATAGATCATTTATGAAGTAGTTGCCCATATGCTTAAAAATCCATCTGTAAATTGGTTACCAGCGATATAGCAGGTTCTCAACATTCTCTTTCGTTTATCTATTTTCACAACGCCTACACAGATCGTTGGAAGAAACACCTAATCACCTCAAATGTCTTTCTTTAGAGCAGTGCCCCTTGATTAATGCTATCAGTAATAATATGTATTTTGTCTGATCATATAGATACTGTCCAAAGTCCTTTTGTGACTTTATACTGGTCATGTTGTTCCAGGAATTTTGGACTAGTTTGCCATAATTTACGGTAAGGAAGGGTTTTTATTTGATAAACAATATTTAACTTGTTTTAATAGTCCAACTTACAACTTGTTGTACCCAAACTATAAACCCAAACAAATATCAACCGTTCTGCAGTTCCAATATTACTCCGCGCCTAGATGTGGTAAATACTGTTTTGCAGGTTCCACATTTTAAGAGATTTACTTTTGTGCGTGACTCTGCTCACGCGAATCTTCGCACAACAGATCCTAATATCCGATCCATAAATATCCGAAAAGATCAATTTAAATGGGACTACCAGAAAAGAAAATGGTTTACCATACTAAAATGAAAATTTTCAACATTCGGTTACTTCAGTAAGTGTTTGTATGCATTTTTAAAAATAATCTTTGAGAATTATTAGACTGATTGCTACGTTAGCTGAAAAAAACATTGTGTACGGACGTACAAATATTTAGAAAGGTTATGCTTGAAAAAAAGGTTTGTACGTTTTCAGTGCTAATAAATCTTTCTGACAAGTTTTAGAATGGTATTTTTTGCTATCCCGAAACAATTCTCAAACAACGTGGTAGGGTCAGTCTTTTGAAATTTATTTTTAAGTCTGAGAGCTTTTGCAGCAGATCCGAACTGCTTTAGAAACCTTGAATACTACGAATATTAGAAGTACCGTTATAATAAACCAAGTGTGTTCATAATTGAAACGTTTGATATTTTTTAAAATTAATTTTAACACAAAAACTGAGACACCAGAGAATCCTTAATTTTCGAGATAAGTGTGTGTTGCGGAGATTCTGTATATTACCTAATGTAATGTTACGAAAGCAGCTTAAGAGACAGACTTGTTGGTCTACAATTCTTTGGGCTGAAATTTATTTTCTTTCAGAAATTTGAAAAAAATGTATCTGCTAGAATGGCTCCATTAAACCGTAAAAAAATATTTTAGACACGGAAAGACATTTTAAGAATCGGTACGCAAATTTCATGTAAACTGAGGGCATAAAAGAAAATATGCATTGTCACTAAAAAAAGAAAAGAAGATAAACAATAAAAATTTTATTAAATAAATCTAAAACGCGTCAAATAAAAAAAAAATCGAGTTTTGCGTTCGCGTCACACATTGGAATTCCCAAATATTAAAAAAAAAAAAAAAAAAAATGCGTCTACAATTTCAAAGATTTTCTCTCTTTCTATCTTTTGTTCTGTTACTCTAGCTATCCCTTTCTCTCTACTGGTATGTCTTTTTCGTTTTAGTATTTGTTTGTCTACTAACTTTTTTTTATCAAATTTCAAATCCGGTTTAAAATTTTTTTAATTTTTGTTTATTCGTTTTTTTTTTTTTTTTTTGTATTTGTATTTTATTTTTTTTTTTTAAGTATTTTTATCTGTGTTTTTGTTACTTAATTAACTTTCGCTTAAATATGCAATTGCACAATGAACACCCAATTCTTCTCTCGTTTAAACTATTGCCAACCACGCATTTGTCAAGCTTCCGCCGAGAATACCATTTGCGATACTCATCCATCCAACCATCCATCCATCCATCAGTACGTCTGTGTGTACACATACTACATATTCGACTATGGATGCAAACACACCCTTCTACAACATACATACATACAATGTACCTCATCATCATCATTATCATCATCATCATTGCCATCATCATCATTGCCATCTCTGAAATATGGCAAATGTATCAATTAAAAAATAATTGCGCTATTTTTAGATTCGCTATAGAATTTCTAATAATACTCATATTTCGTATTTATTTTTGTAAAGCAATTAAATACTTCATGAAAATAGACTAAAGCCTAAGTCAAGATATCGACCAAGCTTTTTTTTTCAATATTTATTCTGACAACTTGACCGAGGCGAATATTGAGATAACTTAAATAAATTCTTGCTCAATTTCATCAAATACGATTATAATTAGTCTAAGACCAACAAATAATGAATATCCTGTGCGACTGGTATATACCTAAAATTGTTGTGATCCTACCTATATTTGGACATTTCACCATATGAATAATTTTAAGTTAATTTAGACTTCCTAGAATAAGAAACAAAGACGTTTTCATGCAAAAACCCATGGGTTTGTAAGTGCACACTTCACGGCTTAAGAGAGTCTTACTTTCCAATATGATAACCCCACTCTAGGAATTCTAAATTTACTATGAATTATGTCTATGATAGTACCAATGAAATATCCCAATAGTAGGACCAACAAAATTTTAGGTATACAAATATACCCCATTTTTTTAAATATTTGATTAAAAATTCAATACAATAGTAAGATAAGACTTAACTTAAAGTACATAAAGATTTGGTACAGGGTTTCTAGCAGTCGAGCTTACTTGTTTTCAGCGTTCTTTCTTGTTTTAAATTGTCAACCATATAAAATAGTACACATAGATCTTATCTATGAGATACACATCTGAACAGATCATATAGCTGCGTATAAATATATTCTTTGAATTTTCTTGACAAAAAATTGTTACTAACTTCAAGCATCATAAATATATTTACATACTACATAGTACCTTCAAAAAAGATAGCCTGAAAACTAACAATTGTAATTCGTATTCGTTCTGTTTCATTTTTATGTTAACTTTTAAAGTAGAAAGTGGGTAATAACGTGAATTGTCTTTAAATGTCAATCCACATATTTATTTGCACTCATATTTTTGTTAAGTAAGTAAACAAATCGAATCGTCATAATATTACAGTACAAGTTTCACATTTTATGAATTTTATTGACCTATTTTCATTTGTAACAAGCTGTCTAGGACTTGCATAAATCAAAAATGTGCCTTGTAACGACCAAGCTTTGCGGCGCACATGCATACATTAGGCTTCGTTTTGAACATTTATTGAGAGCTCTCACAATCAGTCTCAGTAATTGTTGCTAGCCGGTATCTGGCTTAGACAGGCGATTTAAAAAAAAATAAAAATAACTTTTAAAATAATAAAAAAAAACTTAAAAACAAAAAACCATAATGATGCAACGAAATGCGAAACTTTGTTGTCCGTCACAGATGAGAAGTGTACACGTCGCGAGTATTTATTTTCCATTCGCTTTTATATCGCTTATGACAAATTCAAAAATTGGATCTGAAATTAGTTTCGTAAGCCGAGATCTGTTCTTCGAATCGGTCCAACTTTAAATGATTTTTATGTTTCAATAATTTGGCCTTGTATGCATCTCAAATATTGAATTTATTTTTGCAAATATGAAAATGTATCTTGTATCTTTTTTAGTTTAGATATTTATGTTTCTTCTCAGTGAAACAACTTGTCCGACTTTATTGATTTTGAATGATAATTTTTGAAAATGGTATTTTGTTAGTTTTGATTTGACTTGAATTTGTTATAAAAGCAACACAATAATTCTGTTAGATATTTTTGCTGGTATTATAGCATCTGAACAGGCCTATAGATGTGCAACTAATACTGTGGACCCTCGTCTACATAAAACATTTAACGATTGGAATTATATAGCCGAGAGCTGCTAAGTTTTTATTTACCCACTGTCCGAGTATTTTTTTTTTTTAAATGATGTAATTTAAAGAGCGATTTCGAGTCTGCTCTGAACAATTCCGTGGTTATTTAGACTTTATTATTTGCTTAAGTACTTATATACATTTTGTATTGTTCTGTTTCATTTATAATTTATGTTCGAGGACAATTCGAATTGAAAATAGTTCTTTGAGTAGTTTTGAGGGCCATCAAAGAGCTCTTATCAATTTTGTTCTTTAGTGCGTAGATCTTGAAACAGAAACAACGCAACTCAATTTCGGTCGCTAAAATTTCAGAATCTTAAGCTTATCGCGCCATTTTCGAAAAAGAAATGTGTTTCTCGTCACGTTTTAAACTTATGAATACAAGAACCCACAAATAAAGATAACTTTTGTAATTACTTTTTTTCTTTTTTCTCACTGTAGCATTGTATATGAGAAGTAAGCCGCGTTCATTCATTGATTACTTTTCAACATTAGACAATATATTTGTTGTTAAATTGGTTTATTTTAATTTATTTTGTAGAATAACACATGAACTATCTGATTCCAAAATAACACTTATGATCAGTAATCTAAAATTGTCTACTAAGCACGTCCAACGATTACACAACGCGACACTCCAATAGCTGAATAACGGAACGATTACACAACGCGACACTCCAATAGTGAATAACGGAAGTCTCATGGTGGAGGCTGTAGGTCTAATTTAGTAGAACGTAAAAGTGTTTTTTACTTGGAATTTCGGGGAAACCGGCAAAATCTTGACTTATCTTAAAAAAAAAAAATATCTTTTTCTCTATATTGTTATAACTCATATTTTTGAAAATAAGAAGAACCTTCAGACATTCGAATGGCTTTTGTGCGTTTTCAAAGCAAATTAACTTGTATGGTGGAATACTTTGAGTTGGTTTTTTCTACACGGAATCAATCACGAGTTTTGATTAGCAAAACATTATGCTTTGAATAAAAGAAATCCCTTCCTTTTCAGGACTTCCGTGACGACTTGCGTAATTTGTTTCCACAACATAGATTGTTAGATTGAGTCATTTCACCGAAACATGTTGGCGTGATTTGGAATAGTTTTTGCATTATTCGCATAAATAGTAATATTCGTATTCGTAAATAAAAATGCATAAAACAATTGTCCCTAAGCAATCTGACCAGTAAATAAATTTGACCAAAGGTCTAATTGTGTACTAGTAACCGTCTCCACTTAGTTAAAGAAATTAAACGTACCATTCAGGTTTGCAGTGCAGTGCCCTTGTTTTTTATTTTCAGTGCGTGCTGCAGTTATCAGCGGAATTTATCACAGTGGCAGCGGGTACAATTAGCAATCCATATACGCCTATCGGGGTCCGCAGCAACGTTTTCTGACGTTGACGTTCAATTCGAGACGCGATTTCAAATGGCCTCTTGACAGGCCACAATGCAATAAGCTGTTGGCAGCTTTGTTATGTGTAAAAAAATTGCACAAGAACACACGTACTATGAATGTATCTTCAGCTGTAGCTGTTAATTTGACTCGCCAACTAAAAGCGACGGCGAGACGGCTCAAATATTTACTCATGTGTTGCGTGAGCGATCAAAAGGACATTACCCATTACCAAATGCGATTTCGCGTTGCAATTTGCTTTGCTTCGCTGTGGACTGTGTGACGCCTTATCAATGCTCTTGGAATGAGTTACAAAAAACAAAAAACGAAAAAATATCAAACAATGAAAAACGTTAACTTCGATGAAACCGAAGCTTAAATACACGTCACACAAATCTTTAAAAAGTTTATGGGTGATCATAAATAGCTTACATAGAATTTCGAGCTGGGTTGGGTCTATCACAACCCAAGTTTAGACAAAATATGGGATATGTCTGTTACAAACCAAGTTGATATCAAATTTTAACTTAAAAATATATAAGAAAATGGGAGGTGAGCTTATATGGGTCTTAATGTTATAATAGTCCGTTCCATGTTATATGGTCGGTATACATAGAATCACACTTAATGTGGTTTTACCTAATTTGAAGAGAAATAATGACTGTTTTTAAACAAAAAATCGAAAAATTGAGGTAAGTTTGCGGTAAGATAATACCCGTTCATACTATGTGTCACGGGTATAAAAGAAAAAAGAAAAGGAAAGGCAGTAATGCATATATGCAACTATCAACAGTCGAATCAAGTATCTTTCTCCGATGACATACTGACGACAGCCCCATTTTCAATCAAATGTCTAACTTGTCTTTGATGGCATGTCTTGCCAGACTTCTTGAATGACATGTCTTGCAGCTTCTCACATATATAAATTTCAACTTTTTTTTTTTTTTTTTTTAAATTACTATTTTATTATTATTAATTCTCTCTACACACTTTAACTACCTGTTCAGAATATACTGTACTGATTGATTTTAATCATGAAAATCTATTTTTTTTTTTGAAACATGACCGATGACATGTAACCAATCAGTCATTAGTGACCAAGTCATCAAAGAAAAATTTTCCGCTGGGAAAGTTAAGATTTTCCAACGAAAGATATTTTCATTATTTTAAAATGTTAAGAAGTGTTTAGAAGAGATTGGTTTATTGTGAACCAGAACAAAGAATGAATACAAATTGAACATTTTTAAAATAACCAAATAAAAAGCAATTTATCCAAAGAATATTTTGCATTTACTTTTATTTAAAATCACAAATACCGTTGGGGGTAGTTCCTACATGATTACTCGGCTGGGCTCATTGCACTTCAAATGCGACGAATAATAATTTTGTTTTTTCAATTTTATTAATTGAGTCTCATAAGATTTTTACAAAGTCTTGTAGCCTTGCAAGTTTGTAAAAATACACGAATAAATTTGCACAGCCAAGAACAGCTTTCGTTTTTGCTTTGATCTACACAGACCCTTGACAAAAAAATGTTTCTGCAACGGTGCAATACTACTGTTGCAAGTAACGAAAATTTAGTAAATGGCAGACAAAATCTTGGTATTTTTGTGCAAATGGTTCTAGTCGTTATTGCAAATGAACAGAGAGCATTTGGATAAATGGTTTAACTTTTCGATGAGATTAAACAAATTAAAATCTCGAACAGCTGTTTGTAAAGAGTTGCACACATTTATTTTACATAAAGAGCGTTCACAATGTCTCTCGTGCAAAGTTAATCACTTACTGTGAGTTAATCTTGATGACAGACTATCGACGGATGATTATGTATGTAACGAAACTGTGACTAAACTTATCTGATCAGAGTAATTATTTGATTATTTTAGAGTTTCTATTGACAAATGTGATTTTTCAATCAATGAACCACAACTAACATTGTATTAGGCCATTCGATGTGACTGACAAGATTGTGATAAGCAAATTGATGAGTTGACAGATTACAAATTGATAAAGATATTTATAGGCGTAGCCAGAACAACAGTCAGGGGTGGCCAGTCCAAAAAAAAATTATTGTATTTTAATAGCAATATGAAAAATTTTTGCTTTCATTATCTTAAAAATTTTTAATTTCGTTTTTGCTTAAGTGTTCTAGAAATCGAATTTCACAAGAAATTCCGATAATCGGAACAGTGGAATTCTATAAAGTTAAAAATCTTTGTGCAATGTTTTTTTAATGTTAATCTTAAATATAAAATTATTTGTTAGAAATGTTTAGAATTGTTTGCAAACTCGTTTATAAGATCTTTCGAAAATTTTAGAAGAAATTTTTAAGTAGAATTTTTGAAAAAAAAAAAAAATATTTTTTAAAACTTGTTATAAGCGAATACGAAAAATATTGTTTTACCATATTACAAATATTAACTAAAGATCATAATATGTATATCACATTACGATCTTAACTTTCTAAAATTTTTATATTAATTTATGTGTGTGCATTCACATTTGAGCTAAGTATGAATGAAAGAAAAGCTTATCAGGGCAATAAAAGAAAAAGAAAGAAAAATAATACAGAAAACAGACCAAGAAGAAGCAGTAGAGGCAAAGTTGCCGGAATCTTATCAATTCGAGTGACAATTTTTTCTAATTGGGAATCTGTTATAACGCCTTTGGGGTCAATAAAGTCATCGCAGTCGAACCGATCTGATCCGAGCCGCGACCGTAATGCAGTCGACAAGCGAAACTCTCCAACAATCAAATGAATGCCTCAAGCTTAACTTTAACAATTTATTTAAAAAATATTAAAATAATAAAAAAAAGAAACATTTAAAAAAATAGTCAAATTAAATAAATTTTATACATAAACAAAAGTCAAATAAAAATGTATGTGGGTAACTTGGACACCAATCGAACGGAATTTATTAGATTTTTCATGCTATTTACTGCTCAGATTGCATCTCAAAATGATTTCACATCTATAATTTGATTTCTTGTATTTTATTTTATTTTATTTATTTATTTTTTTTTTTCATAGACTACCTACATCGAAATAAATGTAAAGTTGTTCAAAATATTAAGTCATGTTACCTAAAAGTATCTTTTCGGCATTGAGCATCGAATCGAATTTGTTCGTATGTCTTTCAAAAAAATAGAAATAAATAAATAAAAATTAAAGTCTTAATGCAGGGTATCAAGTAGTCGAACACCTTGAATTGCTATCTTGTTTTTTTTTGCTGTTAGGTTTAATTTTATTTGCGTTGCTTTTAACAGAAATAATCAAAATTATGAGAGTTGTATACAAGCAGAAATATGACGAAAAAAAAGATATCAAAAAAATAAAATTAATTATAACTCAAACAAATATTACAATATTGACTGGCGCCAGTCGAAAATCATTAACATTTTTATGGCCCACCCTGCCAACGCACCGCGTAGCGTATCCGCATAAATGTGAATGTACATGGGATTAGCATGTACACACACACACGCACACACACACACTATCGTATACATGACACTCATAAAATCAAAAACAATAATTCCATCTAACACTATCACACATCTCGACAAGCCGCACTTCCAAAACGTTTACCTACCCATCTACTATATATCTACATCCCACAGATCAGCCTTCAACAGGGCGGGAGGCAATGAACGGCCAGTCAAACATTTGAACGGGACGACGATTGTACTCGTTTCTATTTTGTTTTTTTTTTTTTTTTTTTTTTTGTTTTTCGTAGAATTTATGAAATTTTCGTCTTTGTCTGAGATTTATCGCAAACCGCAAAAAGTCATAAAACTCTAAAACAAAATAATAAGCAAGTGGCCGGCGGCGGCGTCTTCAGTCAAGCAGTAAAGCAGTAAAGCACGACCAACTCAAAGTTGATTGGATTCGATTTAAGTTGAAGATTAATTTTAAGATTTAAGGTTACTCTCAATGAGCATTTCGATTCGATAGCAAAGTTCGTCAATTAAAACTCAGCTGTATGTCTTTCATCATATTTTTCATGCCAAATCCCTGTCCCTGTTCCTCGGCAATGCCGTAACCAATTCATCCGAATTCATTTGTGAAGCACACCTGTTTTATTTGCAAACAGTTTTATCAAACATTTTTATAAACAACAAAAAATAATTAATTTCTGATCTTTCTATTTATTTTATTTATTTTTAGAAATATTTCGACAAGTTTAGAACGAATTGAACGAAAGAATTGCAGCAAACGTTTCAGCAGCGTTGAACGTAAACGTTAAAATGTATTACAAAGTCTCAAATAAACAGCAAAGAAAACAACAAACGGCGCCAGCGTTTCAGCTTCAGCCAATGTCCAAAAGAAGAAGAAATAACGCATTTCGATGTGAAAGCAGCAGAAACGTTCAAAGTTTGGCAGTAGCAGGCGTGCTGCTTTTAATATGCCTGTTGAATTTACTAGCAGCGGCAGATGCCGCCGAGAGTCTGCTCGGTAAGTAAAGTAAATTTTATAAGATGCAACTTAAACGTAAATATGTATCTGGAAGCTCATATATGAAATTAATTGTACGAGTACCACATACTACACATAACATATAAGTATCTACCTAGTTTTTGTGCTATTTTTTGTTGCGAAAGCAATAAATTACAGTGACGCCCTTCACTAACAATGTATGTAGTAAGTTGACGCCGCCGCGCCGTTAGAACTCATGCTCAATTAAAATATATAGCGCCATTTGATTTGACATCGACATGGACAGAGACATAGCGGATGGGCAAGCAGGTCGCTAACGCTAACGCCGCCGGGCAATCAGTTGGTTTACGATTTATTCGCGGCTTTGGCGCAAAGCGTTTTGATTTGGTTTCAATATTTTTTGTATCTGCGAGATACTTTTATACTTAGCTGTATAGTTTGTATGTATGTGCGCCGTTGACTACACCGGCAAGCGGTAAACGGCAGCTAAGCGCCATTTGAAGTGAAATGAAAGACTTTGGATACAAACTCGTTAATGTTCGCTACCGACCGTCACCGTCATTGTCGTCGCTGTTTATTCGTTTATTCGTCTTTTTTTTTTTTTTTATTTAAACGTATTCGGTTTCAGAGCCGGATTCGTATTTTTTTTCGAAACGCTTAAAGTTAAATCAAATTTAATCGAACGCACACATTCACTCCGTGCCAATAAACTCAAAACAGAGATATGTATGGTACATATATGTATGTATGAATGTAATTTAAAATAAATATATACATACATACAAACATACACACATATGTACGATGTACGACTATATATGTACAACTATATATGTATGTGTGTACATATGAATGTTGTCTATCTTTTTGTTTGTATATTTTGTATTTATTATTTTACTTCATAGAACGTTTGTCGTCGTTTGTTGTTAATCGTTCATCACATTCCTAGACACACGTGCCGAACTGGCGCTTAATCTCTGATTAATCAGTACCACTGAGCGCACTGAGTCGCTACCGACTGTTCCAGGAGTGTTACCAATAAGCTTTTTCGTTTGGTTTTTTAAGATGCGTATACTTTATGCGACTGAAGCCAAGCAGATACATACGTTCTCATCTTTTCATTAGTTTAACGTTCTTATTTTTAATCATTTTTTGAAATGTGTTTCTTTAATTAGTTTTAATGTTAAATATCTGAGATAAATCAATCATAAATATACAAACATAGGTATACATCTGGTATTTCTACTTTTACCTATTTTATTATGCATCAATCAATTGATCAAGTATCTTTTTTCGGTGTTGTGACTCTTAAGTTTTAAATATTTCAACGCTTTTATAACAATTGAAATTTGAAAATTGAATTTATTTTTTAATAGCTCAGGCTTGGAATTAACGAATTTTTACCAAAAAAAATGTTTACGTGTAAGCCGAAATTTTTCAATCCCATATTTTTAGTTCGATAACTTTTTCTACAAAATGTTTTAGATTTTAAATAAAGTCAACATCTGCCCATTGCCGCTAAGGAACTGTCTCATAGTTTTGGTTTGGAGTAAGGAAAATTGTCGCAGGGGCTAAGTATTGAGCATATGGTGATTGGGGTAACAGTGCGTAGCCCAGTATATGGATTATTATGCTAAGGACTCTGGTTTATGCCCGCCATTAAAGGAGACATCGGAGATCCCCACAAAGTATATTTAATATTGATCAGCTCAACGAGTCGAATCGATTTAGCCATGTCCGTCCGTCTGTCTGTCTGTTACAATTCGTTTTTTCTCGGAAAGTTTTAGAGATATTGACCTGAAAATTGAAACTTATGCTTTTTTTTTTCGATTTTAGGCGTTTGATTGTCAGAATCAAGGTCCCATTTTTAAATACAGCTGCCATACAAACTTACCACTTTTTTCGATTTTTTATATACAAAAAGTTATTATTCGGTTCCACCGAAGTTGACGTTATTTCTTATTATTTATTTATTCAAGAAAACGATTTTTATATCCATTTTCTGTTTAAAATTTTACAAACACATATATTTTATTGAGGACCAACCTGAGTTGTCCCCACCCAACCCCTTTGCAGAAAATAATCTACGTCACTGATGATCGTACAATGCATAAACTAATTAAACCTTTGGTTGGCGGGTATTTGAGCTTCGGTTAACAAAATTAACGTTTTTCTTGTTTTTACTTGAAATTAATGTCGAATTTGTCCACCAGGTCTGAAAATATTTACCGGTGACCATTTTCAAGGTAAATGACTTAAAACTTAAACCTTTCCCTGGCCGCAATAATAACTCAACAGTAAATAATGCTTATTTACTTAAAGGAACAATAAACTTACCTTTACGTAAATATACGTAATTAATGTTAATGGATATAATGGATATGATAATTTCCGCTTTGCTTATTTAAATTACATTATTTCACCCAGTTGGAATCCAATGAAGAGACCACCATGAAAACAACAATAGTCAAAAAATAAAAAAGAAAATGTAATAAAAAAGTCAAACAATTAATAAAACGGATAAATTCAAAAGAAGAATTCGTAAGCGCTTGCAAAACAATTTGAAAAGTATCTTGTTAAAAATAAAATATATAAATTTCTCTTTGGTCACAGCAGGACAAAAGCTAACAAGCAGACTGCATGTGTTTCTTTTAGTTTCGTAGGTGTGTGTGTGTGTGTGTGCGTGTGTTCATTCATTCCACTCCATTAAAATGGAACATGCATACATACTCGTGCATTTGTAACGAAAAAGAATAAAGCAAAAAAACGTAAAACAAACAGAATCGATCGATCGATCGATTGATCCCTAAAGAAGACATTCAGAATCCAAGCTACGAAAATATCGTGCCACTTTGATGTTGATGATGATGACGAGAAGGTTCATAATGACGATGATTATGCACTTTCTCAAAAGCCCTTTAGCCGCCTACAATGAGCAAAAATAATAAAACCAAAAAAAAAAAAAAAAAAAAAAAAAAACATAAAAACAAACAGAAAGAGATAGAGATAGAGACAGACAGAACATGTACTAACGGAACGACGCAGCATGGAACATCGTGGGATGAGTTGACAGGGCAGGCCAAAATGGGATGCCCAATCGAAATCACTTCGTATAGAAGCATACCGAAGAGTGAGGTAGCAGGTATGCGTTGTTGGTTTTCTATACTTTGTTGTTGTTGGCGCTCATTTTTGGCTTAGTTAGCGCCGGCGTCTGAATTCACAAATACAAAGTCTACGTCACGTCTTCTGTTATTTTCTTTAGCATCCGCTTTAGCCTATCGATGCACCTTGTCTGCCTGTCTGTCTGCCTGCCAGTCTGTCCGTTTGTGTGTATGCTCGCATTGCAGGTGGTCTGATCCGCCGCATGTTGGCTACCGTCGCTTTGTTTTGCTGCAGTTTTTGTTGGGATGGGATGGGATACAATCGAATCAAGTCTAAAGTCAAAGACAATGCATCGCGACAGAAGCTCGATCGCTACTAAATCTTTGTGCATGTTTCTTCCTCTTCTTTGCTTTGACCACTTTACAATTTATTTTGTTTGTTTGTTTGTTTGCTTTTGTTGTCGAACGTGTTTTTCTGTTGTCTTGCCTTTTTCTCTCTTTGTTATTATTCTTTCCGTTCTTTCCGTTTCCAGTACGTACATACACACACACACATAGATACATGCATAGGTTGGTATGTACATTACAAATGCTTCTACGTTCGTAAGAATATACTTTAGCGCCACATCAAAGAGCAAAAGGCAAACCGATAATTCACCTTTGCCCGCCTACAAACTTATCAAAAACAAAAAAGAAACCAAGAAAAATGTTAACTCCAATAGAACCGAAGCTTAAATACCCGTCACACGTAAATTTAATTAGTTTATGATCATCAGTGACGTAGATTTTTTTTCTCAAAGGGGCTATATGGGGACAAGTCAAGTTGGGGCTCAAGTTAGAAGTATTTATAAAAATGTTTAAGCTAAAATTGTATATTACAAATATTTTCTTGAAACAATAAAAAATATGGAAGGTGTTTTTGTATGGGCTCTGTATGTTATAGTATGTAGTTAGTGTTGTTATATAGGATGACAGAAGAAGTGATTTTACCCAGATAGGAGTGAATATATTTATAAATTAGAACTTATTTGACACAAAAACTCATAAAATGGGGGCCAGGTCTGTATAGGGGCTATACCTATACCTTGGTTTTGTTATTGATAATTTTAAAATTTCAGGTAAATATCTTTACAACTTTCAGAAATAAACGCATTGCAACAGATAGACAGACGGACAGACGGACAGACGGACGCACAGACGGTCATGGGTAAATCGATTCGTCTCGTCGAGCTGATCAATAATATATATATCTACTTTTTGGGGCCTCCGATGGCTTCTTTAATAAAAACTTTTTTGGGATTATACCTTAGAGTGGGCGTGGCATTATGATTTCAACATACACACTACCTACCATTTTAGTGCATTACAAACTTTCCAACCAACTGATGATACCCGTTCCCACTATTCGTGACGGATATACAGAAAAATACAACAGCGCAGATAACAACAAAAATGATTCATAATGATGTTGCATGTATGATCGTTGTTTTTGTTGACTTAATAAAGACTCTTCAAATAACTATTGTATTTGAGAACACAAACATATGTATACTATTTATGTATATACATAACAAAGGAAAACGTTAACTTCGGTTGGACCGAAGCTTATATACCACTCACACATCATTTGATGTGGATAGAATTTCGTACCATATTTGAAGCTATTAGCTTTACAAATAAATTTTTTTAAATAAATGTTGTATGCTTGTATGGGAGCTGTACTTAAAAGTGGGCGTGGCACATTGATTTTCAACCAAATATGTTTAAAACTGAGCGAATAAGTCGCGCAGCAATAAACCGATTTACCGACGGGCAGAGCATGATCGACGCATCTCGTCAAGCTGATCAAGAATGTATATACTTTATAGGGTCTACGACTTCTTTTTTAATGCGTTACAAACTTTTAAAACTTCACACTATGTGTTGCTGGTATAAACAGCTCAAGATTATTTCTATACCTGTCGAAAACAGTGTAAAACAGGTATTATCAGTTTGTCGGAAAGTTAGTAACGCATGAATGGAGTATATTTAAATAAAGTATATATGTACATATTTATTATTGGTCCGCTTGTAGCGATGAATCGAATGCGATTATTCGCAAATTTTTGAAGTTATTCTGCTGAAATTTTAAACTTAAGCTTTTCTATGTCCTTTGTACTTCCTATATTAAAATTAATATGCCACGCCCATTTTTAAGTATATCCGCCTTATCCAATTTAGGGCTGGGTGATTGTTCAAAACAATCGATTGTTGATGATTATTAAAAAAAATCGTTTGTTACTGATTAATCATGATTAGTGCGTAAAAAAAATGTTTAAAATAAGGCTGGAAATCCAGAAATCGGCTTAGGCCGGTATTTTATATTAACAAAATTTACAGTTTTTCAGTTAATTTAAAATAAAAATGCAGTTTTATGCAGAAAAGTGTTACAACTTGACATATTTCTTATTTTTCATCAAAAAGACAAGCTCGTCTACGTGTTCATCACTTAGCGAAGCACGATCATATTCGCTCCCCGATCGGTGGTTATGGAAATAACATTGTTAATATTTACACCAAATTCGTCCAGTACTTGTTTTATAATGACTGCAATGTTTTTACCGGTATGTGATTCATTCATTTCGCGGCAAGCAAGTGTTACTGTTTCTAACTTCCAATCTTCTATAAATGAACATGTAATACAGATAAACTGGCTTCCATTAAGTGCTGTCCATCCATCTGTCGACAAAGACACAAAAATCGGTTGAAAGCAACCGATCACATATTGTTGCCTTAGTTTTTGGTATAAAGGGCTGGAATGCGGCTTTCTGAGAAAGTGGTGCTATGCGGAATTACATAATCGATTAATCACACAGTCCTAATCCAATTCCTATTTCGTCCAACTATTCGGGAACTCTCACTACTTATATATGAACTTGAAGTATAAATATTGAATTGATGTGAATTGTTTTGATATATTTAACATTTTTTTAGCGTACAAATATATAAATATCTTCTTAATTTTCAGGAGATTTGGAATCGTGTTCTAATGAAGGCGAAGAAGTGCAGATACGTGGCATTCAAAATTCAAAATGTTTCAAGTGTACATGCCAGGTGAGTGTTTGAATTTTTCTCAACTTCAACTTCAAAATCAACTGCATTCACAAAATCACAAATAAAATTTACTCAAATCGATGTTAGCCTAAGTAAGCATTGCCAAAAATACATTTGGCAAACCAACTGAACAAATTTGGTTGGTTGGTCAGTTTTTTTTTTTATTTATTTATTTATTTTTTTTTTTTTTGAATGGATGCGCAAGTCTGTCCAAGGGTACTAACAGAGAGACGAGACTGTTGTAGCCAAGTTTTCAACCCAATTCCAATTGCAATACAAATTGAAAATGTTGAAAAAAATGTCGCAAATTTTTGGTTTAACAAAAATTAAATAAAATACATAAATAAATCGAATAAATCCTGAATATATAGTAGCGTTCGATGGCCTGCTGATTGACGGCGACAGCGCTGTGTATGTAATAAGAATGTACAGCAGCAGGACACGGCACGAGCACGACATGACTGGACGCTTCAAATGATTGTAGTGCTATTTTGGCAACACTTTTCTCAGTCGTTTCTATCTTTGCACTTTTCTGCCGCTTCTTCCGAATCATCGTCTTTTCTATGACTATTTTATTGCACAAGCGAACACTAAGCCATGTGAATGCCAGGA
This sequence comes from Leucophenga varia, assembly GCA_018903435.1. Taxonomy (NCBI): domain Eukaryota; kingdom Metazoa; phylum Arthropoda; class Insecta; order Diptera; family Drosophilidae; genus Leucophenga; species Leucophenga varia. The sequence goes on from JAEIFJ010001799.1 coordinate 210,921, forward strand.
TATGAGAATAGTTCGCACAGCATGCTAGCTGAAGCGACGCATATCCTGTGTATCGCTTGTATTGAAGTTTCAAGAAAAATGGACGCTGGTCTTAGTTGAACAAATGAATTCTTGTAATCCTTTGATTGTTATGTTTAAGGCGCCAACAATAATGTCACAAGACAATTTTTTTTTGATTCCAATAGAAATCTTACGTTTTAATCTAAATAAACAATTTTGTCTATATTATTTAAAATATTTGTATTTTGTTTTTTTTTTTTTTAAGTTTTTTTATATTTATTTTTTATGATCCAAGGTCGTCAAACGAGTTTTTTTATCTCTGACAATCGTAAAACCACAAAGAGATCCGATAACTTGACAATCTTTGGCGCCGTCAAATTTGTTGTTGCTTTTTTTTTATAGCGACCCCCTCGTCTAACAATTGTGTCCAGCTAGCCAGCAAACGAGCCAAATTAAGTCAGTTAACCAATTTTTTGATAGACGAGAAAAAAAGAAGAAAAAAAAGGAGAGCGCGAAACAGTGCGAATCCAAAGCCGTTTCGTTTTAAATACGATCAGCTAAAGTAGCAGATTTCATTAAAATCACAAACTAAAAAATGGTTTAAAGTAAGAAAAACAACGCATCGATCCTTAAATTTATTTATTATTCTTTTTTTTTTTTTTGTTTTTTTTTTTATTACAGTGGGCGTAACCGAAAACAAAGCAGAGTAGCGCCACTTCATTTTAAAATTAATCGCAATGCGCAACATAATTTAACAATCGATTTCTTATTCGTTGTGCAGTGAAATGAATTTCTTTCAAAAGTGATTAAAAAAACCGAAATTCCTGTCACAAATATAACTGAAAAGCTTGTTTGTGATCATCAGTGGCTTAGTAAAATTTGGAGAAGGAATGGGTCTATGGTGCGATACGATCAAACTTTAGTTTTAAGCTAAGGATTGATATAACAAAAATTTTCTTGAAAAAAAAAATTGAAAATGGGAGGTGATTTTATATGGGGCTGTATTTTATAGTTGCCCGATCCTTATCATATCGATAGCGTATACTTGGGTAGGCATTAAAAGTATCTTTCAAGTCAGTATCTTTAAAACTTACTGCATAAATTGCGTAGAATTATACAAACAAGTAGACGGACATGGCTAGATCGATTCAATTCATCAATCTGATCAAGTATCTATATGGTTTATGGGGGTCATTTAGAACACATCCTTTAATGCGTTACAATTGAAAAAGAAGCATACCTGTTCATACTATGTGTGACGGGATTTTACATCCCTGTTTGGCTATTATGATTGGTTAGGTTAAGTTGGCTAAGTGCACAAACATGCACAACAACTTCTAATCAGTTCAGAGTTCTCGGAAATATCACCATTTAGACACCTTCATATGGGAAATCGTAAAAAAAATATATTTTTTTCGAGATTGTGGAACATAATCCCTCTACTTGCACAAAGTTCTTATTTAATTTAACATGGCATTTTCTGGGACCACTACTCATACGAATTCTTGTACATTTGTATCCGATTTTTTTGAAATATTCAAATAATGACAGTAATATATAAATAAGTATAAATTTAATCAGGTTTACACCCTTAACCATAACCGAAGCCGAAGCCGCAAGGCAAGCAAGTGGTCAGAGCGAAAGTGGAGACTCAAGTAAGTCACCACACGTTTTAATCGTTAGAACAGAGTATAGTGGGAACATGGTAGGCCCTCCGATAACTGGAAATAAAAAGGGCACTGCGACTCTAGGGAGTCTATTGTACCCAAGCCCGGCATTTAGAAATGGTTAGGTTAATAGACAGAGAATCCTCTCCGCCTCTTAAACAAGCAGAAGAGTATCCCTAGTCGGGGCGACCCTGATTTGATCGGTAGTAATAAAAAGCGATTAAACAGAGTGAATCTGAAGGGGGCCAAAGATGGAAATTCACAGGGAATGTGTGTACTAGTTTCATTGTCCTCCAAGCAGAGTCTACACTCTGACTCTGGGGACAGACCAATTTTGTTAAGATGATATCTTAATCTGTTATGACCGGCGAAGTAGCCAGTTAGCAAACTGAGGTCATGACGACTGAGATATACTACATTTTTGAGCAGGTAGGGCGAGCAGATAGCTTGCCATAGGCCCGGGTATTGAATCCAATGTTGTCGAAGAGATTCTGCGGAGAACCTTAGTGCTCTAATAGAAGCTTGGCTAGCGGAGAAAATTGGGATATTGGACCCCCTAGGACTATTAGTCAAATGGAGGCGGGCGCAGACTTTGATGGCAAATATCTCCAGATTGAAAGACCTTGGATCAAGCACCCATTATAACAGAGATCCTGGTGTTGGAGCCATAAATACCAGAATCAGAGTCCATTTCGGAGAGTGAACCATCAGTGAATCATTTAATGGTTCATGGTTTGAGCCCAAGGTTGATTGAGGAGAAGGAACGAAAAGCGTCTGCCAAAGCGAAAACCCGTGGTCATATAATCTGTTATCTTGCAGATCTCGATGCCAGGAATGAGTTTTAAGAAGTTTGAATGACCAAATTCTAAAGGAGAGAGTTGACTCCCCTTTCTATTCAAATAGAAACTACAACGCATAGCGCCTAAGGATGGTTTATCAAAAGATATTTGTGTATATAAATACTTTGAGTAAAAAATACATACTACATATATGTATGTACTTTCAAAGAATATCATTAGCGCTGTAACGTATACATTTTCTATAAATCCAATCCAAAGGACATATGTAAGTATGCATACTAATACTGTGCATAAATACAAGAGTTAATAAAAATAAAAGTTTATTTCTCTTACATTTTCTTTAATTGGCGCATTTTAGTACTTTGTGGATGAAATGTGTAGGAATATGTTGGATTAAGTTAAACTCTTTTCATGAACACAAAGACAAATGCGCGTAAATTTTATGTTTTTTTATTTCATTTTTATTTTTTGTTTTTATGTGAAAATTATGCTGAGTAAATAAAATAGTTTATGATTTTAACGTTCAAAACCATCATATCATGTTTAATATTATTTTTTTTTTTTTTTTTGGGATTTTGGCTTAGTCAAGAAACTATGAAGGTCGACAATAAATAATCATTTTTTGTTTCCTCGATTCAAGCATCGGACTAGGCTTACTTTATAGGTTTTTTCAACGCTGAATACGAATCCCATCACCTCGAGATTTTGGAAAAAAAAAATGGATTAAAAAACTCAAAATTCACGGATGTTTTCGGGATTTCTCGACGGATGGTTCGAACTAAAATTTACGGGACTTATATCACCTCAGGCTCATCTACTACATATGTTCAAAAACAATGTTTTCAAGTTTTAATCCTATTTATTTTTTTAAAAATCTCGATTTGATGGAAATGATGAAGATATCTAAGATATCCGATGCTGACATTAGTTCCCGTATCGACCAGTGTTATTGCTATATTTGAAAAGAGTTAAATCTCTCGAAATTTCGGTTTAATTTCTTGTTATACATACTATGTATCTGTCCAAGCCGGCCTTAAGGTTGTAAGACATTTTAAACTGTTCGTTTTAAATAGAATTCGCATACGTTTAAATTTGTGATGGAAGTCAAGAGACGTTTCCATAAACACTACAACAACAGCAGCAGTGTTGCTCAGAAGATATTTACAGTACATATGTGTATATGTATTCATTCGCCTTGTCTTAACTAGATTCTCCATGGCAAATAAATTCGTGTGGCATAACCGAATAAAAACAAAAAAAAAAAAAAAAGAGAAATATCTAAGTTGTCGTCAGCCGGCAAGCTGAACGCCTTTTTTTTTTTTTTTTTATTTTTTTTAAGCAAGGTCGTTGGAGGCCGTTTGCAAATGTGGTTCTGCTGTTGTGGCACACACACTTATATACATTCCTAGATTTATGTATATGTATTGGTACATCTACAAATGAATGTATGTATGTATGTATGTATGTGCATTCATACATTCTTTAATGATGCCCAGAGCTCTCATTAATTCAGCGATCTACGCTCTTTTGTCTAAGTATCTCTGACGTCTTTTCAATATCATTTTCTCATCTATTCTCTTTTTATTCAAAGTATGCACATATCTCTAATATTCGTATACGCTTTTAGCAGTAAAAACCGAAGAAACTTCGTTCTCTACTGAGGCCTCACGATTATACTCCTCTACGCTTCATCAATCTTAAGTTTATAGTTTGATTTTTTATACCTGTTACACTAGTGTAAACAGGTATATTCAGTTTGTCGGAAAGTTTGTAACGCATTAAAGGAGGCATCGTAGACCCTATAAAGTATATATATTCTTGATCACCTCGACGAGACGAATCGATTTAGCCATGTCCGTCTGTCTGTCCGTCTGTCCGTCCGTCCGTCTGTCCGTCTGTCCGTCTGTCTGTGTGTTGCTGCGCGGTTTATTCGCTCAGTTTTAAAGATATTGGGCTGAAATTTTAAACTTTAGCTTTTCTAGGTCCTGTGTAGTTTCTATGTTAAAATCAATGTGCCACGCCCACTTTTAGATATGGCTCCCATAGAAAAGAATAACATTTTGTCAAGTTCTTATAAGAAAAAAATTTATTTATAAAGCAAATGGCTTCAAATATGGTACAAATGCTTCGTATATTAAGCCAAATCTTCAGTTTAAAATTGGTCTAAATCGGACCGCGAATTCCTAAATTTTTAAGAATATATTTATTTTGTTTAGTATTTTGAAATAAAATTTAATACAAATGCTGCACACGAAGGTCTATCCATGTCAAATGTTGTGTAACAGGTATATGAGCTTCGGTCCAACCGAAGTTAACTTTTTTTCTTGTTTTAATTCAAGTTTAGCAAATTCTCTTGCTTTCTTTTTGAATTCTTATACCGGTTTTGATTAGAAACATCTCAAGAAATTGAAACAAAGAAACTATGCAAGATCATTTAGAAATAACAAATATTTTACATCAAATTGAAATAAAAAATTGCACGTTGCATTTTTCAGATAAAAAAAAAAGGACTTTTAAACTGACCATAAATATTTTCCAAAATATTTAAAAGACTACTTAATAACTTCTTTCCTTTTAAGCAAAAAAAAAAAAAAAAGAATGGTCCTAGTTCATTGTTTTCTCTCTTCTAAGTTTTCTCAAGATCATTTTTATACATTTATTATCAATTTGTCGGAAAGAATATAGACTACACCAATTATATATAGGGTGGTTAAATTTCAAGGCCGATGTTGAATGTGAACCACACCTAAACGTCAAGTTTTTTCCTGCATTTCTTTTGACATTTCTCAACTTCAGACTAACTCAATTTGAACCATGGAAAGATACACAATCGAGCAACGCGTTAAAGTTATTCAGGCCTATTATGAAAATGGGCGTTCAAATCGAAATGCATATCACAGCTAACGAAACAATGGCTCTTTTGCGCGAAAAATTTGATAACCGAATAATCTCACGTCGCGGCGATGTCAACTGGCCGCCAAGATCATGTGATTTGACACCGTTGGACTTCTTTCTTTGGGGTTATTTGAAAGAAAAGGTGTACGCCAATAAGCCAACAACAATTCAAGAGCTAAAGGATGAGATAATTCGGCACATTAACGACATTGAACCTCAATTATGCCTCAGCGTCATCGAAAATTTAGACCATCGGATGGACGTGTGCCGCCGAAGCCGTGGCGGCCATTTGGCCGATATTTTATTCCATACATAATTGAGTCATACCAATATATCATAATAAAAAGAAATGTCAATAATTTCCTAAATAATTCGTGTTTTATTCAAAATCAACATCGGCCCTTGAAATTAACCACCCTATATATTCTTGATGAGCTCGACGAAGCGAGTCGATCTATCCGCTTCCTTCTGTTTGTTGCTTTACAATTTATTCGTCTAGTTTTAAAGATATTGGGCTGAAATTTTAAACTTAAGCTTTTCTAGGTCCTGTGTACTTTGAATGTTCAAACAAGGTGCCACGCCCGAACCTCAAATTTCGAAATATTTAAAAACATTTCTAATTTTTTAAAGCTTAAATTTTATACAAATGCTGAACACGAAGAACTACGTCAAATGATGTGTGCCAGGTGTATAAGCTTCGGTCCCACCGAAGTAAACATTTTCCTTGTTAGATGGGATCATTGACACCTACATACCTACTCCCTGATACCTATATTGCAATGCAAATTGTTCGAAGTATTATGTGATGGGTATTTAAGAAAGATTCGTCTCGTCAAGTTGATCAAGAATATATATACTTTATGGGGTCTACGACGTCTCCTTGAATGCGTTACAATCTTTCAGACAAACTGATTATATTAAAAAAAAACTAACATTAATATTAAATCTAGTTTGCATAGCGAAATTCAGTTTTAAAAAAGACTGGCTGCATACAATTTAGTTGAATATTTTTCCTTTTTTTTTTTTTTTTTTTTTTTGACTTATATAAGAACAACAAATCAAATAATAATATAGACACTGCGATTTATAGGCGAACTTACAATTAAAGCCAACTGGCTTAGATCGCAAAATTGTTTAACCCATCAAATCAATTTTCAAAATCAAGTTATTGTTTTGGGGTTTCGCCTTTTACATACCATTAAATACAACAGACTATTAGGCAGTTCAATAAGTCTTTGGTCTGATACATAAATTGTATTTCTAGGCTTAAATCATTTTTTTTTTAGATCTGGCATCTTTCAAAGAGAAATTTGAGTTAGTTTCGTGCAGTAGTTTGTGTGTGACCTTCATTCTGACCTTAAAACTGTAAATTAAAAAACACGGCCTATTTTTTAATTTTCGGTCTTGTTCGGTGGACCAAAGATGAATCTAAATCTTAGGTCAGTTGGTTCCCATTTTCGTTCTAAACTCAAAAAATCAAAAATATTTTTTTTTTTTGAGGCTAGAATGAAATTTATTGGTGCAAGTCTCACAAAAGAGGTAGCAAATGAAGATATGATCAACAAAATCCATGATATCGTTTTAGATGATCGGAAAGTAAAAGAGCCTTAATAGCTGAGTTTACAAAGATAATCAATTGGATCGGTAGTTTTAATTTTGCATGATCATTTAGATATGAAAAAGTTTGTTGCAAGATGGGTGCCGCGTGTTCTTGATTCTGACTAACTCGTTGATAGATGCCAGATCTTAAAAAAAATTTGATTTGAGTCTAGCGATACAATTTAACTGCCTAGTATTGCCAAGTTAAAATGTGTATATTTAAATGCATTTATGCAGCTTTGGGTTAATCGAAACATAGCTCACCTTGCTACAATTTGAATTATGATTGACATCAATTTCATTTAATGTGCAGTTTATTGTCAATATGTCGTTAACAATTTAAAAAACAAAAACAAAAACAAAAACAAAAAAAAAGCAACAAAATAAAAGGAACAACAAAGTTGTTCTAAAATGATTCTACGCCTTTAGGTAACACCCCTAAATATTGGCTTACATGCATACGAGTATAAGCGAAATGAAAATCCATAAACTTTATTTGTTTGGTGGTGACAGCGACGAAAAAAGGCAAAGAGGAGGTCTGTTCAAAGTCGAATTACATCAGCGTGCAAAATTGTTTAGACTCCAACTTGAGTGCATTCACTTCGATAATTGTTTTCCCATGACTGGCAATAACTTTGGCAAATAAAAAATAATAATAAAAAAAGCACAAAAATTGTCAAATCAAAAATATTGCCAACTGTTGCACATGCTCTGAGTGTGTGTGTGTGTGTGCGCTGTGTGTGTGTGGTCGATAAAAAATGCTTTTGACTAGTTTTCACAGTTGCGCATTGCTTAATCCCTCTTAAAAAAAAAAAAAATAAATAAAATAAAATAAAAATAAAAATTAAAATTAAAATGATCCGCAGCTTGCAGGTGTAAAAATTAGAGCCTATTTTGGAATTTCACTTCGTCGAATAAATGAATTTTATTTTGTAATTTCAGAACGGCTTTGTGAATTGCGATAAGAGCTGTCCGTCCATTGATGATTGTTACCTTTTGGACTCAAAGTCATCCGATACATGTTGCCGGAGGTGTAAAGGTAAGATAGCTAATTTAAGTTATTTAAAATGTAATATATAAATAAGTCAATCAATTAATCAACATTTCATTTTTGTCAGGTTGCATTTTTCGCGGCGTTCCCTATGCCAGTGGCGCTGAATGGTCAGATCCAGAGGATCCTTGTCGCTCGTACAAGTGCATCGCTAGTGTCATCACTGAGACAACAGTTAAATGCTACTCACAGTGTGACGACAGCCAACTGACAGCCCCACCTCCCGGTGAATGTTGTCCCAGGTGTCTGGGTAAGCTTTTATTTAAGTTAGGTTATGCTAGGGTGTCAATCTGCATGGCAGGTGGATGAGAGTCCATTATAATATATAACATAATTAAGATGTAATATAATACATATCGTCACAAAGTCATTAATTTTGTAAGCATATATTTTTAGGGTGGATTCAGTTAAGCAGTCTAGAGATCTTGTAGCTTGAGACAGCTACTGTTTAGATTCTTGTATCAAGAAAAATCATTCTTTTATCAAAAACAGTCGTTTTTGTTTCAAGAATAAAGGTTCTTTGAGTTAAGAAAATGTTTTCTTTGAATCTAGTAAATTTGTTTTTGGATCAAGAACATTGTTTCTGGTTTCAAAAACAATTGGTCTTAAACTGAGAATAATTGGAACAAGTGATTGTTCCCAAAACTTGCTAATTTGATATTTTTTGTTGTTTTTTTATCTATTTGTGCATCCTTTAGATCAATTTATGTTTTGTAAATTAATTCAAACAAGGAAAAACGTTAACTTCGGTGGAACCGAAGCTTAAATACCCGTCACACGAATCTTTGAATAGTTTATGTGTGATCATAAGTGGCTTATATACATTTATAAATATATATTTGGAAATAATTACTTTTTCATATAGATGTTCAAAAATAATCAATAAGTTTGTATGGGTGCTATAGCTAAAAATGAGCGTGGCACCTTGGTTTTGATATTGAATGTCATTAGAAGTGTTTTTACCCAAATTTGAGTGAATAGTTTCATAAATAATACCTATTTTAATACAAAAAATTCGAGAATGGGCGGTAATTTTGTATGGGGGCTATACCTAAAAATGGGCGTGGCAGCTTGCATTTGATATTGGATGACATTAGAAGTATTTTTTCAAACTTCGAGCAACTACATTCATAAATAATAGCTATTTTCATAGAAAAAATCCGAAAAAAACCGTAAGTTTGTATGGGGGCTATACCTTAAAATGGGCGTGGCACTTTGATTTTAACACTTGAACTGCTTAGACCTGAGAAAAGCTTAAGTTCCGAGTTTCAGGTCAATATCTTTGAAACTGAGCGAATGAATCGCATACATACAGACAGACGGACAGACAGACAGACGGACGGACAGACGGACAGACGGACGGACGGACAGACAGACGGACATGGCTAGATCGACTCGTCTCGTCGTGCTGATCAAGAATATATATACTTTATAGGGTCTAAGATGTCTCCTTTAATGCGTTACAAACTTTCTGACAAAATGATAATACCCTCCACACTATGTGTGGCGGGTATAAAAAATTTAAATCAGGTTTGATTCGGGGGTGTTTACTTAGGCCATACCAAAAAAATTCATTTCGTGTTCGGTGGAGTAGAAGGGCTTTTCATATATATTTTAAGTCACTGAAACGAAATCCGAGATAGAAATTCAAAAGTTGGTTCGCGTTTTCTTTCTAAACTTACAAAACTGATTTTTTTGGTACAAACCTTCTAAAAACTAGTGCGGCGAACCTGGGTAGTAAATTCTAATATGTATTGGGTCGCTGAATCCAAATCTGGAGTCAGAATTCAAAAGTTCGAACGCAGATTCATTGTGACCTTAAAAAAACTGTAAATTAAAAAACACGGCCTATTTTTTTAATTTTCGGTCTTGTGCGGTGGACCAAAGATGAATCCAAATCTTAGGTCACACATCTAATATTATCCTATTTTTACTCTAATGATTTCATAATGATCAGCCCACTATACCATATAGCCGTGCTTCGGTTAAAATTTTACTCCATTAAGCCATCCCTTCTCCAAATTTTACCTAAGCCACTGATGATCACAAATAAACTAAACCAAGATGTGGCGGGTATTTAAGCTTGGTTCTACCGAAAGTTACGTTTTTCCTTGTTTTGTATGGCCTAATTCCAATTTATCCAAAAATTATCACAAAAATGTGAATTAAAACAAAGCTCTCCTGCGATTATAATTATTTTTGAATTTTTAAAATGACCCCCGAATCAAACCTCATTTAAATTTTTGGAAGGGGAGAAACTTTTTTTTTAAAACCAATTTAAGCGCATCGTGTAAACTTTGGTCAGTCGTTACCGTTGTCTTATCCAGCTTGTTCCACCGTAAAATTAATATTTATAAAATGTAACAATATGTAATGAGAATTTTTGTTGAAATCTATCAATCTATCAATGATAAAACTGCTCTTTAAAACCAAAACACATGACATCATTGTCCAAAATTAACAGACTACTAATAACTACATTATTAGCACTGAATGGTCGCACATTAGCATCAAAGTCAATGTTTAATCCTCATAATGCCAAATCAAAAAACCAAAAGATCCATTTGAGCTCAGATGATATTTTTGATTGCCGAAACTATTGTCGACACCATCGGAAATATATCAAATATTGTAGAACAGATGGTCGATCATATGTGTGAACGGTATGAATTTTATTTTGCTCTCGGCCAGTGTGTGATTTGCTTATTTATGAGCTTTAAATTGTCTATTAAGACAACAATGTCATGGATTGCGCCCATAAAAATGACGATTCATCGTCTGTTTATTTAGCTGATTTCAAATCTCCATCGCTGCTCACTTCACTTCTTAAACGAATGCCAATCTATCTGACAGATACACGCGAATTTATTTGTCTGCTTAAGTAAATATTTGAACGATATTTGTCAGATACAATAATAAGGTACAGACTGATACAGCATTTGATGAAATAACCAACAGATCAGTCGCTCTGCTCTGTCAGCAAAGCGATTTTTGTCATTGTTTTCTTTTCTGCGTCATAATTTAGCAACTAAGCCAATATAAGCCTAAATTCATAAATGAGATTCAAAGAACTAAAATGGTGTGTTTTTTTTTTTTGTTTCATTTTATTTAATTTTCAGGCTGTAAGATCAACGGTCAAATAGTTGCTGAAGGCCAAGAAGTCGTCGCTTCAATCGACGATCGTTGTTTTGGTTTGTCAGTGTACTGGAAACAGTCTAACTTGTGCCAAGAAGACTTGTCCAATACTGCAGTGCCCGATTTCCAAGCAAATTCAACAGCCAAATGAATGCTGTCCACGGTGTACCGAACGTCGCGAATTCATGCCAGTGACCGGTAAGTTATCAACACATACAGATGCATGCAGAAGTATAACTGTATTTTACATAATCGTAATCAAATTTCCCCACTTTTTTTATTGTTTTATTTTAGGTAAGTGCATGTTTAGCAACAAAGTCTACTACGACAAAACGCAATTCACGCCGGATCGCTGTACAAACTGCACATGTATCAACGGTACCTCGGTCTGTCAACGCAGCACATGTCCAATACTGGAATGTGCCCCGGAATTTCAGGAAATGGATGGCTGCTGCCCTCGTTGTAGAACGGGTGACGAGGTGCGTAGCGAATGCACACTGAACGGGATTGAGTATTCGGCCAACGAAACATGGAATATGGGCCCATGTCGTTCCTGTCGCTGTACTGCGGGCAACATACGCTGCTCGGAGATGCGTTGCCAAACGGTAAAGTGTCGTGCGAACGAGGAGCTAAAGGTGCCGCCAGGTGAATGCTGCCCTAAATGTATAGAAACTGCAGGCACATGTACCGTATTTGGTGATCCGCATTTTAAAACTTTCGACGGGAAATTCTTTAGTTTCCAAGGCTCTTGCAAATATCTGCTAGCTGCCGATTGTCGCGATCATACATTTTCGATACGTCTGACAAACGATGGTCGTGGTACAAAGCGTTCTTCGTGGGCGAAAACCGTAACGCTTAAACTAAAAGGTTTGCGTGTTAATCTTGGACAAAAAATGCGTATCAAAGTGAACGGCAGCCGTGTTCAATTGCCCTACAGCCAGGGAGCGATTGTAAGCATCGAAAAATTACCGGAAGGTGTTGTTATGCTACGCACGGAACAGGGTATTGGCATTGAGTGGGACGGCAACAATTTTGTGCAGATTCAGGTGCCTGCCTCGTATAAGAGTAAACTGTGTGGTCTGTGCGGCAACTATAATGGCATCGGACGTGACGACATTACCAGCCGTGATGGCACCAATTACTCGAACGTGAAGTCGGGCGCTTTGCTAACTCATGGAAAGTCGGTGGACCCAAATCATGTACACGTCGCAAGGAAAACATTGCAGGCGTGCCGACATGCAAGCAGCGCAAGTCAAATGCCTACTGCCGACCTCTGCGCGAATCGCAAGTATTCGGCAAATGTGATAGTAGACTCAATCCGATTAATTACATTGATTCGTGCAAAATGGATGTCTGTGAATGCCCGAGTGGCATGTGTCACTGTGATAGTTTTGCTGCGTACGCTCACGAATGTCGTCGGTTGGGTGTGCGTCTACCCGATTGGCGTGCTGCAACCAACTGTCCGCTTGGTGTGTGGCGACGCAATGCAACAGAGGCACTGGCAAATATTATACGCAATCCGCTGTACGGAGATTTGAGTTTTCTTGATCAGGAACGATATCCGCTGCAAAATGCACGAAAACGCAAACAGCAACTTTTGCTACAGCAAAATGAATTTTTAAAAAACGAATTGCTGCCGACTGATTTCTTTGAGAAGCATGTACCCAAGAATTTTCATAGGCCTAAATCGCCGGATCGGACACCGCCCCCGTTGCACTAATATGTGATTTACTCATTATCTTCTTCTTCGTCTTATTCTTCTTCTCTGCCTCTGCCTTCTCTTCCTGCTGCATCTACACATTTACTTTAATTAATTTTAAAATAAATCCTTCTAATTAGACGTAATATGTATAAAAATGCTGCAATATTGTCATCTCAATTACGCAATTAAGTTCAACTTTTTCCATCTTCATCTTCAATTAAACTCATTGTCTGCACAATCTGCTTTGATTAGTTTCGATTGCTTTCGACTATCGAACAAAAACCAACGCAAGGACCTCACCACCATGACAATTTGAGCAGAACAGCACAGAACAAAACAGAACAGAACAGAATTGAACAGTAGCAGTATTAGAAACTGAACAGTTTTAGCGACAAAATAATAAATTCGAACGGCTTTGCCACGACATAAAGTCGGCCAGAACAATCGTATAACTATATATACTCGCATTCACTCTTAGAACATTTTAGACGAATTTTTAGCACAATTTTCTTACCCTCACAACATACTATCACATACTTCCCTTTATCGAATAGAGTTCTGCATCGGTTCAGTTAATAATCGGGTAACATTCAAACTGATTCGGCTCATTTTTTCACCGAGTCGAAACGAGTACCGAGTCGAAACGAGTATCGAGAAGACCGGTTGATCTATAGCAAACCTTTTACAACTATTACAACTGTTGTAAGCGCTTTAAAGGCAGAACCTTTATGTTAAATTTTCATATTGAAAATATTTATAAAACAGCTCGAAATGCAAATCGGCATAAAAAATGAGAGAAGACACTTTTTTTTTGCTTTTCGAATCGTTTTGACTAGGCTAAGAATGGCTCAAATCGTTTCGAGTCATTGAAGAAAGATTCGAGTCAGTTCGAATTGATTCGGATACATTTTCTATCCGTTTTTGTCTATGCGTGCAGGGCTCTATTTTTTAAATCTATTTATTCACACAAGATCTTCGTGGTCTGTGGCTCATAAACGCAGAGTATTTTATTCTAAAAATTTCATTTACCACGACTCATCTCATTTAACCTTTCATACCATTGTACACATCGCATTAAAATAGTTTAAAATTAACAATTTTATTTAATTTAAGTTTTAATTTATTTTCGATTTAGATTATTTGTTCGTTTATAGTGACTATTGTATAATAAGAATTTTACAGTACCATCTTTGTTTGTTATTTGTATCTATGTTTTTTTTTTTTTTATGAATACCGATCGCATTTAACGCGATTTAAGCATAATTCATTACTTAAGGCCTTACTTAATTTACTTAGTAGGTACATTTACTATACATAAATATTCTAGATGTAGGTTTTAAAAAATTCTCGCAACTTAAGTTGTAAACTTAAATGAAATTTGTTCAAACAGTATTCTGCTTAGTGTAACAATTAAAAAAAAAATAGAAAAAGAAAGAAAAATAAAGATATATAGGATCCTTAATGAATTGTCAAGAAATCAATATGTATGTATATTACTGTGTGAAATATCGATCGTTCGAATTATTGTATTTATCTGTTACTATTGTACTTTACTCAACTATGTACTACATAGATGTACCATACATACATATATGAAAGTTCACATACTCGTAAATATACTTCTAAGTGATTTCTTTGAAACTCAAAAACAAAATATTTGCTAGCATTACTCGTACTCGTATGAATGTCTTTTGTATGTACAAACATTTAGAAAGTAAAAAAATACCAACTACATTTAATGTACTCTTTAACGTACTTAGGCAAAATCTAAATCTAAATATACCATAATCTCATTAAGAAGATACTTATAGTATACTATACTCGTATTTGTGTTTGTACTCGTATGTGTATGTATGTATTTCCAATTAAAAACTGTGTTAATATTTATAATGTTGATTTCTTTAGGAATATTTATTTACACGAGCTGTTTGCCATTTTAACTTAAAATCGTAAATAAAAAAGGAAAAAAAAGAAAAATTATGATTTTGTATATTTTATTGAATGTGTCCAAACTATATCGTATATAAATGTCGATTCCAGAAAAGAATGTGAAATTAATTAAACGGAAATGTTAAAAAATCGAAAACTAGTTTTTCAATTTAAAAAAAAAAATAAAATAAAACAAAAAAATCAAGGAAAATCCTTACCATTGATAGAACGGAAGCTAACAGAACTTAATAATAGCTCATATATAAGATATCTTGGAGTAGGGAGGGGTCGTATTCGAGGACCAAAACTCGCTCGATGATTCGAGCTATCCCTTTTTCTGATTTTTTTTTTAGCGAGTAATCTATAAAATAATAAAAAGCTTTTTATGTCCACTAAGAAAAAAGCCAACCGAGAGGGACTATTTGAGTTTGAAAGACAAAAACGCAAGCAAAACTTAATAAATGTATATAAAACTTGGAACAGGGTATCTCGCAGTTGAATAAACAAGACTGAAGCATTCTTTCTTGTTTTTTTAATTTTAATTTTTCATCAATATTGAGTCCTTTAGTCTGGACCGAAGCTTATGGTCCCACCTTGGGCACTAAAAGGGTGTTGGATTTTATGAACTTCTATAACCGAATGAAATCGGGATATTGAAATAAGGATAAACGCCACAAATATAATACACATAGTATAACGAGTGTATTAAGTTTGTACAAAAGTTTGTAACGCATTGAAGGAGGCATCGGAGACCCCATAAAGTATATATATTCTTGATCAGCTCGATGAGACGAATCGATCTAGCCATGTCCGTCTGTCTGTCCGTCTGTCCGTCTATTTGTTGCTATGCGATTTAATCGATGAAGATATTGGGCTGAAATTTTAAACTTAAGCTTTTCTAGGCAACGACTAGGTTAAGTTCGAAAATGAGAGTGCCACGCCCATTTTTAGGTATAGCCCCCATACAAACTTATCGATTTTTTTCGATTTTTTGTTTAAAAATACTAATTATTTATGAATGTACTCTCTCCCAATTGGGTAAAATCATTTCTTTTGTCATCCAGGGTCAAAACCAAGACGCCACGCCCATGTAACGGGTATTTCAGCTTCGGTTCCACCAAAGTTAACGTTTTTCCTTGTTATTTTTGATTTATATGAGTCACCCAATATGAACGGATATTTTCAGTTTGTCGGAAGGCTTGTAAGGTTTATAATTCAATTTAATAAATGACAATGACAAATCGTGGGCGTCATTTTTTTAGAGACCGGCTCTTTAAATAACTGAGGCGCTGAGGTGTTTTTCCCGAACATACTTCAGAAATTAGAAGCCATTCATGCGAATACGGTACTCATAGTCAACTCTGATTGGTCCGCCTCTGACATGACCCATGTTTATGCGCCATACATCAGGACCGGGATAATCAACGTATTGTAGAGTTTGATTTTGCTTCTAGATAAAACTTTACTTTGTATTTACTTACCGAGACCAAAGTCGCATCGGTTAGCCAGAGTTATTCTTCGTCTAATTTATAAGCTGGTTTTATTGCTCTTGTTTCATTTCTGATCCCAAGTGGTCGAAGTTCTCTACGAAGTTCTCTGTTGATAATCTGTGAGTAAAGACGAAGTACTTCGTCTTACTTTCCCAAAGGAGTCGGAGAAATTTTTACCGACACTGAAAACGCTTTGGGTGTTTGACAGCGTCATCATACAGAACCGAACGATTTTTTCTGGGATACCAAGTTCAGTCACTACTTTGAAGAACTTTGATCTTATTGGCGAGTCAAAAGCGGCCTTGAAGTCAAGAAATAGGTGGTGTGTGTCGATTTGCTTTTCTTTGGTTTTCGTTTGCGTAGCGTAAATTTGGAGTCGGTGGTTGACTTTTTCCGTCTAAAACCGCACTGGTACTGTATAACTATACTTCCTACGTACGGTTTCAGTCTATTACGCGTATGGGACGTTATATGCCAGATAGGATTTTATAAGCGCTTGATTCTTTAATAGAATTTTCGAGCCTCATTTCTATTGCACATCTTCTCAACTTCCTCCAGCTCACGCCTTTCTAGATATTTCTTTTTGTGAAGGAGTTTTTCATCCCTCCGTTTTTCTCGACATCGCTCAACAGCCGCTCGTGTTGCCCCCGCTTGCATGATTCGCTTATAGGCGATGTTCGTATCAATGCGACACATCATCGTACTAAGTTTGCCTCCGAGCAGTGGCATTACCAATTACCTCGGATGCTGAAGTGGTCTCTAATCAGTTGAGAGTCCCTTATTGAGAAGGTATCTCACTTGGCGTGTGCTGTACGAACCTTAGCTAAAACACCATACAAGGTCATACATCTGCTGAAAATTCATTAACTTTGTACATTCCTCTTGACTAGAGCATTTGACCATATAAAATGGTGGAGGATCGGTTACAAAGAGGTCGTGAAAAAATCAAGATACTTTTCGTTGGCTGCTGGAGGATTACTTCCTAAATCGGCTGTGATTTCTTAACTTTTCTTTCGTTCTTTCGTAACTTTTTCTTTATTTGATAGAATATCTTTGATCAATTGAAAATTATTCCCAACATGGCCACCAACAATAAATCAATAATTTTTTTGTGCAATAGGCAGTATTAACTAGTCTTGTTACCGCAGAATAGAGACTCACACAGCAGACAACTTGTCGAAGGCTTTAACAATTTTCGAAAAGTGTTCAGACAATTTTTGATAGCCATGTGCTTTTCTGACCACCTTGGGGTTGATTCACGGAAAAAGTTTTCTACACCTTTTAGTATTTTTTTATTTCTGGAACTCCGTATACGTCATTTACAATATTGTGCCCGAGTAAAATTTGATTTAAATGGGTTGAACGCCTCCTTCTTTGCCAGCCAATGTCACGTCAGCTCATGGTAAATCAAAAAATGCGTCTTTTACTATAGCAATAGTGGATGTGTCTTGTGATGCAAGCTCTCTCAGTCCAAGGAATTCCTATTTTATTTTTCATAAAAATGCAAACTAATTTCAAGCTTATCGGGTTTCTCGTGACAATTTAGTAATTGAACTGCAGCGGTTGCAGTCAGGTGAAGTTTTGTGGTAGCATGCTTTTTGAAGTACTCCTCGTTCACAGTGCACAGTTCGTATAACCCTAATCAGGTATATTCTGAAATTTTAATCTAAGTTTTTCTTAATTCTGTGAACTTCAAATATTAAAATCAGTGAATTAATGACTTTCAATTTTATTTCAAATGCATCTTACATCAAGCCAAATCTTCAGCATAAAATTGATTGAGATCCGACCGCAAATTTCTAAATTAAAAAGAACATTTTATTATTTGTTTAATATTTTAAGTTCAAATTAGAAACATTTGCTGGAAACATTTGGACGCCATAATAATAATTTGGACATTAAAAATGTTAAATGTTGTGTATATTTATGCTTCGGTTTTATTAAGGTAAAAGTTTTGGAATAATATACCCATTACACATAGTGTGAACGATCTAGCCATGACCGTCTGTAAGTTTGTATGTCAGAGTGAATGTGCAACGTCATTTTGAAGTATGCCCCCATACAAAATTACCATCTTTTTCGATTTTTTGTCCGAAAATAGTTAATATTTCCCAACGTATTCAATCCAAGTTTGGTAGAAACACTTCTACTGTCATCCTATGAATACAAAATCGATATGACAAGGATCGGGCCTTTGTATCGTAACAATACAATACAAACTCACATTCCATTGTTATTTGTATCTGCATTTTTAGCTTTAAAATTGATATTCATATATGCTTCTTCTGATGAACTATTGAAAGTTTCGTGTGACGGGTATTTTAGCTTCGGTTTTAATGAAGTTTACGTTTTTCTTTGTTTTTTTTTATTGTAAAGTATTTAAATTTTTTATATTGGTGCTTTGAACTTGTGTTACTGATTAAAATGAGTCCAAAATAGTCCAAACCCTTCTATAATGATCGAAATCGGACAATACAATACAACAATCGTCCAAGAGTTAATAAACTTTCCGACTAAATAATTCCCGTTTTACACTGTATGCGCCGGGTAAAAAACGGACAATCTATCAACTAATCCAAATCAATATAATATTATTTTATCCATTTTTCTTGGCTTATGCACTGTTCTGATGGAAAGCAACTTTCATTTTGTTGACTAACAAACAGATATCTTTATTCGGTCTTAAATACGCAAGATAATTATACTGTTTTAACCATTTTTTTGTATCTAGTGACTTACTTCGTAATATTTCGTAAGCTAATTCTGGAATACTGATTTCTTTTAAACACAGAATTAAACAATTATAATTGTTTTACTTTTCATCACTAAAGGTTCTTCTTAAATTAAAATTTTTAAATAATTATTATATTTCTTACGTTTAAATACTTTTTCGTTATAAGATATTAAAGCTATTTGATCTTCGGTCAAGCAAAGTTTAAGTTGTTGAGAACAGCTTAAAAAAAAGCTAAGTTATTATGAAGACATTGTTCATTTGATTTTTTTTTTTATGGTGCAAAGATGTAGTTTGGTGTAGACCCACTGCATCATGTGTGGGATCTGGTTGATGTCTCAATTTTTTTTTAGTTGCGGCATCGGTTTCGTTGGCACGAACGAAAAACAATCGCAACATCATTAAAGTTGCTTTTGTCGTTGGATTTGTCGTACTTCGATCTGTACTGCCCTTTCCTGTTCCACTCTCGGCACTACTCGATGCAACTCAGCTTCATTTGATGTCACTTTTTTCATGTTGCAAGTAAATTCGCATTTGTGTTCTCAGTTGCGCACCCTGAAGGAAAAGAAGAAGAGTTGCGAGAGGAAGAAGGTATCAGGTATCAGGTTGCCTGAAATATATTTGCATATTGCTGTCGTTTATTGTTGTTTTCGTTACGATTGCAATTGTTGTCAAAGTAGATTTTTGTTTTTAGATTTGAACATAAAAAATTAAACTCCATCAAAGAGCCACCAACGATGCAAAGGAATAACTAGAATCAAATTCATCGGCGACCAACCGCAAATAAATTGCATTCGGTTTCGATATTTAATTTAACATGAAAGCTACAATCGATCTGTTATGGATTTTTACTACATGCAATTTGAATAAAATAGAAACTAATTAAATCAAAGTTAACCTTAAATTACGACAAATGTGAAATCAATGCACAAAAAATGTGACAGTTGTCGTATTTTTAAAAAGCAAAGGCTCACCACTAAAGTGACACTAAAAGGACTCAAGGACTAGTGTCGAAATTCTCGACTTAAACTTGAAACTTTGATTTTTCAGAATCTTAGTGGTTTTGTTTACAAAAAAATTAATTCTGAGCCCATTCTAGGTTGTTATCCCTAAAAAAAAATTTTTGTATTAAAAAAAGATTTGTATACCCAACAAAAAAATAATTCTTTGATGACTGATTGGTGACATTTCTCGGTTGTGTTACCATTGGCGATATTATAATACACAATATGTTTATGCATTTAAACGACTTATTTTTGGAAATTATAAAAATTAACCAATGTGATTGACGTTGCGAATGGTGCACAGCCATTCGTAACGTTAATCACATTGGTTGTGAAAATCTTTTATTCGTATTTAAGCGACTTCCCCAAATTTGGATCTGGGCCTTATTGGGGATTTTTCGGGTGTTTCGGTGTTAATCGAAGTGAAAACCGAGTCTCAATTGAGGACCCAAAACCGAATGTATCATCTTTTTTACACTTTTATTATAACTCGATAACGGAAAGGACAGATATAAGGCACATTTTAAAGATAGTTCAAAAATATTTTTTAATGTGTGTGAAGTGTTTCCGAAATTTGGAAGTGGGATCCAGTGGATGCCCCAATGTATTATATTCATATATTTAAATTACTATACAGGTGATCACTAAGACAAGATTTAAAAATTTAACTACACAAAGTATCACTATTTTTAATACAGATTTAACAATAATTTTCTTGAAAATATCAGAAAATGAAAAGTAAGTTTGTGTAGGGCAATTCGCTATTCGCTCCATCCATATCATATCGGTGGTGTGTTCATAGGATGATATAACATGTGTTTTCACCCGATTTGAAGTGAATACATTCTTCAATAATCCTATTTTTCATACAAAATATTTAAATTGTGCGGTAAGTTTGGTTTTAACATTGGATGACGTCAGAAGTGTTTCTATTCAATGTTGAGAGAACACATTCACAAATAATACCTATGTATTTTTATTAAAAAGTCTAAAAAAATCGATAAGTTTGTATGAGGCTGTACCTAAAAATGGTCGTGGTACTTTAATTTTTCATTCGAAATTAACTTAGTCCTTGCCACGAAAAGCTTAAGTTTCAAATTACAGCTTAATATCTTTATATCATGGCTGAAAAAGTTGCTTAGAAATATACAGAGGGACGCGGTTAGATAGATTCATCTCGTAGAGCTGATCAAGAATATATATACTTTATGGGGTCTACGACGTCTTCTTCAATGCGTTACAAACTTTCAGACAAACTGAATATACCCTTCGCACTATGTGTGGCGGGTATAAAATGGGAATCTAAAATCAAGTCAAAAATCTAAAATACAAGTACAAAATTGCTCTTAAAAAGTTAAGTACGCTTCGTACCTAGTTCAAATTTTACGATTCGTTTAGCAATTTTAGGCACATAGCACACAACAAGTTTATGTGTAAAAGACATTTGTATATGTGTATGCATGTATGTACACATATATATTTGAATTAACTAATGTGTGCATTAGGGTTGTCCAAAAATACATGAGAAAAGTTTTTTTAAAAAAATTTTATTTTTTTCGGATAATATAGTATTTAATGATGCCGTCAGGTCCATGAAGATTCTCATGTATTTTATGTGGGAAAATGAGACTTTTTCATAGACTTAATGTAGAAACCTGGAAAATGAATATTTTGTAACATGATAACGATATGATTATATATATTCTTCAGCAGCTCGACGAGACGAATCGAAATAGCCTTATCCGTCTGTTTATCAGTCTGTTGCGATGCGTTTTACTCAGAAACTTTTAAAGATATTGATCTGAATTTTTTAAACTTAAGCTGCTTCTCTTGAGCACTTTGATGTCTGAACCTGGGTGCCTCATACATTTGTAAGCGTAGTTTCCATACAAACCTTCAACCCATTTTCGAGTTTTTGTATGAAAACACTTAATATTTCTAAATGAGCCTATTTAAAATTAGGTAAAATCACTTTAATGTCCACCCAAGTATAAACTACCGATATAATACATCATACAGCCCACACACAAACTTGACCAATTCTATCGTGAACTTTTATCTAAGCCACTGGTTTTGTTACAACTCGAAGCTAAAAGCGTCCTGTGACGGGTATTTGAGTTTCGGTTCCACCGAAGTTAAAGTTTTTATACCCGCAACACATAGTGTGAAGGGTATTATCAGTTTGTCGGAAAGTTTGTAACACATTAAAGGAGGCATTGGAGACCCCATAAAGTATATATATTATTAATCAGCTCGACGAGACGAATCGATCTAGCCATGCCCGTCTGTCAGTCCGTCCGTCCGTCCGTCTGTCTGTCTGTTGCAATGCGTTTTTATCGGAAAGTGTTAAAGATATTGACCTGAAACTTTAAACTTAAGCTTTTTTGTGTTCCTAGGCAGTTTGTATGGCAGAACCAAGGTCCCACGCCCACTTTTAGATATAGCCCCCATACAAACTTACCATTTTTATACCTGTTACACTAGTGTAAACAGGTATATTCAGTTTGTCGGAAAGTTTGTAACGCATTAAAGGAGGCATCGTAGACTCCACAAAGTATATATATTATTGATCACCTCGACGAGACGAATCGATTTAGCCATGTCCGTCTGTCTGTCCGTCCGTCCGTCTGTCCGTCTGTCTGTGTGTTGCTGCGCGATTTATTCGCTCAGTTTTAAAGATATTGAGCTGAAATTTTAAACTTAAGCTTTTTCTAGGTCCTGTGTAGTTTCTATGTTAAAATCAATGTGCCACGCCCACTTTTAGGTATAGCTCCCATACAAAAGAACAACATTTTGTCAAGTTCTTATATGAAAAAAATGTATTTATAAAGCGAATGGCTTCAAATATGGTTAAAATATTTCTTATACCATGCCAAATCTTCAGTTTAAAATTGGTCCAAATCGGACCGCGAATTCCTAAATTTTTAAGAGTATATTTAATTTGTTTAGTATTTTGAAATAAAATTTAATACAAATGCTGCACACGAAGGTCTATCAACGTCCAAATGATGTGTAACAGGTATATAAACTTCGGTCCAACCGAAGTTAACTTTTTTTCTTGTTTTCGATTTTTTTGTTTGAAAATAGTTATTATTTATGAATGTTTTGACTACGAATCGGGTAAAAACACATTTAATCGAATATCTATCCATCCAATATCAGAAGAAAGGTACCACGCCCATTTTTAGATATAGCTCCTATGCAAACTTACCATTTTTCGATTTTTTGTATGAAAATTGTTATTATTTGTAAATGTATTTACTACAAATATGGGTAAAATCACTTCTAATGACATCCAATTTCAAAAGAAAGGTGCCACGCCCACTTTTTGATATGGCCCCCATACAAACCAAGCGCCCATTTTTCACATTTTGTATGAAAATAGTTCTTATTTATGGATATATTCACTCCAATCTGTGTCAAATCACTGTTATTCTATGAATATTCTATCGATACGACAAGGATCGGGCCACTATAACATATAGTCCCATACAAACTCACCTTCTATTTTTTGATTTTTTCAAGAAAATGAATAAAGTTTAGTGTGGTGGGTATTTGAGCTTCGGTGCTTCCGAAGTTAACGTTCTTGCTTGTTCCTTTTTGTTTTCTTTAATTTTGTTTATTTGTTACTGAAAATCAAGCTTGTTTTAGCTTTAAATAGAAAATTTCGATATTGAATAAAAACAAAACTTGAATCAAGATTTCTTTACAATGAATATTCAATTATTTTTGTAGTTCTGCAGAATGGATGGCTTCAAAAAGCTGATAAGTATGTTTAGGTCATTGAAGTTCTCCTATTGTGCTATTTTAATATCAAGCTTCTGTTGTTGCTTTACATACAAAGAAAAAATAGCATATTACAAGTAAGTAGCAAAGAAAGGATTTGTTCACCTCTGACATGACCCATTTTCTTTGGGTGTTTGATCTACGAACGGTTTCATTCTATTACACAAAATGCCAGAGAGGATTTTATAAGCAATTGGTATGATACTAATACCGCGATAGTTTTGCGTAGACTGCTGTGTCTCCTTTCTTAAGGATTAAAAACACACTTACGTTCAATTGCTAGGCATGCATTCACCAGTCCATATTCTGCATAAGAGTTGATGCATATATCGAATCAACTCTTCACCTTTTCGTCTGCGCCAACCGCTTTCTTATTTTCAAGCCTTTGCATAGCTTCTAAGACTTCGTCGTAGTCAGGTGGCTCCACCGTAGGACCATCATCGCTCGGGGGACCCAGATATTCATCTTTTCCGCTGGCGGCATATCCCAAGCAGGGGTAGAGAGGTGGTTCCTCCATAACATAAGTGACTCCTGGACATCTTTCACCACGTTTCCATGCGCATCTTTGCACAACGATGCTCCTGGATTATAACCTTCGGTCAAACGCTTTCTTTAATAGAATTTTCGAGGCTTATTTCTCTCGCATATTATCTTAATTTCCTCCAGCTCGTGCCTTTCTAGGTCTTTCTTTTTGAGTTTTTTCTCTCCCCGTTTTTTTCTCCATGTCGCTTGACAACAGCTCGTGTTACTCCCGCTTGCAGGGTTCGCTTCTAGGTAATGTTCTTTTCCGCCGTAGCAATGCGATATACCTCATCGTATCAATTTTGGCTCCGAGGTTTAGTATAACCAACAACCTCTTAGGTCGCCGCATTGAATGAGTGTGAGATATGCTTCCACTTATCGTTTATCGAGTCGGAGGCCGGAGGATTCTCTCGGAGTAGATGGGAGACTCTTGTTGAGAAGGCAGCGGCAGTCTGCTGTGACTTTAACCTACCAACATGTAGCTTTCGTTGTATGGTAGCTCGCTTAGCGTGTGCTGTACCTTGGCAGAGTCGATGTTGGGACCTGTGTTTGTTACATTGATTACACTTGATGCCTTGTGTAAATTGAGGTGTTGGAATCAGGTGCTACTTATGACCCTGTCACGGCCGCGGCAAAGTCGATTAGCCTTTGTACATTATAGTTGGTAGTGTAATGTAGGCTACATTTTCCCATGGTTGTGCGAAAGATTTCTTATCTCCCAATTTGGACATTGAAATCACCGATGACAATTTTGTATTTTGATAGTATCAGATGATTTTCTTTTTCTTAGTTAAATATGAAAATGCTAAAGCTGAAGTGAAAATTTGTATATTAAAAAAGTAAAAAATTATAAATTAAACAAGAAAAAAAGTTAACTTCGGTTGGACCGAAGTTTATATACCTGTTACACATCATTTGACGTTGATAGACCTTCGTGTGCAGCATTTGTATTAAATTTTATTTCAAAATACTAAACAAATTAAATATACTCTTAAAAATTTAGGAACTCGCGGTCCGATTTGGACCAATTTTAAACTAAAGATTTTGGCATGGTATAAGAAATATTTTAACCATATTTGAAGCCATTCGCTTTATAAATACATTTTTTCATATAAGAACTTGAAAAAATGTTGTACTTTTGTATGGGAGCTATACCTAAAAGTGGGCGTGGCACATTGATTTTAACATAGAAACTACACAGGACCTAGAATAGCTTAAGTTTAAAATTTCAGCCCAATATCTTTAAAACTGAGCGAATAAATCGCGCAGCAACACACAGACAGACGGACAGACGGACGGACGGACAGACGGACAGACAGACGGACATGGCTAAATCGATTCGTCTCGTCGAGGTGATCAAGAATATATATACTTTATAGGGTCTACGATGCCTCCTTTAATGCGTTACAAACTTTCCGACAAACTGAATATACCTGTTTTACACTAGTGTAACAGGTATAATAAAGTCTGTTATTTATGCAAAAAGAACACTACTTTCGGTACTTTTTTATAACTTTTTCAAACCTAACAAACTAAACTATGACTTTTGCACTATGGGCAAAATATTGATAATTTTGGCATAAATACATTTTTTGTTGTTCAATATTGTTAAAACTATGGTTTTTAGAATGTCAATACTGAAGATAGAATAAAAATGATATTGCTTCATTTTTTTGAAGCACCCTTTATATGTTATGCGTAGTCAATGTCAGAGGTTTCAGTGTTGCTTTGACAATTAAAAAATTTTAGAAAATTTGTTGTCACTGGCATCGTAAGTTGTTCATGTGATTTTTAGCTTTAAACTAACAAATGTATTTGTGTCCTGAGGAATATTACTTTCGATTGTAGGAAGTTTTAGGTATCGTTTTAACGAAAATGTATTAACAAAACTGTAGAGAATTAAATGATATTAACGCTTTTGGCTCGTTTTTGTTCCTATTCCTGCTAAAATGAGATGTTTTCCCATTTAACGCTGCTTGAAGTTTGGAGCAAAAACAATCGCCAAGCAGACGCAGTAACACAATATATTTTGGAAAATATCAATCAAATATCTGAACCAATTTGAAAATGAAAATTTGACTTGATATAGGAAGCATTTGTACCATAATTTAAGCCATTAGCTCAAAAATTTCTTTTTCTAATAAGAACTTGACAAAATGTTGTACGTTTGTATGGGGGCTATACATAAAAATGGGCGTGGCACATTGATTTTAACATAGAAAGTACACAGGACCTAGAAAATCTTATAAAAAAAAACAAGAACGAACAAAAATCAAAATTCTACTTTATTCTTACAATAAATACGAAATTATTTCAAAGTCATCATCTATAAAACTAAAATTAATGCCAAAAAATTGGTTTTTTGCCCATAGTGCATTGGAGGCGTTTGCAGTCCAATTGTCTTAGTAAAGCACCCAGTAGCACTGTTTGACATCTAACACAGATCTGTGAATACCCTTATTGTTTGAAAAATATCTACTCTCTTTTGAATCTATTTTTGAATATACGCCCGAAATAAATTAAAACAAAATTTGTAAGCACCTGTACCTGTGTTTTGTTGCATCAACCTTTTAAAACTTCTCTTTGTGGCTGACAGCAGTAATCAATAATTGCTGTATTTATGTTTCGGGTACTTAGGAACAGAGCTGATGACTGTAAAATGGACGTGACACTCTTTGACATTCTCGAATTTAACGAGCTTGATCAGCGCAAATTAAATTAATTTATCGAAATAAATTTCATCGAAAAAAAGGACCTCAAGCAAACATCATTCAGTTGTGTATGCATACAAAAGAGAGTAAAGGGTACATACCATTTCTATATATAGTATAAGCTGCTAACCGTCATCGGGTAGTTTATCTTTGCAGTTGTGTAGGAGGCTTCTCCATTTTTCTCCATGTCAAATGTACATACATATGCATCTATGTAAATATATTTGTACTTAAATTGTTGTGTCCAGTTCAATTTTGGTTGCTCGCCAATGACGTGGGTAGCCGTTGACATAAGCGCTAATGGAGCGGCATCGTTTATCCTACGCGCGTAAGTCATCTCTGATAAGCGAAGTGGTGGTGGTGGTCTGTAGAAATAGATGCTTTCATCCCTTCTGAAACATTGAGTTAGTGCTTTGGTCGCTTTTACATTATTCCGAAAGATTACTTCACAGAGGATATGGTTGCCAGTTGAAATGATACATATTTTTGGTTTCAAATATGAAGTATGGCTTTCTATTCTTGATTCTTTTCTTTGCTTTATGATTGTGTGCAACTGCTTCCATTTCAAGATTTGTCATTGTCACAATTCATTTAAATCCTTCTCGATAGCGCTTTTCATTTGTGCTTATCGCGTGCGCATCTGTAGCCGCTGTGGAAGCGGAGCGACATTCACCCAACATTATTTTCTTTATTATTATGTGTACTACTGGGTTCTTGTTTAAGTAAAATGGCAGAGCTTATAACTGCAATGGCATTTTAGAGGGTGGAGCATAAGGAAACACTTTTAACTTATTTTAGTGAATAAATAATAAGCAAATGGACCATGGCAGCCCATGCAAACATCCCCATTCCGCTAAATGGATGTCAAATGAATTTATAGATATTCGACAAATATTTTCATGACATTGTAATAATTTCATTTGGATCGGACCGGGCCGGACGGGACGGGACGGGACGTGACGGGTCCCTTTGCTCTTGCCCTTCCGAGGTTTGGCAAGCGAACAAACAAACAAACAAACAAAGAAGCTGTATTTATTGTCATCGTACATTATGCCAAACGTGCTCATAAATTATGTTATTTCATTTCAGAGCGTGTATGTACATCGCACAACGCACAACGCAGCTCCGTATAAAGCGAATTCGTCATATTACAGCGACATCATCTGATGAGATACGAGACAATTGGCATTGCTCAGCAAAATGGCTAACACATGACTTTTTAAATTCATTCGCAAGTTGATGAGCATTCAACTCCCGCTGGGCTTCGACCAAAGATGAATTCGACGACAGAATGATTCCAACGAAAAAATTGTTGAAACATTGAAATGTGTTTGCTTAAGGTATTTACAAATGCCAAATTTGGCTAACATCGGCGCCAAGCAGCACTTTTTTTGAGACGCGATTATTGCAATTCGATCGATCGATCGATCGATCGATTACATTATGTGTTCTTGTGGTGTTAGACGCCAATTCACGTGCGACTGGACTGCTCCATATATGGGTGTTCTGTTCTAATCTAATACCTGATAAGGCACCGCTATTTGGATTGGCACGGGTCTGAACTCCATCGCGATTGCACGCGGAAGCGCATCTACATGAGTGTCACGTACACAAACTCGAAAGGAATCGCCGCTGCAGAGTTTAATTCAGGCCTGTTCCCAGACAGACTAGACGCTGCAATCTGGCAACCGCAATCTGGTCTCGCGTAACAAACAGATGTCAACATAGCCATTATGATCATTAACTCATTTCTCGATAAGAGACGAACGAATATGCAGCGCCTGCTTACTGCTTATTGTGTACAATTGTTAACATACCATACCAGGTTGCACATTCGACTTTTTTTGTTTCGAATGGCATTACGTCAATGTAGACCAAGCGCTGGATTGAAAAAGCGTAATGCATGCCACGCACGTGTCGAGTTCGTGATTCGTTGAAATTTTTTGCTTATAACTCGATCAATGAGTTATGATTCGATTAAAGACACAATGAAATCCTTATACAAGTACAAGTACAACATATATAGTATTTATTTATAAGGAATCGGTATATTAATTTTAAAACGAAGTTTGTAACGCTTGGGAGGCAACAAGTTATTTTGCTCAGCTTCATTCTCACAATCAGTTTCAAAAATATTTTTCTTTTAATCGTCATTAATTTTTTGAGGATTAGAAAATCAATAAACCTATTTAATGATCCTGGTGAGGTGCAACTCTCACAATAAATTTTTGTGTCTGTCTGTAGCTAAACATCAAAGATGTGACTCTATTTGGAAGTTTTTAAAATACAATAATTAAAATATCGCCTAAAAGTATGCATTTAGTATTTATAGGTAAAATAAATTTTAAATAATTCTGTCACATAATTTGTAACTCGTTATAGAGCGCATCTTTAAACCTAATAAAGCATTTTATTATATCAAGAATATAACGTTTGGTTGACAAACAGACACAGTTTTATTTTTATCCCAAAGTCGTCAAAAAATTTAAAATTAGATTTTGAGATGTTAGAGAATTTTGAAATTTCAAGTTTTATAATTCTAATCGAATTTCAAACATTTTAAGAATTTGCTGTTTTATTCTACCTGTTCCAAAATGGTGTCAAGCTTGCAGATTGCCATTTTTATTAGATTGCTACCCTTCTTTTATTGTTTGATGTTTAGAATCGCCAACTGCAAAAAAGAAAGTATCGGGCCAGTGGACTGATTAGCGCTACGCGATCTATTTTATAATTATACAATTTTATAACATGATATTAGCAAAAACAAGAAAAAACGTTAACTTCGGTAGAACCGAAGCTTAAATACCCGTCATACGAATCTTTAAAGAGTTTATGTGTAATCATCAGTGGTCACCCAAGTTTACACACAATATTAAGTTCAAATTTTGAGCTAAAAATACAGATATGTATAACAACATATTTCTCGAATATATCTGGAAATGGCCGGTAACGTTGAATGCAAGAAACACCTGAAAATGGGCGTGGCACCATGATATTGGAAGAGTTTTTACCCAATATGGAGTAAATACATGAATAAATAATAACCATTTTCATACAAAAAATCGAAAATGGTCGGAAAGTTTGTATGGGGGCTATACCAAAAAATGGGCGTGGCACATCTGATTTGACATTGGATGACATTAAAAGTGTTTTTAACCAAATTTGAGTGAATATATGCATAAATAAATAGTATTTTTTTACAAAAAATCGGAAAAATCGGAAAAAACGGAAAGTTTATATGGAGGCTATGCCTTAAAGAGGGCGTGGCATTTTGGTTTTGACACTGGATGACAAAAGAAATGTTTTTACATAATTGGGAGCGAATACATTCATAAATAATTACAATTTTTATACAAAAAATCGGAAAAAAACGGTAAGTTTGTATGGGGGCTATACCTAAAAATGGGCGTGGCACCTTGGTTCTGGTATACAAACTAACTAGGAGCACAAAAAGCTTAAGTTTCGAATTTCAGGTCAATATCTTTAAAACTTTTCGAGTAACAGCCATCGCAACAGACAGACGGACAGACAGACAGACGGACAGACGGACAGACAGACGGACATGGCTAAATCGATTCGTCTCATCGAGCTGACCAAGAATATATATACTTTATAGGGTCTCCGATGTCTCCTTCCATGCGTTGCAAACTTTCGGACAAAATGATAATACCCGTTCACACTATATGTGACGGGTATAAAAATCATAGAACACATCTGACTCACCACATTGTCACTTGAAAATTTATTCCTTAAAAGAGATTTTTAAAGATATCTCAAAAACGGATAATGGGACATTTTTTTTCTTTTCAGTTTGTGGATTCTACGCCAGTTGAATCCTGTCCTTATTTGGTATACAATAGAGGAGGAAACAGGAGCAAATTTTGAAATGACAATGCGAAGGTTCACATTTGTCTTTTGACCTTTATTTCTTTGGGAAAATAATTTTCATATTTAGCTCAATGAAAGTTATAAATTTGGTTCACATCGTACTTCTTAAACATATAGAACGCACTTTTAATTTTGCAGAATGGCAAGGTTCTTTATAAAAATGCGATACGTTTCCCTCATAAGCAACAACATATTTCTAAAAATTTATAGTTGTAAATTTACCTAGGAAAGGATTTGAGTTCTAGGAGAATTGAACCCATGAAATTGTACTTTTTTTTGAAAAATTGTGTTAAAAATATCAAAAGCAACCAACTTCAAAGCAATATTTCCTTAAAGTGCTTAGAATCAATTTTCAAATAAATACACTAATGATCAAATTTTTCCTAATAGAACTGTAGTTAGTTTTGACGATCCACAGTTTCAAAATTTGCATCAAAAGCACAAAAAATTGATAATATCATTTTGAAGAGTATTGGTGCACCAGAAAAATTTTAGATAATACTTTGTTTTGGTCAGTATTGAAACCAGAAATTACTATTTTATCCACGAAAACTGGACAAACGCTCATCCTTAAAATTTTTGTTATTTTTTTCTAACATTCATCAAAACTCTCATAAAAAATTCAGTTTTCGATGTACAAATAAGGGGCAATTCTTTATATTTTAAACTTTTTTATATCTGTCCTTACCTTAAAATATGACGCCAATCTTTTACTTAAACTTTGATAGTATTGGACCGTAGACCCACACCTTCTTCAAATTTTAACTAAGCCACTGATGATAATACCTATCAATAATATGTGTGACTTGGTATTTGAGCTTCAATTCCACCGAAGTTAACATTTTTCCTTGTTTTTTATAAATTAGTATAGAAGCGGTTTATTAGTTGGATCAATCCACATGCTAAATAACAACAATATTATTTATTCAAATACTACAACAGTTTTGCATAATATTGAACCAAACTTGAATATTTTATCATGATTAATTTACAAAGAAAAATCTGAAACATTAGGTCTAAAATTGATTTAATAGACTCTAACTGTAAAAAAAACAGAATAATTCACGATTAATTTTTTACCGAGTTAAAAGTTAGACTGACAGATGGGCACAGCTTGTGATGCTAAATAGGAACATTTTTTTTGCTCTTTATTCAATGCTTTATAAGTGATCGGACTTAGTTCAAATAAGCGCCGTTTTGTACGACAATCAGTTTCCATCTAGACGGCAACTTCATAATACCCCCTTGTAGAACCACCCTCCTTATTTTGTTCCTGTCCATGGACAGGAACAGGTGGTAGTCACTCGGCGCTATGTCCGGGCTATATGGTGCATGCGATAAAACTTCCCATCCGAGATCCCATAGCTTCTGACGAGTCACCAAAGATGTGTGTGGCCTGGCGTTGTCCTGTTGGCCAATTCTGGACGCTTTTGGTCGATCGCTTGCTTCAAGCTGTCCAGTTGTTCGCAGTAGATGGTAGAATTAATCGTCCGGCCATAGTTGAGCAGCTCATAGTGGATGATTCCTATCCAATCCCACACCACACACACAGCAAAAACTTCCTGGCCGTCAATCTGGGCTTGGCGATGGTTTGGGTCGGCTCACCGCGCTTCAACCACGACCTTTTTCGCTGGACGTTATCGTAAGTGATCCACTTTTCATCTTCAGTTAAAAATGGATCGAGTTCGTTCCGTTTCAGCAGCATATCGCAGGCGTTGATTCGGTTGATTCTGTTTAGAAGGTTTTTTTGCGTCAAATCATGCGGCACCCAAACATCCAGCCTTCTGCAGATGGTTTAAAATGGTTTGGTGACTAACTCCCATCTCCTGGGCGATGGCACGAGATGTCACATGCCGGTCTAACTCGATGTTTTCTATGATTTGATCGGTTTTCGTCATCACAGGTCTTCCGTCGGCTGGCTTATCTATTGTGTCGTTTTCACCGGCTCTGAATCGTCGAAGTGATAGAGTACCATTCCCGAAAACACCATTTATCTCACGGAACTTTTCTCTAGCGGATTTGTCTCTAACGAAGTAAAACTTCAAAAAAACCAGAATTTCGGCGTAAGTGAACTCCATATTTATAACTTTTAAACGCAGTATTCAAACTAATCATGCATAGCATCGTTTTGTAGGTTATGTCAAGACCTTTCAAATGATGTATAGTATTGTAGCGCTTTATACATAGCCGCGAAATTCAAAAGACAACAAGGCGGAAGGGAGATATTTGACAACCTTATATATGCTCATACAAACTTACCATATGTTTTTGACCTAATTAAATGCACATACATACAAACTTAATATAACATTTTACCCTTTAGTGTTTTTAGATTCTCCTGGGGAGATATAGAGAGTCCAATGACAACTTTTTAGTGGACATAATATACATATACATATTTCTTCTTTGGTAGGCCTTAACAGCCGACTGGTATTCAGACAAATTATGGGTAGACAAATTTATATTACATCAAGAATACATTTACATTATTTATTGATTCATTTCTCCCTTAATTTATTGATTCTTTTCTCCCTTAATATTCGACTTTGTAATAAGTATAATAAATATATGTAATAAATATAATACAATAGAACAATAAACGTGTTCTAAAACTTGACTCAAATGCGCATAAAACAAGTTCCAAATTAATCGATGTGAATTTGCTAAACACAAGAACAGTGCACACACCACTGAGCCATTCTTAAAAATATACAACATTTATAATAAAACAAGAAAGAACAGCGCAGTCGAGTAAGCTCGGCTACGAGATACCCTGTACCCAAACTATACGAACCTTAAAGTTTTGTTAAATCTTAGTACCATTTGTACTATAAAAATTCTAAAATTATGTTTTGGGGGTCCTTGCTTAAAAATATTTAAATGTCTGCCAAATGTGGATAAATAATTGGGACTGTTATTATTATTATTTGGGACTATTATTATTATTATTATAAAAATAAATGGTGCACGTTTTTATGCGGGATATCCCTAAAACAACCCAGACGGACATGTCGAAATAGACTCGCCTTCGATGCCAATGAAGAATGTGTGGGATGTACCATGCATCCTTTGCCCTTTTGCATACATTTATAAACTCGTAATGTACCCTTTTCGTCAACGGGTGCAGGGTATTATCAAAGCAAACTTTGGTGACACTGAAACCAATTGTTTACCAAGACTTTCTGTTTTTTTTATTAATACTTTTTTAATTAGCAATCATTTGCATATTCGAAGAAAAAAAAGAAAATGAAACAAAAACAATCATTTATTTGGTAAATTGATTCGTCAATGAATAAGTTATCGATGAGCATTTTAGTTCTGAAATAACTTTATGCTTGGGAGTAACAAAAGTTCGATCAACTGGTTTAAATAAGAAGAGACAATAATATTATTAGATATATTTTCGCTTTATTTCAATACACATATTGCGAATGAACATTATCAGTTCGGAAATAGTAATGCATTAAAGGAAACATCTTAGACCCATAAAGTATATAAATTATTAATCAGCTCGACGAGATGAGTCTATATATATATATATATATATATATATATATATATATGGCAATTAAATCTTGTTATTTGCCTGGGCATCACTTAGGGTATTAACCCAGCTTGTATGGTCCAATGCTACTCGATACCAAATCCGGATACCACTCTTTCGGACGTCTTCCAGGACCTTATCCTTCCAACGAAGCTGCGGTCGTCCTCGCAGTCGTGCCTCTCCGGTTTCACTCACTTTCTTTTTGTACACTTCTCTCGCCGGAGCCCGATCCTCCATTCGAAGGTCGTACTTAATGTGCCTGACTATATTGATGTCGGTATACAACTGGTATAGCTCGTCGTTTCTGCGCTATTCATCAGGACTGAGAAAATAAAAGTTTTGTAGAGTTTGATTTTTGTTGTTCTGGATGAAACTCTACTTCGCACTCGCTTACCGAGACCAAAGTAGCATCGGTTAGCGTAAGTAATTTTTCCCTTGATTTCCAAGCTGGTGTTATTGTTTTTGTATGCCTCTAATTGCAAGTAGACGAAGTTTTCTACAACCTCTAAGGTGAAGTTCCTCATACTCACAGATTCTCTAGGGCGTGTTGTTAATCTGCGAGTAAATACAAAGTACTTCGTCTTACTTTCGTTCACCGCTAGTCCCATTGAGCTAGAGCTCTCTTCAATGTCTTTGAAAGCCTGGCTGCCTGAGCATGGATTTTGAACGATTATGTCGATTCATCGGCATAGACGAGCTACATAGCTCGTTTAAAGAAAATATTGTCCTTCAGGTTAACGTGTGGGCATTGGATTTCCTTTCTTGAGGATTGGACAAAGCACATTCCAATCGCTGGGCATCCATTATGGAAAGATGTTTTTCCTCTCTCCGTCACTCCTTATATCGCTCAACAATAGCTCGTATTGCTCCCGCATTCACGCATTTTCGGCCTATATTCTTCTCTGCAGCAATGCATCTCCTTAGTCAGAGGTTCAGGAAAATTAAAACATCTGGGGGCAAATATATGAGTTTTTGACATGTATGTGTCAAATGGTTTTATATACAGACATTAAACTTGCTATCAAAGCACTATGCAGATCTTCTCATGTATTATGAGTAGATGCGAAAACTGAACTGATTGTTGACATATGACAAGCCAGCTGACTTGTCTAGCCAGTTTATTTCCTACTCCATTTTTCTTAAACGGTTAAACTAATACAGTTTAAATAGATCTACTATGTAAAAATTAGAAAAAAACCAGGAGAAACATTATCTTCGGTAGCACCGAAGCTCAAATAAACGCTACACGAAACTTAAATTAGTTTATGAATGATCATCAGTGACGTAGATTATATTCTGCAAAGAGGTTGAGTGGGGGACAACTAATGTTGTGCATATAAAACAATAATTTTCTTGAAAAAGACAAAAATGTGAGGTGAGTTTGTACGTGATCTGTAAGTAATAGTGGCCCGATCCTTGTCAGATTTTTTAGCATAGGATGATTTTACCCAGATTTGAGTGAATACATTCATAACTTAGAATTATTTTCATACAAAAACTCAAAAATGGGAGCTACTTTTGTATGGGAGCTATACCTAAAAATGGGTGTGACAACTTAGTTTTAACGTTGGATGACATCAGAAGTGTTTTTATCCAATTTGGAGTAAATACATTAATAAATAGTAACTATTTTCATACAAAACATCGAAAAAGTGGTAAGTTTGTAGGGGACTATATCTAAAAATGGGCGTGGCACCTTGGTTCTGACATAAAAAACTGCCCAGGATCAAAAAAAGTTTAAGTTTTGAATTTCAAGTCAATATCTCTAAAACTTTCCGAGAAAAAAGCATTGCAACAACCGGACGGACAGACAGATAGACGGACAGACAGATGGACATGGCTATATCGATTTGTCTCGACACGCTGATCATAAATATATATATATACTTTATGAGGTCTCCGATGCCTCCTTTAGTGGGACAAACTGAATTTATCCTTCATATGTGTGGCGAGTATAAAAATAGTGTGCAGCCGACTAATAAAATTATTGTTATCCCACTCGAAACATTCAATCGTAAAAATTAATTCGATTTTGGTACCCCCAGTCTAAATTTAAACACGCTGGGAAGAACTCAACAGACAATTGGACGACACCTTTGAAACGAGATTTGATTTTTTTATGCGAAACAGAATATTTAACTTTTAAATTCAAATTAACTAAGTCGTCATTCATCAAAATAAACATTAAAATTTTAATAAAATTACGACTGAGTGTTTATATAAACTGCACACATAATTTGTATAAAATAATTAATTGGAATGTCTCATACACTGCAAATCTTTGACGAAACCACTAAACTTAGCAATCAAACCAATATTTAATGACAAATAAATTACAACAAAAATAAATCAAAAATTAATGATAATTTGGACTCCAACAGCGACGAACTACTTGCCAAAAATTACAGCGAAATTCGGTAGCTTTGTCAGTAGCGGGTAATTATTGTATTTGGCCATTTATTGGGGATGTTTAAAGGTCTGCACGTGGTAAGGGCTTTGAAAAACCATGTAAAGTTCGTAATTGTACTACTTTTTACCGTTCAAGCAATTATAATATAATAATTTCTGTGAAAGTATCGAGAAAACTTTATCATTAAATTTTTCTGTTTTTATACCCGTTACACATAGTGTAAACGGGTATATTCAGTTTGTCCAAAAGTTTGTAACGCATTGAAGGAGGCATCGGAGACCCCATAAAGTATATATATTCTTGATCAGCTCAATGAGACGAATCAATCTAGCCATGTCCGTCTGTCTGTCCGTCTGTTTGTTGCTATGCGATTCATTCGCTTAGTTTTAAAGATATTGAACTGAAATTTTAAACTTAAGCTGTTCTCGGCAACGACTATGTTATTTTCGAAAATGAAAGTCCCACGCCATTTTTAGGTATAGCCCCCATACAAACTTATCAATTTTTTTCGATTTTTTATTTAAAAATAGTAATTATTTATGAATGTACTCGCAATGTATGAGAATAGGAATTATTTACGAATGTATTCCTTCCCAATTGGGTAAAAACATTTCTTTTGTCATCAAGAGCCCCCAAATTTTGTATGGAAATAGGTATTACTTATAAATATATTCACTCCAATTTTGATAAAAACATTTCTTATATCACCCAATATCAATCCAAGGCGCCACGCTCATTTTTAGGTTTAGTCCCCATACAAACGTACCGCCCATTCTCGAGTTTTTTGTATAAAAACATTTAGTATTTCTAAATAAATTCAATTCAAATTTTTTAAAATCAATTCCAATGTCCACCTAAGTAAACACTAGCATTATGATAAGGATCGGGCTAATAAAACATAAAGCCACCATACATATTTAACCAAATTCATTGTTAAATTTAATCTAACATGTAAACTATTAAAAGTGTTGTGTGACGGGTATTTCAGCTTCGGTTCCACCGAAGTAAACGTTTTTCCTTGTTTTTTTATACCCGTCACACATAGTGTGGAGGGTATTATCATTTTGTCAGAAAGTTTGTAACGCATTAAAGGAGACGTCGTAGACCCTATAAAGTATATATATTCTTGATCAGCACGACGAGACGAGTCGATCTAGCCTTGTCCTTCTGTCTGTCCGTCTGTCCGTCCGTCCGTCTGTATTTATGCGATTCATTCGCTCAGTTTTAAAGATATTGACCTGAAACTCGGAACTTAAGCTTTTCTCAGTCCTAAGCAGTTCAAGTGTTAAAATCAAAGTGCCACGCCCATTTTAAGGTACAGCCCCCATACAAACTTACCGTTTTTTTCTAATTTTTTGCATGAAAATAGTTAGTATTTATGAATGTAGTCACTCGAAGTTAGATAAAAATACTTCTAATGTCATCCAATATCAAATCCAAGCTGCCACGCCCATTTTTAAATATAGCCCCCATACAAACTTACCGCCCATTCTAGAATTTTTGTATTAAAATAGGTATTATATATGAAACTATTCACTCAAATTTGGGTAAAAACACTTCTAATGACATCCAATATCAAAACCAAGGTGCCACGCCCATTTTTAGATAAAGCCCCCATACAAACTTATTGATTATTTTCGAACATTTATATGAAAAAGTAATTATTTCCAAATATATATTTATAAATGTATATAAGCCACTTATGATCACACATAAACTATTCAAAGATTCGTGTGACGGGTATTTAAGCTTCGGTTCTACCGAAGTTAACGTTTTTCCTTGTTTTTTTTTTTTTTAATTATTTTTTTACTAAGTGATGATGGAAAAATCGCTTATCAACATCCCATTTTAGTGTATTGAACCATATAGACTATTGGGCTTATATTTTAAATGTTTGTATACAAATCCATACCATTTATGTTTTGCTTCAGTCTATCTTGTATAAATTATTATTAGCAATCAACGCTTTTTATCTCATTGATCGTCGATTTTTGACTCGAAATAAAATACCATTAATTGAATACTTTGTAAGATAGATCAGGGGATAATAAAGCAAGCATCTCGGTAGTAATTCTTTACATTTGATTATTCAATAAAGAATGCATGTATTTGGCATGTATTTTTATACCCGCCACACATAGTGTGAAGGGTATATTCAGTTTGTCTGAAAGTTTGTAACGCATTGAAGGAGACGTCGTAGACCCCATAAAGTATATATATTCTTGATCAGCTCGACGAGACGAATCAATCTAGCCATGTCCGTCTGTCCGTCCGTCTGTCTGTCTGTCTGTATATTTCTAGGCATCTTTTTTGTTGAAGATATAAAGATTTTGCGCTGAAATTTTAAACTTAAGCTTTTCTCGGCAACGACTATGTTAAGTTCGAGAATGAAAGTGCCACGCCCATTTTTAGGTATAGCCCCCATACAAACTTATCGATTTTTTTCGATTTTTTGTATAAAAATACTAATTATTTATGAATGTATTCGATCCCAATGGGGTAAAAACATTTCTTTTGTCATCCAGTGTTAAAACCAAGATGCCACGCCCTCTTTTAGGCATAGCCCCCATATAAACTTTCCATTTTTTCCGATTTTTTGTAAGAAAATAGTTATTATTTAGTTATTATACTCTTCCAACATCATGGTGCCACGCCCATTTTTAGGTGTTTCTTCCAT
Organism: Leucophenga varia; assembly: GCA_018903435.1. Lineage (NCBI taxonomy): Eukaryota > Metazoa > Arthropoda > Insecta > Diptera > Drosophilidae > Leucophenga > Leucophenga varia. Next base: position 250,462 of record JAEIFJ010001799.1, read on the forward strand.
ACAAACTTACCGCCCATTTCCAGATATTTTCGAGAAATATGTTGTTGTACATATTTGTATTTTTAGCTCAAAATTTGAAATTAATATTGTGTGTAAACTTGGGTGACCACTGATGATTACACATAAACTCTTTAAAGATTCGTGTGACGGGTATTTAAGCTTCGGTTCTACCGAAGTTAACGTTTTTTCTTGTTTTTTTTTATTTTTTTGTTTTTGTGTTTTAGAATGCACAGCATCTTGTAAATAAACAAAGTTTCATTAATGTATGCAAGAGAACTTTGCTTTTGTGTACATACAACTCGTACAAACTATCCATATTTAATCTTTACATTGTATTATATTATAGGAACATACATACGAGTATGTATTTACTTTTAAGATATGCAAAACATATTTATTATGCATGCAAAAGCCACTTTGAAGCATTCTGAGTTTTACTGCCAGAGATACTTCAATAATTATTAATCGATTATAATCGATATATTTGATAAACTCTTGCGGAAGTTGCTGTTTATTAAAATTATCTAATTTAAAATTCCGCATAGTTATATTCTCATTAAAAACTTCAATTCTTACATAAGACTTACCATAATCAATTCGATTTATATAATTGTGATGACTTTTATTTTATGCGCTGAACTTAACTTTTCCCCTGCTTAAGTAAAAACTTAAAATTCGTTTGAGTCATTATTTGTTCGGTGGATAGGGTACATCAATCTAAAATTCACGTATTTCCTCTTGCCCAAAATAAAAGACTTCTCGGTCTTTTTCCAAAGTTGTGTAATCGGTCAAACTGAAAATTACTTAATATGTTGCGTCAATATTTAAAATAAACAAAGAAAAACGTTAACTTCGGTGAAACCGAAGCTTAAATACCCGTGACACGATTTTTTGAATTCTATTTGTGGTATCATCTGTGGCTTATAAACATTTATAAATATATTTGAAAATAATTACTTCTTCATACATTTGTTCGAAAATAATCGATAACTTTGTATGATATGCTTGTCATTAGAAGTGTTTTTACTCAATTTTAAGTGAATACATTCATAAATAATACCTATTTTTATACACAAATACGAAAAGGGGCGGTAAGTTTGTATGGGGGGCTATAGCAAAAATGGGCATGGCAGCTTGGATTTGACATTGAATGACATTAGAAGTATTTTTTTTACCCAACTTGTAGTGACTACATTCATAAATAATAGCTATTTTCACACAAAAAAATTAGAAAAAAACGATAAGTTTGTATGGAGGCTAAACTTTAAAATAGGCGTGGTACTTTGATTTTAACACTTGAACTGCTTAGGACTGAGAAAAGCTTAAATTCCGAGTTTCAGGTCAATATCTTTAAAACTAAGCGAATGAATCGCATAAATACAGACAGACATATGGACGGACAGACGGACGGACAAACGGACAGACAGACGGACATGGCTAGATCGACTTGTCTCGACGTGCTGATCAAGAATATATATACTTAATAGGGTCAAACTTTCTGACAAAAACTATAATACCCTCCACACTATGTGTGGTAGGTATAAAAATCGGTGTTCTGATAAAATCAATTTATTCCTTTGCTTTTTCGTTTTTAATCAAATCATGAAATTTCATTTCCAAGTGCACCGATATCCGCAACATTTGCTAACTTTCAATCAGCTTTAAATTTGTAATATTTTTATTCATACAATAAAAACAACCGATTTACAAAACAACTAAAATGCCATTTTATTCCGTTCGCATGTTTTGAGACAAAAAGAAAAAAATGATTCAAGAACAAGGAAAAATGTTAACTTCGGTGGAACCGAAGCTGAAATACCCGATACATGGGCGTGGCGTCTTGGTTTTGACCCTGGATGACAAAAGAAATGTTTTTACCCAATTGGGAGCGAGTACATTCATAAATAATTAGTATTTTTATACAAAAAATCGAAAAAAATCGATAAGTTTGTATGGGGGCTATACCTAAAAATGGGCGTGGCACTCTCATTTTCGAACTTAACCTAGTCTTTGCCGAGAAAAGCTTAAGTTTAAAATTTCAGCCTAATATCTTTATATCTTCATCGAATATATCGCATAGCAACAAACAGACTGACAGACAGACGGACAGACAGACAGACGGACATGGCTAGATTGATTCGTCTCATTGAGCTGATCAAGAATATATATACTTTATGGGGTCTCCGATGCCATCTTTTAATAAACGGGGCCCGTGATAAGCCTGTTCGATTTTCCTCACCTCTCCCCCGTTTCTTGTCGGGCTTTTTACTGACAATAAATTGTTATTGTCATAACTTTCTTAGGACTTTTACACTTTCATCTACATACATAAAATTGTGTATACGCCACGTTTTCCTTTCATTAATCTTGCGTGTATCTATGTGAAAATAGCGTTTAGAGTTAAAAGAAAAAAAAAATAATCAATATTATTTGACAAATAAATCACTAATTTAACTTTAACGAGCACTCACACACACACACACACACACACACATTAATTTTGATCAATTAGCTTAGAGACGATAAGATGAAGATTTTAACAATGAACACATTGATTCGTTTCAATAATTTTATTGACTTATTCCTTCTAAAATATAATTTTTGGCATTTCAAATTGGCTAAGCTAAATCGAATCGATTTAAGTGAGATATTTTGTCTTTCTTTTTGAATAGCTCTTTCTTTCTTTCTTTGCGTTGCACAGTGGTGTGAAGAGTCGTGTGAAGAGTGGTGTGAAGAGTGAGTCTTTTGTTTGTTCCAGCATTTAATTTTGCATATTTACAATACAACAAAAAAAGAAACAAAAACAAAAACAAAAACTTAACACGCTTAACAGAGCTCTTGAAATCGATAGCAATAGGAACATACGCACTCCTCGTTCCCTCAAATTAATATTTATATTTATTATTTTCACAAACTTGTTCTTAGTCGAACGTTTATTCGAAACACGTTAGAAAGGTATTGTTCGGTTCGGCTTGTCTATTCTCGGCTTAACTCAGCTCAGCTCAATACAACTTGGATGAGATTAGCTTTCGGATTGTTTCAATAATTTCATTCACTGCCAATTCAAGAAACCATTCGGACGTTAAGTTAAGTAGACAAACCCTCTTACGAAAAGTTCGAAAAGATCGACAAGACCAATAAAACAACAGCGACAAAACAACATCGTCGATTATAAAATGATAGTTAATCAGTATTCCTGGTGATTTATACAAATTAATAAATTATCTAACAAACTCGCAGCACTCTCATGTACACGGGTCTTTAATTGGACTAAAGTTTTATTTGATAAAGGAAAAAAAAAAACGTAAAATAGAAATGTCACAGAAAGCCAGTTTATTTCAATTTGTTTCGTTGATCTTTTCGATGGTTATCCTTATAAGCAACGCAACTGCTGAATATTCGTGGTGTGATCCCATTCTTTGTGGAGATGGATCCAAGCACGTTGCTTGCCAAAATACAGGCGTAAGTACCTTAGGGAATGGCATACATGAGAGATTATTGTAATGTTTTTTTTTTTTATTTTTTTAGGCCTTTAATCGACGTTGTAAACCAGATGCGGTTGAATTGGACATTTCACGTTATAAATCGACTTTTGTGCACGCACATAACAAACGCCGTAATGTTTTAGCTCTGGGACGTATACCCGGTTACTACTCAGCATCAAGAATGGCAACCATGGTAATTATGTTAATATTATTAAATACTGTCCACGCGACTTGATTTTCATTTAAGTAATTAATTAATTCATTGAACAATTCGAAGGTATGGGACGATGAGTTGCAGTATTTGGCTTCGTTAAATCTGCGCACCTGCATTTTGGATCACGACGACTGTCATAACACGTACCGTTACGCCAATTCGGGACAGAATCTTTGTGCCATCTGGCGAGATCGTTCACCCAATGTAAATGTAACCAGTTTGATCGAGGAATCTTTGACTTTATGGTTTGATGAATATCCTTTAATCGATAGCAGCTATATACGAAAATTCCGTGTGACCAAATATTTGTAAGTGTGACTGTTGTTCTTTTTTTTTTTTTTTATTTATTTACATATTTACGTTTTCTAATTATCATTATTCCAAATGAATTAAATCCATTTTAGTGAAGACTACGGACACTTTGCTGAAATGGCGGTTGACAAGAATTCGCACGTCGGTTGTGGCATTATACGTTTTACACGGCCGGACTTTCCATTCGTATATATTTATCATGTCGTCTGCAATTACGCTTCCATATATGCGCTAGATGCACCCGTTTACGAGGTCGGTTTTCCGACATCGCGTTGTTCCACAGGAAAAAACCCTAAATATCCAGGACTTTGCTCAACATTGGAAGAGTTCGATCCCAATTACTAAGTCAATCAATTATTGCTTTATTAAGGCAACGTAATACCAAACGAATTTCTCAGGTAAACTTTTAGTATTTTAGTAACATATTTTATTGTAGATTCAACTTTGTTTGTAGCATAATAATTAATTAATTATTTTCGATTTGTTATCGATTCTTGTTGTTTTCTTACTTTTAAGCTCAGTCGTAATATAAATCGGGTCTTTTTTGTATAAAGTCGAACATTTTTCGATATTTATAAAAATAAATAAATTAATAGCGACTTTAAATTTGTCTATTTGAAACTTAAGGCGGTGTCTCATTAGCTCCGAGTACTAATTCCCAACAGAGTTTTACAGTCTGTTTATAAAAACTATTTTTTTTTTTTAGTTATGCAAGTATTATGGACATGCCGCTGTCATTTTAGTGTTGTAATTAAAATTAAATGATTTGTTGAACATAAATCAAAAAAAAATTATACATATATAAGCGAGTATATTAAAATTTATTTAATGACACAACTACAAGAACAACAATAATAACAACAACATGGAAGATGATAGATTCTGAAAAAGTGAAGATAGATTCTGAAAAGTGAAGTCGCTGTGAATATGCTAAGACTATCACACATACATATGTGTATGAATAACTTAAAGTATCTTCCATTGTATGTACCTACTTTCATTTTAGTTAAGATAAAATGAAATAGCATTTGTTTTATTATTTATATACAGGGTGCGCCATCTTTTGCGTCGGTATTTAAAAATTGAATAACTTTGTAAAATAACAACCGACTTTTATAAATGAGGTATTTTTATTTAAATCCGTTTTTTTGCAATTTATTTAAATATCAATGCATACAATATCAATTAAGTGGCAACTCTTTTTCTGCGTTTGCCATTACCTTTTCAAGAATTTTGAGTTTTATAGCGTCGAAATCGGCACGAAAGTTTGCTTTAGCTGATCATTAGCCTGAGGCTTGTTGGCGTAAACCTTACTCTTCAGATAACCCCACAAAAAGAAGTCTGGGAGGGTTAAAACAGGTGAACTGGAGGGCCAGTCGATGTGCCTCTTTTTGACAATAGACGTCCCGGAAATTTTAGTTGCAGAAATTCGATTGTGGCATTCGCAGTGTGGCATGGCGCATCGTCTTGATGAAACTAGTAACCGTCTAAACCTTTCTCAAGCATTTCCGGGCTGACATAATGAGCCAACATCCACCGATATAGATTTCTATCGACCGTTTCGTTTTCTCTGACAAAATATGATAGTTTTGACGCAAACTCCGGCCCAAAAAAGTTACTTTTCGGTCATGCAATGGCTTTTCATGCATCTCGTGTGGATTCTCCATTCCCCAAATTCGACAATTTGGTTATTAACGCTGCCAGAGAGGTTGAAATGTGCCTCGTCAGTCGTTAAAATTTGCCGCGATACTTTTTGCGAGTTAGAAAACACGTATGATGAAATCAATCGGCGGGGAACATGGCCGCAATTAAGCCATTGTTTCGCGTGATGTGTGGCATATCGCGCCGTCCTGTAGAAACAAAGTTTTACATGTCATTATCATTGAGTTAAGGACCCAAAAAAGTCACGAGTACCAGCATCACGAAAGTAGTTCACAAATTTTTATATTGTCTTTGGCAATGCATTTCTCGACCACGATTTTTACGCCTATACGCACGTAGTGCTCTCCCAAGTGAGTTGTTACTAGCAAAGTAAAATTCAACAGTTTCAGCGCATTGACAAAAATTCTAAAAATACAGTTTTATAAAGGGGACCACAAAACGGAACACCCTGTATTTATTATTCGCAACTATTTTACGAAAGAAAAAAAAACAACATAAAACTTGAATTTTTTCCAACTATTTAAATGTGCCTAATTTTTCTTAAGGATCATGATTGAGATATCCTACCATTTGCCACTTGTGAATATCAATTGAAACCTTTTGGTACAACAAGCGTTAAAACACGAAAAATATGAAAAAAAATTGTTTAATTTTTTGATTTTAGTTCCATTTTTTTGGTAGAAAAAAATTAACATAAATTATTTTTAAAATTTCGAAATTAAGGTTATTTTATTACAAAAACAGAGATTTTAGAAATCGATCAAAAAGTGTGAAGTTATAGAGTAAAGAGTATATTCAGACAAATGTTTGAATTAATTTATAGCCATAAGTGTAAGGTAACCTTACAGCAACATCTTGGATCGTAAATATTTGTTTAAAAAATTGTTTGTTTATTAACAAATTATTTGTTAAATTAAGAAAATATCATAAACAAACGTTCATTGGATAGAAATTTTTAAAATTTGACGGCATTAAGTATATAAAATACATTTTTAAATCTAAAGCGTTGTCAGGGTCGATAAAAATTTCTCCGACCCCTTTGAGACCAAAAAAGGCTTCAGACAGGGCGATGCGTTGCCTTGCGACTTCTTCAATCTCGTGTGGGGTATGTTCTACTAAAGTGCACACAAGTCGAGTTGAAGAGCAATATTTTGCTCCACTCAGAGTCAGCAAAGCTTTCAAAGATATTGAAGAGAATTCCCTCTCAATGGTACAAGCGGTGTATGAAAGTAAGACGAAGTACTTGGTATCTACTTGCAGATCATCAACACGCCTTAAAGATGCTGTAAGTATGGGGAATTTCACTTGATCAGAGGCATACAAGAACAATAACACCAACTTAGAAATCAGACAAAGAATTACTATTACTATTTAGCAAATGCGAAGTAGAGTCTTATCCAGAACAACGAAAATCCCACTCTACAAGCCGCACATTACCCCGTTGGGAACGTTTGAGGAAAACACTTCGTAAAATCTTTGGACCTGTCAAAGTGGACAACGAGTACCGTATTCGGATGAATATAACGACATCGATATAGTAAAGCGATTTAAGTACACACGATTGCACTGTGCTGAACACGTGATTTAAATGGAGGAACGGGCTCCGGCGAGACAAGTGTACCAAAAAAACGTGAATGAAACCGAAGGGGCACGACAGCGAGGAACACAGCCGCTGCGTTGGAAGGATCAGATCTTGGAAGACAAGACTGGAATCCGAAATTGGTATCTAGTAGCACTGGACCATACCAGCTGGGCTAAGACCCTAAGTGATGCCCAGGCTTATAATAAGCTGTATATACATTACGATAAAAAATGCATATGTGTTAGTGGTGGGAAACTGATAATAACTTCAACAACAAGTTTTTGATGATATTGGTAAACTTAAATTAGTCAAATCACTATGGGAAAAAAAAATATTTTTGTGAAAACTGTTTGCGAACACTTCAAATAGTTTTAAAAACTGTAATTTATGTGAACATTGTGGCAAAAATTATAAACTAATTATGTGTCGCTAGTGTCATCGTTAAGGTTATCCAAAAATGTATATACATTTTTTTTTTGCCAAGAGGTTGCAAATGAAGGGGATTTATTTTATGCATTACCTTGGAATAGTTATGAGGTATAAAAGTTTTTTAACAATTCTAAGTGAAGCATAATACGCATCGCGGGCAACTGGAAAGAGCAGTCAGGCATTGTTACAATCGATTGGCCCTCGCAGTCACCTGATGCCAACTTATCGGGAACGTGTGGGCGTACATGTTTTACCCCTGACACATATTGTCAAAACTGCCTTCGGACAATAAAATCTTTCGAAACCAACCGAAGGCTGATATACTAGAAATTTCCCTGTGCTCCTGATAATGTTGTTTATTGTTATTGTAATTATTGAATTTATTGTTGAACTTCGTTTAATGGGAAATAGTTAATATTCATGAATGTATTCACTACAATACTAATCCTAATGATAGATCTGTATTTTTTGCTAATTTGTTATCAATATTGTATCTAAACTTGGCTTGTTTTAGACCATTGACCGCAATACATCCCATCTCGAAGTTTTTTTCTATGGCTCAAGTGATCAAATATAAAGTATTCAAAATTTTTGTGTGACGTGTGTTTAAGCTTCAGTTCCACTGACCTTTTTCTCTTGTTTTATCTCACTTTCACTCGTCTGTTCTTGATCTGTACAAATTTTTGAAATTTAGAGTAGTCATAAAAAACTTACTAAACCGCACTATTGGAACCTTCCATACAAATTAAATTTTTTATACCAAACACACATATGTAGTGTGAAAGGGTATATTCAGTTTGTCAAAAAGTTTGCAACGCAAAAAAAGTGACCGAGTAGACTTTATAAAGTACATTTATTCTTGAACAGCGACGAGATGAGTAGATCTAGCTATGTCCATCCGTCTGTCTGTCTTTAGTTACACGTTTAATTTGATCAGTTTTGAAGATATTGAGATGAAACTCAAAATGAAAGTGGCACGCCCATTTTTAGACATAGCCCCCGTACAAATATTCGACTTTTTTTTTATTAAAGATAGTTTATGAAGCTATTTTTGTTAAATACTGTTAAAACACATATATATAATAAGAACACATTTTTATAGAAGGACCCATGGTTGAGGTGGGTCTTTTATAGCATATATAGCCTTATATATATTTACCCCCAATTATTCAGTTTTTATATGAAAAATGATTTATTTATGTAGCGATTTGTTAAAAATCTGGAAAAAACCCTTCATATATCAACTCATGTTTAGAAAAGGAACCATGGTTAAAGGTGGGATCAATTTAACATATAACCCTTAAAAATGTTTATTTATGAAGAGATTTATTTCAAATATGGTCAAAATACTTATTGTAGCAACCTATAATCACAATAGGAAACATGAGTAAACTTGGATCATTATAGCAATTAGCCTCTTTACAAACCGAACGCACTTATTCATTCAAGAAAAGTTAATATAATCATCTTGTGACGGGTATATAAGCATCGGTTCCACCCAAGAATTTTTATCACGAATGATCACGTAAAAATGCTCAAAGCGCGACATGAGTAATATTTTGACAGACTCCCTTTAAAATGGTAGTAAAATGTGATATCCACCAGATTCTGCATGCTCACTCCGGACCAAAAACACAAACAATAAAACCACGGGTAAAATCTATGATTAATTACCGTATTCGCCCGATTTGGCTTCCTCGGACTAATATCCCTTTCCAAACCTCAAAAGATGGCTCATCAATATCAAAATTACTTTTCGGACGGGATTAAACCACACGTATATTTTTTATTTAAAAAAACGAACAACAAATGAAACAAATTAGAAAAAAAAAAAAAAGTAATTTTACTGCTCAAGTAATGTTACTTTTCCTTATTTCCTGCCTTTTTGGCTGATATAAAAAAAATTAAAAATATACTTGCGGTTGAATACGAAAAACAAAAATATTTACCCGACAGATTATACCTTACAGATTCCTGGACATCTGTTTCCATGCTTCCATGATCATTCTTACAGAAGGAAGCATCTTGCTTATAACCTTCGTTAATACGCTTGATTTTTTTGATTTGATAAAACCCTCGTCTCGTATCTGCTACCCATAATCTAAGCCTCCTTCAATTCACGCTTTTCCAATTGTCTATCTTTCTGTCTGATAAGGCGTTTTCCTATCTCCTTTTTTCTCTTTATCGCTCAACAAAAGCTCGTGTAGAATTCGTTGTCGTGCTATCCGCCTCCGAGGTTTAGTATAGCCAATAAACTCTTTGGCTGCCGTAGCTAAAGAGTTTGAGATATGCCTTCCACTGATCGTTTGTACAGTCGGAGGCAGGAGGAGTCTCTCGAAGTAGGTGAGAGACCCTTGTTGACTTTAACCTACCAACATCTAGCTTTCGTTGCATGGTAGCTCGCTTGTGCGTGCGCTGTGCTGAGTTTAGTACGTATCTTGGCTAGAACAAGGTAATGGTCCGAGTCGATGCTTGTCGCATGCTTGGCATCAGTCACCACGTGATGTACGTTAAGTTTCGAATTTCAACTCAATATCTTTACAAATAAGCGTATGAATGACATCACAACAGAACGACAGACAGACGGACATTGCTAAATCGATTCACCTAGCTTTATAGGATCTAAGATGTCTCCTTTAATGCAATACAAATTTGCTGAAAAATTGATAATGCCCTCCACACAATGTGTGACGGGTGTAAAAATTCACTATACACTGCACTACTTCTCCACCAAATTTTCAATGAAAATAAAACCAAACACATAAGAATATAGTTTTCTGATTAAAAGGGGTAAAAAATAAAAAAATAAAAAAATTACTTCTAAAATACATATTTTGCACAATTTTTGAAACAAAATAACTAAAGCAACACTCATTTTTTCATGAGTACTTGCAAGGGTTATGCTGAAATCTGTCACAGTTTTCATATAGATTCGAAACATACCAAACAAAATTTTAAAGAGAACTTCTGTGGAAATCAAATTGCTATAAAGCCAAACGTAAGCTTTAGCAAAATTCAAATTCTGAAAGGCTTTACTTTAAAATCTAGTTCCGATTTGGTGTTGGAAATGATTAAAAATGCCAAATAAAACAAATGCACGATGTGACGGAAAAGGTGAGTTGTATTTCAAAAGAGCATCTAAAAAAAATAATTTTAATTCAAATTAGAAAAAGTTAACTTCGGTTGGACCGAAGCTTATATACCTGTTACACATCACTTGACATGGACAGAAATTGTATGAAGCATTTGTATTAAATTTTATCTTAAAATAGTAAACAAATTAAAAATATTCTTAAAAATTTAGAAATTCGCAGTCCGATTTGAACCAATTTTTAACTGAAGATTTGTCATGATTTAAGAAGCATTTGCACCATATTTGAAGCCATTGTTTTCTTAGAACTTGGACTTGTTGTGCTTTTGTATGGGAGCTATACCTAAAAGTGGGCGTGGCACATTGATTTTAACATAGAAAGTAAACAGGACCTAGAAAAACAAAAGTATAAAAATTCAGCTTAATATCTTTTAAAACTGAGCGAATAAATCGCGCAGCAACAAACAGACAGACGGACATGGCTAAAATCGATTCGTCTTGTCGAGGTGATCAAGAATATATATACTTTATAGGGTCTACGATGCCTCCTTTAATGCGTTACAAACTTTCCGACAAACTGAATATACCTGATTTACACTATGTGTAACAGGTACAAAAATACAAAACTTATACATTTTGATAATCGAGAAGAATTAATAGTTAATAAGGATTATTTTCACGATTTCTTTACAAAATTTTCGACCATCGAGACTTACTATGCAAACGAAGACTTTAATTCAATTGACGTTTCCAGAGTTGAATATGGCGATGACCAAAATTGTTGAATATTCCCGAAAGCCAATTGAAATTATTGAGAAAACATATAATGAAATATTTGGTAGTTATTTATTGTATATTGAATTGAGAGCGACTCCTCGTTGTGAGGTTGGTCGGTGTATTGATTACCAACGACGTAAAACAAAAAGTAACCCGGATAAAAGTGTACCAAATGCAACGATGGCTAATCTAAACAAAAGTACTCCAAGTGGCAGACACTGAGGTGTTAATCCACCGGTGGATAGTTCCGTATCAGGCGTAAGGATTCTGGAGGCCCCAACTACCGTTAGAGCAAAAAAAACATGACGACCACCGAAAAGGATATAAGGATCAAGATATACGGACGTGCATTTGGAAAGTCCGAACCCTCAACATGGATGGTGTAATAGAAGAACTCATTTCCACTCTTGACAACTTCAGAGCATAAATTACAGCTATCCAGGAAATACGATGGACTGGTCACGGCTGCATAAACTTATCAACCAGTGACATCTACTACAGTGGCCATGAGAGGCAACACATATTTGGATGCGCCTTTGTAGTTAGTAACAAACTACGCTTACTCGTCAGCAGGTTTACAGCTGTTGATGAACGTCTTGCCTCGCATCAGAGCCTTATATGTGTACACGACCCGACAAATGTTAAAGATGAGATGGATAAAGATGAATTCTATGAGCATGACATCAAAATTGTCATTTGTGATTTTAACGCACAAATTGAGAGAGAAGAAATCTTTCGCAACGCCGCTGCCTTCTCAACAAGAGTCTCCCATCTACTCCGAGAGAGGCCTCCAGCCTCCGACTGTATAAACGATCAGTGGAAGCGTATCTCAAACTCATTAGCTACGGCAGCTAAAGAGGTTATTGGCTATACTAAACATTGAAGACAGACATGGTACGATGAGGAATGTCGCATTACTACTGCAGAGAAGAATATGACACGACAACGAACTCTGCAGGAGGGTGCAACACGGGCTGTGTTTGAGCGATATAGGAAGAAACTGAGAGAGGAAAAACACTGATCAGACGGAAGAAAAGATAATTGGAAAAGCGTGAATTGAAGGAGACTTAGATTATGGGTGGTAGATACGAGACTCGGGGGTTTTATAAAAAAAATCAAGCGTATTATCAAAGGTTATAAGCAAGGAGCTTCGTTCTGCAAGGATGAATACGGAAATATAGTAACAGATGACCAGGAATCACTAAGGCTATGGAGGAACTACTTCTCTACCCTACTTAGGGCGATGACGGGAACAATACCGCTGGTGGAGATAATGAATATCTCGGTCCTCCAACCGATGGTAGGATTCCTTTCACCAGACTATTACGAGCTCTTAGAAGTCATACAAAGGCTTGAAAATTAACCCTATATTCACTCTGCGCCAGATCGTGGAGAAGATCAAAAAGAAAGAAATCGACACACACCACCTATTTGTCGACTTCAAAGCCGCTTTCGACACTTCAATCAGATGAAACTTTTTCAAAGCAATGACTTCGTACTTTTCTGCACAGCGCTCATCGTCATCGACACTTTTTGATTTGCGGCCGCCATAATGTATATATGAAGCATGGGCGTAGCCAGGATCAAATCTAAGGGGAGCAAGAGGTTGTTAAAAAAATCAATGAAGAAAAGAAACTAATTCTTTTTAATAATTCTTTGAAACGATTTAGTTTTATTTTATTACAACTACAGTAAACGTCGCAAATTTTCTGCAAATTTATCAATTATGTTAATCATGTTACGGTTTTCATAAACAAATTTTTTATGCACGCTCATGAGGCATAGCCCGGAAAACCTTTCCTGTCTCAACCATGTTTGACTCTACGAAATGTACTAAAAGATCGCTCGACAGCCGCCGTTGTACATGGCATGATCTTGAAATCTTTTTCGCATAAATTCATTTTACATATTAATCTAGCGACCTATTTATTGTTCATTATGATTTTTTGCAGGCGCAAAAAGGACATGACGACCCCCGAAAGCGAGCTAAGGATTACGATACACGGATGTGCACCTGGAACGTCCGAACACTCAAGTGGGATGGTGGAATAGAAGAGTTCATTACCACTCTTGACAACTTCAGAATAGACATTAGTGCTATCCAGGAAAGGCGATGGACTGGTCAAGCTTGCTTAAACTTAGCAACCTGCCACATTTACAACAGTAGCCATGAGAGGCAACACATATTTGGATGTGTCTTCGTGGTTAGTAATAAACTGCTCGGACTCGTCTCCAGGTTTACATCTGTAGATGAACTTCTCGCCTCGATCCGCATCAGAGCTAAATTTTTATGTGTACACGCCCCGACAAATGTTAGAGATGAGATGAGGAAAGATGAATTCTATCAGCGATTAGAAAGCCTTTACGATCGCTGCCCCAAGCATGACATCAAAATTGTCATCGGTGATTTCAACGCACAAATTGGAAGAGAAGTAATCTTTCGCCCAACCATCGATAAATTTAGACTACAGGACACAACCAACAGTAATGGAGAAAGGCTAATTGATTTTGCTGCGAGCAGAAGCATAATCATAAGTCGTATCAGATTTCCACATCTCGAGATTCACAAGGCAACATGGCGCAGTGGCGACCTAAGTATCCGCACCCAAATAGATCATGTGTAGCGTGCTTAAGGTTTAAGAAGTTATACAAAGTTTCAAAGCACTGACTACACTTCATATCCCTGCAAAAATCGTCGACCTTTGTATGATGACACTGACAAACACCCAAAGCGTTGTCAGAGTCGGCAAATATCTCTCCGTCCCCTTTGACACCATGAGAGGCTTCACACAGGGCGATGCGTTGTCGTGCGACTTTTTCAACCTCCTGATGGAGTACATTCTGAAACAATGCCCAAACGTCGACCGGACGGACAATATTTTCTACAAAGAAACTATGCGTTATTAGATATCGAAAAAAATGTAGTCCAATGGGACTGACGGAGTACAAGAACTAGACGAAGTACTTGGTATCCACCTGCAGACAATCTGCACGACGCAGACGGTCTTTGAGTATAGAGAACTTCGGTCTTGAGGCTTTAAAAAACTTCATCTATTTGGGTTCAGATGTAACAACGACAACAACATTAGTCAAGAAATTAACTGTAGTTATTTTGGTCTCAGTAAGCAAATGTGAAGCAGAGTTCTGTCCAGAGAAACAAAAATTAAACTCTACAACACGCTGATAATGCCTGTCCTGATGTATTGCTCAGAAGCATGGATCATGACTGAATCTTTGGTCCAGTTAGAGTGGAAAACGACATCCGTGTGTGAACGAACAATGAGCTGTTGGGAGCACCAGATCCTAGATGACATCCGCAGGATCGGTATCCCGAACTGGTATCGTCAATTTTTCGTGCATCCGTTCTTGGTTCAGTTAATTTTTTATGATAAAAGTTTACAAATAATTTTTACTACAAATTTTTTTTTATGAAAATTAAAAGTGATATTCGCAATTTTTTTTAATAAAAATCAAATTTTATTATGTATAGTAATTATCTTTGATTATATTAATTAATTCAGACAGTTTAAAAGCACTTTATAAAAATATTATCAATTAACACCAATCAAATGCAAACAAAGCTTATCGAAACAAATATTTAAATGAGGTGCATAAAGACTGATTGTGAAAAATGTTTTTATATAAAGCCACTTTCGGTTTCGTCACATTGTGTTCAATTGAAATATATGTTCTAAATTACACAATATTATACATACTTACAATAATATACATATGTACACATACATGTGTATATATATATGTATGTACCAGCTATGTATTTACTGCACAACAAATATTAAAATGTTCGTAATTGTTGCAGGGTATAAAAAAACAAGTTAATTAACAAATTGAGGCCTGACCTGTCCCATATGTTCCACGCTGCAAGCACCTGGCGTTATTTTTGCGAGCGGTTCCTTTGTTTTGATTTCTCATGAATATCGAATGTAAACAAATCCAAAAATAAATTTTCCTTCGTTTGTTATCGATTGCCGAAAATTCGGCTTGGAATGTTAAAAATTGCTATATAAACTCGCATTCAAATGGGACCTTATTTACAATTGCCACTTGACGGGCTTTCTGAGTATACAACTTACAAAAAAGGAGCTAATTATGATTGCGTTTCATAATTTTTTATTATGTACGATATTTAGTGCCTCAACATTATGGTTGAGTATTTGCGGTAGGGAACTGTCGTGGTGTGATCCCGAATTGTGTCCGGAAGGTAAAGTACATGTTGCCTGTAATAACGATGGAGTAAGTAATCTTTTAAGAAGTGCCAATTTTACAAGATAATATAAAAAATTTCATTACAATTTAAAGAAATTCCACGAGAGCTGCTCACCCGATGCTGTAATGATCGACCTGAAACCCCATCGCGCTATGATACTGCACGAGCACAACAAGCGACGAAACTTTATTGCATCCGGTCTGTTGCCGGGCTACTTTCCCGCTTCTCGTATGGCAACTATGATCTGGGATAATGAGCTCGAGTATCTGGCGACTATGAACCTAAAAACCTGTTATCTAGAGCATGACGACTGTAACCACTCGTACCGGTTTCGTAATGTAGGTCAGAATCTTTCCGGTGTTGAACGGCGTCGTCATGTACCTCTTAATGTGACCAACATCATCGAGCAGTCACTGGGTCTGTGGTTTGGCGAGTATCCATTGATAGACGATACCTATATTACAAAATTTCGAGTTGCATCGCACTTGTAAATATATAAAAAAAAAGCGTCAACCGGAAATACCGTTAATTATTTCCCATTTTTTTCAGAGATAAATATGGACATTTTGCCGAGACAGTCGTCGATCGAAATACACATGTCGGCTGTGCCATGATGCGTTTTACAAATCCTGATTATCCTTTTCTTTACATCTACAACACAGCATGTAACTATGCCAGTGTTTATGCCATCGATGTGCCCGTCTACCATGTTGGTGAGCCCGGCTCAGCTTGTGAAACTGGTACAAATGAATACTATCCTGCTCTCTGTTCTATAGAAGAGAAAATAAATCCGAACTTCAATGATCATAACGAATAAAAAAAAAATCAAAATGTTTTAAACGTCACTGTTTTGATTTCCAAATGGGCTGAAGGGGATCTGCCATGATTAATAATCATTGCTTCCGTACGGAGAATGTTAATTAGTTACATGTTAATCGTTAATTACAGGTGTCAATTCATAATATTTAAAAATAACGTGCGCCACCTCTTTCAAAACTCTTCAAGTTATTGACCGGTTTGGGAGAAAACAAAACAAAACAGAACGTAAAAGAGTGTTGCTGTGGAGTATATAAAAACAGAGGCTAATCAAAATATTGAAATACAATAAAATCGAGTTTTCATTCATCAGAAACAGAGAAATGATGAATGCTGCCGTCAGCACTTAAGCCTCGAATTGACAATTGATAAAAACGAATTATTCTTAAAATACTTTATCTTTGAGTGTGTGGTTTTATTTATTGAAAAGCCTTCTGTTCCAATCATAACAAAATACAAAGAACCGAAGCTTAAATACTCGTCATACGAATCTTTAAGAAGTTTATGATGATATGAGGCTTAGATAGAACTTTGAATTGTGATGGGTGGTAGTCAATAGACTGTTACAACTTAATTTTATACACAATATTGGTATAAAATTTTAAGCAAAAAAATAAAGATGTAACAATAATTTTCCTGAAAATATCAGCAAATGAGAGATAGTTTTCTATAGGCCTATACGTTATAGTAGCTCGATCTGTATCATATCGGAGGTGTGTACATAGGATGATATTAGATGTGTTTTTACCCTATTTGAAGTGAATACATTCATAAATAATAATTCATTGCATACAAAATTTCGAAAATGGGCGGTAAGTTAAAATGGAGTTAATATCTAATTTTGACATTGGATGACATAAGAAGTGTTTTTCCAATTTAGAGTGAATTAAATCATAAATAAATACTGGGTTAGACCGACTCCTCTCATGGAATTACCGTCATCAGTCCAAAAAGGAATACATATTATCATTTCCGATTGATACCATTTTTATAGGTTTTTAGCACATATTAAATTTACACGATTTGTGCGCCAAATTTGCGAGACATACAAGTTTATGGAGGGCTAATTTTCAAGTTGTCATAATTTTTGTTTGGATGATCCGATTTTAATAATCGACCCCCCATATGTTTTTTTTATTTTTTTTTTTTTTTTTAAATCATCAAAAAAGATTTCCTTTTTCGATAGCAGAACGTTATTCCGGAAGTTATTTTCGGACATAAGGGATATTAGGAACTACAGATGATTATTTACCGCTTATTTTTTTAAAACTATATACATCATATCTTGTAAGTTGGGCCAAAAAATAGACATCTTCAAAATATTGGGTGTACAACTAAATAATTTCGTATTTGTTACTAACCTCATATCTATTTATGTAGTCAATATTTTGACAGTGACAGCTGTTCTATGTTAAAGCGCGCCAAAAAATCAAGAACATTTGATATGTCACAGTGAATATTAGTAAACACACAAATTTTTTTATTACAGTCAAAATGTTAAGTTACGTTCCAACAAAACAGCATTTGCGGGGAGGTTTGCTTTTGTTCTTCAATTTAAAGAAAAGTGCAACAGAAGCACATCGTTTACTCTCAGAAGCTTATCCTGAATATGCTCCAGAGGTTAGAGTATGTCAGCAGTGGTTTGCACGATTTAAAAGTGGTGATTTTGACACAGAAGACAAAGAGCGACCAGGTCCATCAAAAAGTTTGAAGACGAAGATTTGGAGGCATTACTCGATCAAAATTCATGTCAAACTCACGAAGAACTTGGAAAAACATTGGAAGTCACTCGACAAGCCATTTCTAAACGTTTAAAAGCAGCTGGATACATTCACAAACAAGGAAATTGGGTGCCACACGAATTAAAGCCGAGAGACGTTGAGAGACGATTTTGCATGTCTGAAATGCTGCTTAATCGCCACAAAAGAAATCGTTTTTGCATCGTATTGTCACTGGCGATGAAAAGTGGATTCATTACGACAACCCTAAGCGTAAAAGATCATATGTGAAGCCAGGCCAACCAACCAAATCGACACCAAAGCCGAATATTCATGGTTTGAAGGTAATGCTCTGTATTTGGTGGGATCAGAAGGGTGTGCTGTACTATGAGCTGTTAAAATCGGGCCAGACAATCACGGGGGGGCTATACAGGCAACAAATAAAACCTTTTAAAAAAAAATAGCCGTAAAACGGCCAGAATGGGCGACCAGACACGAAAAATTGATTTTCCATCATGACAATGCTCGGCCGCATGTTGCAGTACCGGTCAAAAATTATTTGGAAAATGTTGGATGGGAAATTCTACCTCACCCGCCTTATAGCCCAGACATAGCTCCTTCTGATTATCACTTGTATCGGTCGATGCAGAATCACCTTTCTGGAATACGGTTCACCAATGTTGAAGGTATTAAAGAATGGCTTGATGATTTTCTCGGCGCAAAAGATGAGAAGTTTTTTTTGGGATGGAATCTATAAATTGCCTGAAAGATGGGAAAAAGTTACCGCTTCCGATGGACAATATTTTGAATAAAATATTTTTTTCACTTTCATACTTAAATAAATGGTTTTTTTAACAAAAAAATACGAAATTATTTAGTTGTGCACCCGATATCATTGAAATTGGACGTAGATATTTCGTTGTGATCAGCATTTTTATTAAATTTAAAAATTGAATCAATAAACGAATTTAAAATGTTCTTAAAAATTTAGAAATTCGGAGTCCGATCTAAACCAATTCTAAAATGAAGATTTGGCTGAATACGAAAAGCACTTGTACCATATTTGAAGCCTTATTTGAAGGGTCAGGTCCTAATAATACATTTTCTTCGGATAAGAACACGACAAAATGTTTAATGTTTGTATGGGTATAATACCTAAAAGTAGGCGTGACACATTGATTTAAACATACAAAGTACACAGGACCTAGAAAGGCTTAAGTTTAAAATTTCAGCCCAACATCTTTAAAACTGACCGAATAAATCGAGCAGCAACAAACAGGCAGACAAGTTAGATCGACTCATCTCCCATTGAACGAAACTTTAAATTAAAAATGAAGCAAAAATTAATTATTTTAATTACAGGCTAAGCCCATAGATGGCTTTCCTTTAAAGGATTGATAAAGTACTGTATTAAGACTTATTTAATTGTTTTTGCCAAATTTTTTATGAAACTTCGATTTCCGATATGTAGGCTAAATTAAAAAAACTTAAAATGACCGTTCGATTCATGTGTCCGCGAAAATGGGTTGGTATAAAAAAAATGTTACGGTATTAGAAAAAAACTCTTTATAAATATAAAAATGTTCACATAAAAACTAAAAATGGGTGGTCTTACCTCCTATCTTTTCAGGCCCTGGGCTGCTAAAATAAGTATATAAAAAAAATTAAAATAAAATTTTATATAATTCAAAAATATGGGCCGTAAAAATTCACGTGGCTTTAGGTCTCAAAATGTAAAATTGAGAAAATCATAAATTTCGCCTCTCAGCTTAATATTATAAAAAATGAGCAAAAAAAACATGTAACCACAGAAAGACGGACAGGACTGTTAGTGGTCGTTCCTGAGAAAAGCTTAAGTTTCAAAATAAATAGACAGACCGACATGTTCCAGTTTTCCACGTTTCTCTGCTGCTCACATTTCCTACAGCAGTCACTAGAAGTTATACTTAGGAAGTGACCTGTCACAGTCTGCAATCTCTCCTTTAGAGAGAAGTTTGCATTTTTGAATCGTCTCTTCAGCTTTGTATATTGCAAATACTTCCTCCTGGAAAATGGTGCATTAGTCAGCCAGTATATAGTAGAGCCTGATATTCGGCTCAGTGCAGTACACCGCTGCTCCTACTCCCGAATCCACTAAAAAATACATTTAAATATACATATACCTGTTTGTATTGTGTTTGTGATGTACACCGCGAAGCCGAAACTTTTAAAATTTTCCACCCAAAATACCCAATTTTGAGACAGCTACTTAAGAATAAATCTTTCGCCCAACCATTGCAAAATTTAGCCTATATGAAACCACCAATAATAATGGAGAAAGGCTTATCGACTTTGCTGAGAGCCTAAGTACCAGTTTATAGCACCTCGACATCCACAAGGCAACTTGGCGCAGTGGCGTTCCAGGCATTAAAAATAGACCATGTGCTAATCGATGCCAGAAATGCATCGAGTGTGATTAATGTAAGAGCAAACAGCGGACCACCATCTTGGTCTAGCCAAGGTTCGTACCAATCCTAGTACAGCACACGCCATGCGAGCTACCAACAACGAAAGCTAGATGTTGGTAGGCTAAACTCGCAGCACACCGCCGCTGCCTTCTCAACAAAGGTCTCTTAACTGCTTAGAGAGACCACTCCGGAATCCGACTGTATAAACGAACAGTGGAAGCATATCTCCAACTCATTAAGTAAACCTCGGAGGCAAACTTGCTACGATGAGGAGTGTCGCATTGCTACGGCAGAAAAGAATATCGCATATAAGCGAATCCTGCAAGCGGGAACAACACGAACTGTTGTTGAGCGATATAAGGAGAAATGGAGAGAGGTAAAACGCCTTTTCAAACGCAAAAGAAAAACCTTGAAAGGCGTGAGCTGGAAGAAGTTGAGATGATGTGCTTTAGAAATGAGGATCGAAAAATGTATCAGAGAATTAAGCCGTTGATCGAAGGTTATAAGCCCGAAGCCTCGTTCTGTAAAGATGCACATAGAAACGTGGTTCTATGTTCAGGAATTACTTATGTTATGGAGGAACCACTTCTCTATCCTACTTGGGAGCGGGGACGAGAACAATACCGCCAGCGGAGAAGATTAATATATGGTTCCCCCGACCGATAATAGGCCTCCTGTGGAGCCACCAGACTATGGCGAGGTCTTAGAAGCTATACAAAGGCTTAAAAATAACAAAGCAGCTGGTGCAGATGAATTACGCGCAGAGTTATTAAAGACCGGCGAAGAGTTGCTTGGAGGTATGCATCAGCTCTTATGCAAAATATGGGCTGGTGAATGCATGACCAGCGATTGAAACATAAGTGTGCTTTATCCTTAAGAAAGGAGACACAGCAGTCTGCGCAACCTATCGCGGTATAAGTTTCCTACCAATCGCACAAAAACTCTGTCCGAGATAATGTGCCCAATGGGACTAACGGTGAAGGAGACCAAGATAAGTATTTGACGGTCTTTGAGGACAAAGAATTTCAGCTCTGAGGCTGTAAAAATCTTTATCTATTTGGGCTCAGATGTAAACAGTGACAACAACACAAATCAGGAAGTTAAACGAAGAATCACTCCTTGATAACCGTTATTTTGTTCGCGGTAAGCAAATGCGAAATAAAGTTCTGTCCAGAAAAACAAAAATTAAACTCTACTAGACGCTGATATTGCCTGTCCTGATGTGTGGCTCAGAAGCATTGGTCATGAAATAATTGGATAAGTCGGCGTTGGGCGTGTTTGAGAGGAAGATACTTTGGTCCACTTAGATTGAGAAATGACTTCCGTATACGCACGAACGATGAACTGTACGAGCTATAAACATCGACATAGTCAGGAACATCCAATACAAAAAGCCTGTCCCTGGCCTGTCACCTGTGTCAGAGGGATACAGAGGCTCCGGCAAGAAAAGTTAGTTAGCAAAACGTGAATCAAATCAAAGGGGCGCGGCAGAGAGAACGAGCGCCGCTGCGTTGGACGGACCAGATCTTGGAAGATGTCCGCAAGATTGGCATCTGGAATTGGTATCGAATAGCATTGAACCATCCCAATTGGAAGAATACCCTATATGATGCCAAAGCTTATAACAAGCTGAAAGGGCCATATATGTAACCCTAAATACATTTGCTTTTTGTTCATTTAATTCATTTTTGTGCTCGCTTTTTTTTTTTTTTTATTTTCCAGAACGGTTTTGAATTGGGTTCCAATACAGGCAACGAATTGTTCCATTTTTAGTTATTGAACTCAAATATTTTTATCTTATTTCTCTATTCTACTTAGAAAGTATTCACAGTTAAGAAGTGAATAATTTTATTTTAGATGTAAACAACAATATTCGATTTAATTTGAACAAAAAAAACCTACCACCATATTCCTAAGTCACTAAAAAGCTCTTCTGTGGTGGGCAACTCAAAGTCTTCGTTAATCCATTCAGAGCATTCGCTCTGTTTATTTGATTTTACACCATAGTCCTTGCGGTAGCCTACTTCGCGCAAATCATCCTCATCGTACTCTTCCTCGTCGTCTTCCACAGCTTCAAGGGATGAATGCCTAACGTTGCGTGTACTGGTGTCAAGCTCAAGCATTTTATTTAATTCACTGATTTCATCATTCCGCTTTGAGAATTTTTGTACGTCATTTTCTTGTGCCTCTAAAGGACGTAAGCTACTTTGATCGGGTGCTGTGCTGGTAAGACGAACAATGCGATCAAATAGAATTGAAAAATGCCGCCTCAATCTTGGAAAATCAAAAGATTCATTGGAAACATTTAAATCATTAAGATTATTCGTTTGGTTTGCGTTTGAGCGACTTAAAGGGCCATAATGATGAAGCATATCAATGCCCGGTGACATAGATTCCTCCCAGCTCTAAACAATAATATTTTGTTAACTATTGTATAAAAAATGAATATTATAAAGAAGTATACCAACTCTGACCAATCGTTTACAGGCGTACACAGCACAGACGATATGACGCTGACAACACGATCCTCTATATTGAAAGATGAAATAATCCAATTGGCAGTCGATATTGCACAATTAAGATCAGAAAGTTGCCTAAAATGAAAAATATCATATTTTTTTTTTTTTATTATTGATAGGTTGCGGTGAATAAACAGGAATATATTTACTTTTTTCATCCTTTCTCAACTGAACCAGCTTGTCACCCTCCAAAATTAGATGATCGTAATTCTCCTCAATCTGCATAACCAAAGATTCTTTGGGTTCGTCATCTGGTTTCTCCTGTAGCTTACGTTGTAATGTTTTAAACTGTAACCAGAGTTCGTCCAGCTCATCCTAAAATTTCTTGCATCGATTAGCTTAATTTATTCATATTTAATATAGAAGATCATTTTCATACAGTCTGCTTTCGTATGTTCTCCTGAGTTTCATGATGAACGTCAACACGATGAAGAATCTCTTGAACCGGAATAAATGGTGCGGCTACAATGCTTTGTGCTCTAGGATTCAGAATTCCCTTCTTAAGCTTTGTTTTATCAAGTTTTAAAAAATTTTGAAAAGTGTCATTGTTTACAGTCATGTTAACTAATCTCTCCAGAATTAGCGGAAACGCTTCTAAATTATCTGATTGTAAACTAAATAATAATAAAAGTTACATAAAGAGGGAAATATTAGCAGAATTTTATTGTTACCGAATGCGATTAGACTTTTTGCTGCTACAATAGTGATAACTTCATCAATTTTCTCTCTGCCAGGACAAATCAGTAAAAGTCCTAAGGCTTGCGCATCGTTCTCAGCTGGAACGAACTCCGGAAAAAAAGTTGATAGTTTTGGTTGCATACTTTTTGATGTGATTGTATAGGTTAACTTAATGCCAGCTGACTTTTGCGGCTGATGTGGCTTGTAAAACATGCTCAAAGGTAAGTAGGCGCCCTGTTCAAGAACACGCGGAATTCCCTGATACGAATAGAAACAATTTGTTAAAAGGAGATTGTTAAAGGAAGATAAAAATCGTAATTAAAACGAACCCGTGTATTTATATAAGAGACCACAACATCAACGCGAGCGGTGTGCATATGCAGAAGCTCAGCAATAAAGAAATCCAGTTCCAACTCTTTGGTGGTACCAGCGCTCACATCAACTAGGAATAACGTTTCCACGCTGCAGCGCACACCTGGTGGCGTGCTAAACACCACTTGCATATCGCTAAGGTCGATTTTGGAACGAATCTTCAATGTACCAGATGCCGCTGGTAGCTCCTTTACTGCTACATCTGCAGGCACATCCAGCAGTAGTGTATCATCTAGATTGTCAGTAGCTGTTGATCGAATTGTGAAGTTAATTCGAACATTATCAGCTGCCTGCTGATTAAGGCTATCCACGTTTCGTACATCTACTGCCTCGTTTATTTCATCCTCCAATTGATGTAGTTCCTTATGCGCTTGGGCGAAACTTAGCTGTTCAGTGTTAAGTGGTGGCACTTTAAATATAAATGGGTCAGAACCCAAATATCCAATGGTCAACTGACCACTTGGCCCCAATGTAACAATGCTACCCGATAGTCCGTTGACATTCGAACGTTGAATTGCAACTGGCGCTTCATTCTGGTACTGCGCAGCCCAAACAATGTTGGACTCTTCATAAATAAATAGCTTCGATTCGTCAGATACAATAGCTGTTACCAATCGCGATGTTGGTTCTGAAAAGTACGTAAAGTCAACTTCTTGTTAAGCAGCAAGACACATCGATTACACAGGCCGACAAAGTTCCATAAAATTTCATAACAATGAATCGGACTATACTTTTTCGAATGATTTTATCCATGATTCTATTCAGGGACCAGGTTCGAATTCAGCAAATCAAAAACCTTCGGAAAAGTATAGTTCAATTCTTGGTTAGAAAACCTTGCAGGCCAGAGTTATTGAATTTCACTTACCCCAATAATACCCAACCATGAAAGTACAAAAACATTTTGGCACATATTCCAGTTTTAAAATAAAATTTAGCTTGCCGTTATCTTGCAAGCAAATAAAGTTTCGTTCACCCATTATAAGAATCCAAGACGAGCCCCTAAAAACACATCACATCATTTTAAATTACAAAACTAGTATACTAAATGTAAAGCTATAGATATATAGAGGTAGCCGAGGAGAAAACCCATATTCCCCACACAATTAGAACGTAAGTGCCGTTTTGCTACAAAAACGTAAAGCTATAGTACAGTCAGATTTAAAATTAAATTACAATACTAAAATTCAGCGTTAATAGCAGATCTTTTTGAAAAATTCTATGAAAAAATGGAAGGAGAATAGATGAGAATATCTAATACACGAGTATGTGTCTAACAAAACTCTTTCAAAACGGCTTGTTTATAAATTTTTGTTTATTAGGAATGTAAACTATTTTTATACTCCTAAGTGGGACGGTGGGCGTGGCCCCCATAGAATCTTTTATAAATTTATCTTAATGAAATTTTGAAGATGTTTTTTTTTTTCGTTCAACTTAAAAGATAGGATACATTTTGTTTTAGAGAAATGGGAGGTGGGCGTATTTTTACAAGAATTTGAGAGAAATGCAATTGAGTATACATATATTTAGGTAGATTTTGTCGGTTGATCTTATAGGGGATCGCACATAGACCAGAATGGTCCCTAGTGATACCGATACGGAGGTCGTTCAGAGATTACTGTAATCTTTTAAGTTATGAGTCCTACTTGCCGCCTCTTTTAACGATGCGATCCGAGGTGTACTTAGATATTTCATTCTTGTCCTTGCAACAGTTGCTGGACAGTTACATATGAGTTGCTCCAGAGTCTATGACTCCTTGCTCCTCACAATTCCTGTCAACGTCTCTGGATGTTACACCCAGCTATTTTGCATTAGCGGCCGCTAAGCAGTGACCTGTTAAGATGCCTACTAATAGTCTGCAATCTTTTCCTCTGGAGCTGCACGAGTAGTGAGCTAGTTTTTTATTTGGTTTTACATTGTTTTAGATATTTCGCAATCTTTTCCAGATTGCTGTGGGGTGTGCCTAAGGTGATTGGTAAGTTTATCGTTTCATTAAGAGGCAAGGCGACACCAGTTTTTGCTATGTTGCCCGCCATCTCATTACCATTAATGCCCCAATGGATGGGAATCCAAAAGATGTGTTCTCATTTAAGGGTATTTAGATCATCTTCTGTCTCCCTGCTCGCTAGGACATTTCTGAAACTGATAGTGGTCGATGGCAATGCTTTTATAGTAGCCTAACTTTATATGCTTATCCGTTGTTTGCAATTTTTGCACCGTTTCTGCAGCTGTAAGAAATCCTTATATTTGGCTTATCACTGTTCACTGCTACTCCTACTCCTGAATCTATTTTCGATCCGTTGATCCGTTTCGCGTTCTTTGTTCTCTTTCTAATAGATATTATAATTTAAATCTAGTCTCTCCGGGCCTCCCACTACATCTTGTGCATATAGCTTTGAAAGATAATAATGTGTAATATGTCACGTTTTTTTTTAAGTAGAATTAGCAGCATTTTTATTTTTATATGTTAGTTGCTAAGTTATCAAATAAAAAAATAAATAAATAAAAAATAAATTTGTGTTTAGCTCGCTGGTCCAGTGTTCTTTTGCGCTAATCTTCTGGTCACAGTGAATTTAGTTAAAGTTTAGCTATTTATAAACTCCATAGTATGGAGTTGCGTTTTCTCCATAAGCATTAGGTATATGGACTTCATCGTGGCTTGCCACCATACCAAAATACCAATGTGTCCCTCTTAATGAGAGGCACCTCGTGCCATTCAGCATCCGTTGGGATACATAGAGCGCATTGGTTGCTTTCTTCACACGGTCTTCTACATAAGGTCTCCATGTCAGCTTACTGTCCAGTACATCGTACACTTTTTAGGCGTGAGCTGTAAATAGTTTATTTTGGGTGGGATCCATTGCGGATCTTTTCCACTCTTGGTGAAGAGAATTAGTTCCGTTTTGTCCGCATTGATACTAAGAACGGCTCCAGTGGCCCTCTTAATTATATCCTTTAATGTGTTGTCCATGATTGAGCTAAGGATCGTCCGCATAGGCAGTTATCTTGGCAGATTTCCGAGCAATCAGAAAAATATAAATTTGTTATTTTATGGACGGACGAAGTTAACTACTAATACATTTCACTAGACTTTCATCTTACAGTTTTCCATAAAGTAAACTCACAATAAAATTTACGTAAAATACAAATTCACTACAAAATTTTCGTACAATGTAGTAAACTTTCGACAACCAGAAATTTATTTCATACATAAATCAAATCACTTTTGCTGTCGAAAGTAGAATCAAGGTTTTTTCAAACCGTTTTCTGTTTCGTCTTGGTGGCCGGAAGTTTACGATTTCAATTTCAACAAGCAAAATCGTTATCTTCGGTGGAACCTAAGCTCAAATACCAGCCACATCTCGGTTTAGTACAATATATTTAATGGCTCAGGTAAAATTTGTATGAGAGATGGCTTGGAGTCAATAGTCCGATACAACCAAAGTTTAGTCAAATTTTAAACTAAGAATAGAATAAAAAACATATTTTTTGAAAAAAAAATTTTAAAATGGGTGGTGACCTTTGTATGGGGGCTATATGTTATTGTGGGCTGATCCTTATAATATCAGTAGATTATACATAGGATGACAGAAGTGTTTTTACCCCATTTGACTGAATTCATTCATAAATTATTTCAAATTTTATACAAAATTTAGAAAATGGGCGGAAAAGTCTAACCTTGTTTTGGACATTGGACGACATTAGAAGTACATTTATTTGAATTCATAAATAATAGCTATTTTCGTACAAAATAATAAACATTATTTAGTTTTATTTATTTTAAATATGACCAAATAAAAGTTATATGGTTAAAATTAAAAACTTGTAATGGTTCTTCCAGGGTTTAATCTCAAATCCTCTGGTGTTTCGAAATTGCTTAAAATTGCATTTTTTATTTGACGTCTCACCTAGCCCTTTGACAGGAAATTTGGTGACAGGTAAATGGTATGGTGAAAAAGACTTGAGAAATTGCTGGTCGCCGAACAACAGGGAAAAAACAATTCAAGCATACTCGTACATATGTATTAATTTTTCGTATTTACATATAAGGTATTCACTATATATTAGAAAGAAATACTTCCAAGTTAATGTAAGCACCCACTTTTCCAGGCAACTTGTAGAATTTTATGCAATTGTACTTTTGTCTCAAAAAGTAATTGTTATCATTGAAAACTGTTGTCCCGGTAGCCCAGACCCAGGAAAACAGAACATTGGAAATCAGTATTATGACACATTATCAGGTAAAATTGTTAATTTTTATCCAATGAAAAAGCTCTACTCAAAATAGATTCGGCAACATTTTATTTTTATACCCACCACTATCAATTTTTTGGAAAGTTTGTAACTCATTACAGAAGGCATCGGACACCCCATATTCTTTATCAGCTTGATGAAACAAATTGATTTAGCAATGTCCGCCTATCTGTCCGTCTGTCTGTTGCAATGCGTTTTCCTAAAAAGTTTTAATGATATTAACCTGAAATTTCAAACGTAAGCTTTTTTGATCCTAGGCATTTTGTATGTCAGAACCAAGATGTCACGCCCATTTTAGACACAAATCTACCGCCCATTTTTGTGTTTTTATATGAAAATAGTTCTTATCTATGAATATGTCCATTCCACTCTTCTATTTACTGACACACAGTGGGGCAAAAAATGTAGCCGTAAACAAATTGATTTAAAGAGCGCAATTCTTAACCGATTTTTAATTTCTTTTTTTAAATTAAAGCTTATAAAATTTTAGTTTTAATAGGTATCGGGTTTTTTAAAATAAAATCTTCATTTTTTATTATTAACCTTGAAAAATGAAAGACAAAATTATGTTTGAATGCTTCCAGTATTGGAGAAAATACTTGAAATGAATTTAAAACACCTGGAAGTTATTAATTTTACATATATGCTTCTTATTTAAGCCCCAACTTCAGTTGTCCCCACCCAATCCCTTTGCGGAGTATAATCTAAGTCACTGATGATCATGTAGGGTATTTGAGCTTCGGTTCAACCGAAGTTAAAGTTTTCCTAAGTCTCTTTAATAATTTTGAAAAAAAAACAGCTAAACTATTTCCACTTCCACTCCACTCATACAAAGAAAATATTAGGAAAATGGATTTCAATTTTTAATAACTAGCGACCGCCCGGCTTCGCACGGGTGCAATGCTGATACTAAATACTCTACAGAAAAACTGTAAACGTTCGGGTGTAAACGGGTATAAAATACATAAGAGAAGGTTACGCCGAAGGTGGATGAATAATTGTAATCCTTTTGATAAAAGAGCGTTTAGCAGAGCTGTGAAAGACCTTAAAAATTTGTTGCAAGAGTTAAGAAACAAAGCCATTGGTGATTACCTTCAAAATCTTGACCCCAGAGATAATGGTAGTTATAATCTTTGGAGAGCGACAAAAGGGATTAAAAAGGCCTGTTAGGAGGCAAGTGCCTATAAAGGATACTAACAATACTTGGTGCCGGACTGATAAAGCTAAATCCGAGGCATTTGCTGAATATCTTGAAAAACATTTCACCATCAATTACTTGTGAACCCAAGTTTTGTTTTGGAGACGGTTAAAGTTTTGGGCAGCCCCTGCAAAATGGATCTTCCTTTGCGGCACGTTACTCCACGTGAAGTGTTAGTAGAAATTAAAGCTCTCAAAACTGCAAAATCTCCTGGCTATGACGGGATAGATGGTAAAGTGATGAAAGCGCTACCAATGAAATGTGTATTTTTTCTTACTATGACATATAACACCATGCTTCGCAGTTACCATTTTCCCTCCCAATGGAAGTGTGCTGAGATTGTGATAGTCCCCAAACCTGGTAAACCTGAAAATCTGGTCACATCCTACCGACCGATAAGTTTACTTTCAATATTTTCAAAAATTTTTGAAAGACTTTTTCTTGGAAGATTGTTACCAGTGCTCGAGAGACTTAATATTGTACCGGATCATCAATTCGGATTTCGGAATCATCATGGAACTCCAGAGCAGTGTCATCGTCGTGTAATTTCGAAAATCATCGATGCCCAGGAAAATTTTAATATTGTTCTGCAGTATTTTTGATGTAAAACAAGCTTTGATAGAGTCTGGCACGATGGGCTACTTTTCAAGTTGAAAAAATGGCTCCCAGCGCCTTTTTTCCCCCTTTTTGCATCAGTGGTGGTAAGAAGTGAGGTATCTACGATCCGTCCAATTGGTGCAGGTGTTCCACAAGGCAGTGTATTAGGACCTGTGCTGTACACAATTTATACTGCAGATATGCCTACTCCTACTAATGACAATGTTCAGGTTGGCACTTATGCTGATGATACAACAATTTTAGCAACTGATCCTCATCATGTCGAAGCTTCAAACATCTTGCAGGAATACTTAAATGAGTTGTCTTCCTGGTTTCATCGATGGAATATATCGATTAACAATGAAAAGTCTGTTCACATGACTTTTGCAAAGAGGCGTGAAAACTGCCCATGTGTATTTTATGACAATGTACTGATTCCTCAACAATTGGTAGCAAAGTACTTAGAAGTGCATTTGGATAGAGGTATTACTTGGAGTAAACACATTACTGTAAAAATTATGCAAATGGCGCATCAATAAAATGCATTGGCTGCTTCATAGAAAGAGCAAACTCAGCTTATATCAAACAAAGTGCTGCTATACAAAACAATGATTGTTCCAATTTGGACATATGGACTGCAGCTTTGGGGAACAGCAAGTAATTCTAATTTAAAAAGAATCCAGAGAATGCAAAATAAAATTGTAGGGCAAATAGCTAATGCTCCTTGGTATGTACGAAACAGCACGCTACATAGGGACTTAAATGTTCCTACTGTTCTGGAACAACTCCATAAGATCAACAGTAAATACATCGAGAAGTTGCATGACCATCCTAATCACCTGGCGCTGAACTAATTGGACAATAGCACAACGCGAAGAAGACTGTTGAGGCTTCATCCGTTGGATTTACCATTTAGGGAGTAAATCTAGTTGACATTCATAAGATAGGCAAATTGCATTTGCACGAACGTTATTTTTATACCCGTTACACATAGTGTAAACGGGTATATTCAGTTTGTCAAAAAGTTTGTAACGCATTGAAGGAGGCATCGGAGACCCCATAAAGTATATATATTTTTGATCAGCTCGATGAGACGAATCGATCTAGCCATGTCCGTCTGTCTGTCCATCTGTCCGTCTGTTTGTTGCTATGCGATCTTTTCGATGAAGATATAAAGATATTGGGCTGAAATTTTAAACTTAAGCTTTTCTCGGCAACGACTAGGTTAAGTTCGAAAATGAGAGTGCCACGCCCATTTTTAGGTATAGCCCCCATACAAACTTATCGATTTTTTTCGATTTTTTGTTTAAAAATAGTTATTATTTATGAATGTTCTCGCTCCCAATTGGGTAAAAACATTTCTTTTGTAATCCAGGGTCAAAACCAAGACGCCACGCCCATGTAACGGGTATTTCAGCTTCGGTTCCACCGAAGTTAACGTTTTTCCTTGTTTTTTTTTCATTTTGTAAATCCATTTAATTGTTGTCGTAAAGACAGTTTTAAATAAAAAATGTATAAAAAAAAAAAATCACTTTAACGCGATTAATTATTTTTTATCTACGATAAAAATAAATTATATATAACACTTACTCTTTAACTTGAAGGACATTCATGTCTATCACGCCCTCTCCAATGCAAATGGACCATGTAGGTTTATAGCTTGTTTTATTTATAGATGAGTGTGAAAGATCCTGATAACTGAAAAACAAGAGATTTAGTACATTATTGGACGAACAAACAAGTTTTTGGGAACTTTGCATTAAATTGCAGAGGATAATGTGGCAATCCTATAAGCTTTCAAACATAATCTCTTCTTTTTATAGCTCAGTAGCAATTTGGTCAGTGATGTGTGGCAAAACAGTTTTGGTTTTAAACCAGACTTTTTGATTTATTAAACCTCGGTTCTATAAACTCACTACTACAATTGTACTTATAATAAATTTTTTTATCTTTAGAAAATTCCGCGGGAGGGGCTCGCATTCTGGAGTCCCTAACTACCGTTAAATCCTACTGCTAATGATACTAAACCCCGAAAAGATTTGAGGACCACGATTTAAAAATATGCACCTAGAATGTGCGATCCCTTAATAGGGAAGGAGCAACTAAATAGGTGATTGTCTCACTTGACAAATTTAAGGCTTATATTACAACTATCTACGAAAAGCGAAGGATTGGAAATTGACACCTAGAAAAATCAATCTGCGATATCTACTGCCGTATTTCCATTGAGCCGCGTTTTGTTATCGCGTTAACAATTTATCGAAAACGCGGAACGGTGTTTCCATTGCGTTTTAGCGTTAGCGTTAGACTTAAAACAGCTGATTTTGTTTGTTATGTAGTAAAAAATTGTACAGGTTAAAAAAAATTTTTTTTTTTTTTTTAAATGCAGATTTTTAATATAACGAGTGGACATAGGTGTTGTTCCTTTAGTAACTGCTGTCCAATACGATCATGATAAGGTAATCCGTCATTTGAATATATGCAGCTGAAGCTTTTATGTAAATGTTTATTTGTTGCGGTTACTTTGTCAGCTGTTTTCATAAGTATGCGCAACTTACGATTGCCAAATTATTCGAACCGATAAGAGAAATCGGTTTGAAATCGGTGTGAAATCGGTTTGAACGCGTGTTATCGAAAGTCGCGTTCAAAATTAACGCGACTTTTTCCCATACCTAACTGCCTATCTTTTTTGTATACGATTTAACGCGAGTTTGTCGAGTTTTTAACGCTAACGCGGAACGCGGCCTAATGGAAACGCCGCCTACTACAGTGGACATGAGGAGTCAACGCATATTTTGACTTCGTGGTTAGTAGAAACTAAATGGTCACGTCTCCAAATCTACAGCTGAAGACAAGCGCCTTGCCTTGTTACTCACCAAAGCTAAATACTTTAACATGTGTACATTCCCCGACATTGGATAAAGAAGATGTGAAGAAATATGAATTCTACGAACTCTTATAATGCCTCAATGAGCGCTGCCCAAACATGACATTAAAATTGAAATTGCATCGAGCGTGCTATACTTGCAACAGAAGTCCCAACATCGACTCGGGCCACTACCTTGTGCTAGCCAATATACGTGCCAGACTTAAAACAGCGCCGCCAGGCGAGATACCATACAACGAAAGTTAGGTGTTGGTAGGATATAATCGCAGTAGTCCGCCGCTGCCTTCTTAACAAGGGTCTCTCAACTTCTTAGAGAGTCTTCTCCGGCATTCGATTGTTTAAACAAACACATGCATATCTCCACCTCGTGAAATATGGCAGCCAAAAAAGTAATTAATTATGCTACACCTCGGTGGCACACCTGGTACGATGCGGGGACCCAAAATCCAAATACTATAAATTTTTTTTTTATACCTGTTACACTAGTGTAAACAGGTATATTCAGTTTGTCGGAAAGTTTGTAACGCATTGAAGGAGGCATCGTAGACCCTATAAAGTATATATATTCTTGATCATCTCGACGAGACGAATCGATTTAGCCATGTCCGTCTGTCTGTCCGTCTATCCGTCCGTCTGTCTGTGTGTTGCTGCGCGATTTATTCGCTCAGTTTTAAAGATATTGGGCTGAAATTTTAAACTTAAGCTTTTCTAGGTCCTGTGTAGTTTCTATGTTAAAATCAATGTGCCACGCCCACTTTTAGGTATAGCTCCCATACAAAAGTACAACATTTTTTCAAGTTCTTATATGAAAAAAATGTATTTATAAAGCGAATGGCTTCAAATATGGTTAAAATGCTTCTTATACCATGCCAAATCTTCAGTTTAAAATTGGTCCAAATCGGACCGCGAGTTCCTAAATTTTTAAGAGTATATTTAATTTGTTTAGTATTTTGAAATAAAATTTAATACAAATGCTGCACACGAAGGTCTATCAACGTCAAATGATGTGTAACAGGTATATAGTATAAACTTCGGTCCAACTGAAGTTAACCTTTTTCTTGTTTTTTTTTTATTTTGCTGTAGATTTAAATAACGATATAGGCGATTGCTTAGTCAAGATTTTAAAAAATTTTGACAAGGGGCTTAATGGGGTCTTTAAAATTGGAAAAATTAATGTGCCCACTTTTAGGTATATTATATAGTTGTTATACGAAAAAAATGTTTATAGGGCTAATTCTTCCTATATCAAGCCGAATATATATGTATTGCCTTTACAGCTTATGGTCAGCCTGGGCAGCACGAAGGGGTTTAACTCAGATACCAAAACTGGATCCCGATCTTCCAGAACCTGGAGCTTCTTTATTCATTCGAAGCTCGTGTACAGCCCAGTGCAATCGTTTATACTTGATGCGCCTGACTATATCGATGTCGTTATATAGCTGGTACAGCTCGTGATTCATGCGAATACGGTAATCATTGTCCACTCTGACAGGAAAAAGGATTTTACGAAGAATTTTTCTCTCAAATGTACCCAACGCCGATTTGTCAGCCTCTAACATGACCCATGTTTCTGCGCCATACATCAGGACTGGGATAATCAGCGTCTTGTAGAGTTTGATTTTCGTTTTTCTGGATAAAACTCTACTAATCATTTGCTTACCGAGACCAAAGTAGCATCGGTTAGTCAGAGTAATTCTTCGTCTAATTTCTTCGCCGATGTTATTGCTCTTGTTTTTTGAGAGCCCAAGTAGACGAAGTTTTCTACAACGTCGAAGGTGAAATTCCCCATAGTCACAGAACCTTAGGTCGTGTTATTGATTTGCGAGAGGATACCAAGTACTTCGTCTTACTTTCGTTCACCGCCAGTCCCATCTTGCGGGAATTCTCTTCAATATCGTTGAAAGCCCAGCTCACTGTATGTCGATATTATCGGCATACGCGAGCAGCATAGTTTCTTTTAAGAAAATGTTGCGCGTCAAATCGACGTATGGGCATTTGAGTAGTATATATTCCAGCAAGAGATTGAAGAAGTCGCACGACAACGCATCTTCCTGTCTAAATTCTCTTGGTGTCAAAGGGGTCGGAGAGACGTTTACCAACCCTGACAACGCTTTAAGTGTTTGTCAGCGTCATCAAACAGAGGCGAACGATTTTTGCAGGGATCTTAAGTTCAGTCAATGCTTTGAAAAACTTTGATCTGATTGGCGTGTCGAAGCGGCTTTGAAATCGACGAAAAGGTGGTGTGTGTCGATATGCTTCTCCTTGGTCTTTTCCAGGATCTGGCTTAGCGTGAATATGGAGTCGGTGGTCGACTTCTTCGGTCTAAAACCGTATTGGTATTGTCCAACAGTGCTTGCTACGTACGGTTTCAGCCTATTGCACAGTAAACCAGATAGAATTTTGAACGCGATTTGTATGAGACTTATACCGCGATACTTTGTGCAGATTGCGGGGTCTTCTTTCTTCAGGATTGAACAGAGCACACTTATGTTTCAATCGCTGGGCATGTATTCACCAGTCCATATTTTTGCATAAGAGTTGATGCATACATCGAATCAACTCTTCTGCGCCTGCCGCTTTGATATTTTTGTAAGCCTTTGTATAGCTTCTAAGACCTCGTCATAGTGTACACAGGAGTGCCATCATCGGTCAGGGGAGCCAGATATTCATCTTCTCCGCCGGCGGTATTCTTTTCGTCCTCGCCCCCAAGAAAGGTAGTGAAATGGTTCCTCCATAATATAAATGACTACTGGACATCTGTCAACTTCCTCCAGCTTACGATCTCTCCGTTTTTCTCAATATCGCTCCTCAACAGGTCGTGTTGCTCCCGATTGCAGATTGCAGGCAAAAACATATCTTGGTAAAAAAAATGTTTACATGTTCGAAGTGTTTCCAAAATCGAAGGTCTTAATATAAGGCTTCTTTGGGTTCAATGTTCAGCTTGGCGAGTATGTTAATTTGTCATACGCTGGACAGACAATAGCCGAATTTGACATAATTGACTTTTCTCTAATTACTTATTAAGAATATATTTAGTATTAGAAGCAAAAAAAAAAAAAATAATAAAGGTTTAAAACTTATTTACCGACCCTAGCGTCACTCCGGTACCACTGACCAAAAGTCATGCAAATGCGGCCAAACTAAAGATTTCAGTAAAATTTTATGAAATTTCGTCAGTTTTAAAAAAAATTAAAAAAAAGTTAAAAATTTGAAATGGATGTAAAGTGGCCAATGGGTTTTTATTTAATAAATTCAAAACTCGGGGTGCTTTTTTCATGTAAGTGCTTTTCGATGCAAGTTTAATTCTCAAAAGCAAAGAGAACTTCAATAAAACTTAAATTAAAATTTTGGGGTTTTTTAGTGTGAGCTCCTTTTCTTAAAAAAAACAATTGTAGTTGAACAACTCCAAGTTACTCTATACCCAATTTTTGTATACCTTACTTTAATGTATTGGATTTTTATACAAAAAGTAAATAAACCAGAAAAAAATTTGGCCGAAGCTTAAATACCCGTCACACGAATCTTTGAATAGTTTAGTGTTATCATCAGTGGCTTATATACATTTCTAGATATATATTCGAAATAATTCTTTTTCATAAATTTGTTCGAAAATAATCAATAAGTTTGTATGGGGGCTATAGCTAAAATGGCCTGCGTTTGACATTGGCTGACATTAGAAGTAGTGTTCCCAACTTGGAGTGACTACATCATAAATCACAGAAGTATTCATGAGAAAACGAAAAATTTGTATGGGTAAGGAAAGTCCGTTTAAAATGGTTCGTGGCACTTTGTGTTAACGGTTAACTGGTTACGGCTAAACGCTCAAGTCAACAGACAAAGCAATATCGACTCGCATTTCAATGCTAATCAAGAATACTATATGTGTACTTTATTGGATCTATCATGCCTTCTTCTGCCTGTTACACTCGTTTTACAACCTTAATAAAAACAGCGACATGACACACGGCAAGTGAAACAATGATTTTATTGCGGCATTGTTTCCCGGACGCTTGATTTCCATCAATCGTGAATTTTGATGTACAACAACGTTTTTATGACTACATTCTAAATATGTTTTGAATATAAAATTCTTCAGTGTATCAATTTTTAAACAGTTTATTCATAAATAAAATAGAAGTCATAGAAGACATAATTTTTACTAAATTAGAAGTTTCTTGAATAAGAAACAATGTCGTTTTTATGCAAAAACCCAAAATTTTGGGGTAGATTTGTGTAGGGGGCATACCTTAAAATGGGTCTAGAGAAAAAAAAGTTTACAAGTGCACACTTGACGACTCAGGAGAGCCTAAGTTTCAACTATGGTAACCCTATCTCTTATAGTCTCCGAGATAATCAGACAGACAGACAGACTCCCCTTCCAATGCTGATCAAGAATATATATACTTTATAGGGTCTATCTAGCCTCCTTCTGTCTGTTACATACATTCGCACAAACTTAATATACTCTTTTACCCTTTGGGTACAGACTATAAAAATTCTAATTAAAAGTTGTGGCACATTGAGTTTCAAGATTGGTTCAAGGTCCAAGCTTCAATTTAAGCATAATTCGGGATTTCTATCACCTCAGGTTCATCTGCTATAATATAAGATCAAAAACAGTGTAGTTCGATTTTTTCAAATCTATTTTTCTAAAAATATCGACGTGATGAAAAATTTTATTGATTCGCATTCAGCAATGAAAAATGGATCCGATTTTTATATCGATTCGTTGGGTTATTTCAATGATCTCTTACCTGTAACATTCCAAGTTCCATGTTGAATTCAATCGAAAAAAACTGTCCGTACGTTCGCAGTAGGCCACAGGAGAAGGCAGTGCACGATGACCAGGAAACTTGCATTCATATGAAATTCCGTCTTGCTCAAAGAATGTCAGAATACCGTCAAGATGGACAACACAAAAAAATTCTCGTCCTTTAATTTGTCCAAAATGTCCCTTGCATAGCGAGAAAGCTACTCGCCTAAACTTGTATTCAACCTGCAACTGCAACCGCAACTGAGTACCATGTTCGGCCATTCCCGCTACAACTTGAATATTATATATGGCTATTGAGTTCGGATGTAGCACTCCCAGTTGATTGGCGTTCTCATTTCGCAAATTTCTAAAGGTAAGCAATAATTATTTACATATGTAAGAACTTTCGAGGGCAATGAAAAGTTACCCGCTAAATCGTCCAGCATAAACACCCAAAATGGGTGCATTCAATTTCGTTTCCAACAATAAATCTGTAGGCTTGAACGCGCCACCATCACTTCGTACTTCCAGTTCTGGCGTAGGATAAAAAATACTTAAATATCCAGTCTGAGAACCAACAATTATATAATCCTTTTCAGCTCTTTCCAGACCAAATCGAGCACACATCAAACTAGCTACATCATAGTTTTCTCCCAAGTCAGAACATTGTGTTGACCACCAATTGCAAACGTTGAAAAGCGACATAACCACGCTTGATTTGGATTACATTACCGACTAATCGAAAATTACTTATAAAACTGAATTATTTTCTGTTGTTTGGCCCCATTCGTTTCCATGACAATACTTATACAATTTGCCTTAAATTATTTTCATTTCAATATTGTGGCTGTAACTTTTAACCTATACTAATATTATTAGGCAGACTACACATTTAAAAATAATTATTGTATTATATTTATAAAATAACGTTATCTTCAGTGGAACCGAAGCTTAGATACCCGCCACACGATACTTTTGAAGTGAATACGAGTACATTCATACCTTTTTGTATAAAAATAGAATACAAAAATGTAAGGTATAATAAATTTGGGTAAAGGGTTTCTTGGTGTCGAACAAACTCATTGTTGTTTTTATTTTGTTTCATTTGTAGGACGATTAAAAAAAAAGAAGAAAAAACGGTAACTTTGGATGTTTGAATAGTTTATGTGTGATAATCAGTGGCTTAGATAAAGTTTCAGGATAGAATGAGTAGTGGCCAATGGTCTGATAAAACCCAAGTTCAGACACAATATTGATATCAACTTTTAAGCTAAAAATACAGATAAAACATTAATGTTCAAAAAAAAATATTAGAAAATGGAAGGTGAGTTTGTGTGGAGCTATATGTTAAAGGGGACTTATTACATAGGATAAATATTAAAAATTTTCCTACAAAAACTCGAAAACGTAGATAGGTTTGCATGGGTACTAACCTAAAACAAGAAAGAACGCTGAAGTCGAGTATGCTCGACTGCAAGGTACCCTGTACCCAATCTATATGTACCTTAAGTTAGGTTCTATTTGACTACCATACATCATTGAATTTAATTTTTATAGAAAAACTTAAGAAATCGAGTATATCTTTGAATGGGGTTATACCTAAAATTTTGTTGGGCCTACCCATATTGGTCTATTTCATTGGGACTATCATAGACATATTTTATACTAAATTTAAATTTTCTAGAATAAAAAACAATGACGTTTTTATGTAAAAACCCAAAATTTTGGGGTAAATTTGTATGGGAGCTTTACCTAAAATTTTGTTGGTCCTATCCATATTGGGATATTTTATTGGGACTATCATAAACATAATTTTTACTGAATTTAAACTTCCTAGAATAAAAAACAATGACGTTTTTATGCAAAAACCCAAAATTTTGGGGTACATTTGTATGGGGGTACCCCTTAAAATGGGTCTAGAGAAAAACCGTTTGTAAGTGCACACTTGACGGCCTAGGAGAGTCTAAGTTTCAATTTTGAAAGCTCTACCTTTTATAGTCTTCGAAATAATCGTTTTCATACGGCAGACAGCATGACAGACGGACAGACGGACGGACGGACAGACAGACGGACGGACAGACAGACAAAGCTAGTTCGACTCCCCTTCCAATGCTGATCAAGAATATATATACTTTATAGGGTCTATCTTGCCTCCTTCTGTCTGTTACATACATTCGCACAAACTTAATATACCCTTTAACCCTTTGGGTACAGGGTATAATAAAAAAGAGCGTGGCATCTTGGTTTCGAAATTGGATGCCATTAAAAATGTTTAATTTAGATTGAATACATTAAAAAATAATATCTATTTTCATACGTAAAATAAAATTTAAAAAAAGTGGCACGTTTGTATGGGAGCTATACCCAAAAATGGGCGTGGTACCATGCTTCTGACATACAAACTACTTAAATTTATATGAGGGCTACACCTTAAAATAAGTGTGCCTTCTAATTTGAGCATAAAAATTACCTTGGATCGAGAAGAACTTAAGTTTCAATATCTTTAAAACTGAGCAAACAAATTAACTAGCAATAAACAGACAGACAGACAGACAGACGGACATGGCTAGAATGAATCGTCGCGTCGTGCGGCTGAAGAATATATATTTACTTTATGGGGTCTACGTGTCTCTCTTTAATGCGTTGAAAACTTTCTGACAAAAATGATGATACCCTCCACACTATGTATGACGGTTTGAATAAAACTATTAGAAACAAAAAAAAACGTTAACTTCGGTAGCACCGAAGCTCAAATACCCACCACACGAAACTTTTATCATTTTCTTGAAAGAAAAAAAATGGAAGGTGAGTTTGTATGGGGTCTATATGTTATAGTGTCATAACTGTAACATATTCATAGGATAACAGTAGAAGTGATTGTATACAGGTTGGAAAGAATACATATATCCATAAATACGAACTATTTTCATACAAAATTTGAAAAATGGGGGCAAGGTTTGTATAAGGGCTCTATCTAAATATGGGCGTGGCAACTTTCTTTTGATATTGGAAGTGTTTTTACCCAATTTGTAGTAATTACATTCATAAATAATAATTATTTTTATAAAAAAATCGAAAAAAATGGTAAGTTTGAATGGGGGCTATATCTTAAAATGGGCGTGGCACCTTGGTTCTGACATACAAGTTGCCTAGGAGCACAAAAAGTTTAAGTTTAAAATTTCAGTTCAATATCTTTAAGACTTTCCGAGATAAACGCATTGCAACAGACAGACAGACGGACATGGCCCTCACACTATGTGTGGCGGGTATAAAAATAGAAATTAAATCAACATTTATTTTAGCTGTCCTTCATTTTTATACCCGCCACACATAGTGTGAAGGGTATATTTAGTTTGTCGGAAAGTTTGTAACGCATTAAAGGAGACATCGGAGACCCCATAAAGTATATATATTATTGATCTGCTCGACGAGACGAATCGATCTAGCCATGTCCGACTGTCTGTCTGTCAATTTCTACGCATTTTTTTCGGTGAAGATATTAAGATATTGAGCCGAAATTTTAAACTTAAGGTTTTCTCGGGAACGACAACTTTGTATGTTAAAATCAAGGTGGCACGCCCATTTTTAGGTATAGCCCCCATATAAACTTACAGCTTTTTTTAAAGTTTTTATATGAAAATAGTTATTCTTTATGAATGAATTCACTTCAAATAAGTTGAAAACACTTCTAAAGTCATCTAATGTCAAAATCATGGTGCCACGCCCATATCCGGGTATAGCCCCAAGACGATCTCACCACTTTTTTTTCCATTTTTTTTATGAAAATAGTTATTATTTAGGAATGTATTTGCTAAGAATTGATAAAAACACTTCCTATGTCATCCAATATCAATACCAAGATGCCACGCCCATATATAGGTATAGTCCCCATACAAATATACCGCCCATTTTTGTAAGAAAATAGTTCTTATTTATGAAGATATCCACTCCAATCTGGGTAAAATCACTCCTACTGTCATCCTTTGAATGTACTACCGATATGACAAGAATCGGGTCGCTTATAACATACAGACCCTATACAAACTTACCTTCCCTTTTTTTTATTTTTTCAAGAAAATTTTTTGTTGTTATGTAAAATTTTACATGTATACTTTTAATATGAGCCCCAACTTAAGATGTCCCCACCCAACCTTTTTGCGGAAAATTATGTACGTCACTGATGATCATACAAGAACTAATCTAAAATTTTGTGTGGTGGGTATTTGAGCTTCGGTTCTACTGAAGCTAACGTTCCTTTTTTTTTGTTATTTTAATTATTCAATTCGTTCGGGCATAAGTTAATATAAGCATCGTAGTTTTTTCTCAACACCAGATAAAGATTTAGGAAGTTCGGGAATTTTATCTTCGTTGCAATATTCGTGATTGATTTACACTTTAATCATTGCCTTTAAGCATGATGATATTGAGGACAATTTCACGAAAGAAGACGCAATAATTTATGAAAAAGCCTTTAGTCTTATGGTCAAGGATTTAGACCATAACTTTCAGTTGATAGATCTTTTCTTTTATACCTCATTGCCTCATATGAAAAGGCCTGCTTCATTGTCAACACTGAATTCAACCGTATATTCTGCAATTT
This sequence comes from Leucophenga varia, assembly GCA_018903435.1. Classification (NCBI taxonomy): domain Eukaryota; kingdom Metazoa; phylum Arthropoda; class Insecta; order Diptera; family Drosophilidae; genus Leucophenga; species Leucophenga varia. The sequence continues at coordinate 293,078 of JAEIFJ010001799.1, forward strand.
TTTGGTGCGTCTGATATCATAGTATCTCCACCACTTAACCCAAAAAAATGTTGCAGTTTTCACAATTGAGCCCAGGCAGTATAAACACGATCATTAGTTTAACATACACTGCTAGTTATAGCTCAGATTGTGGTCCATTGCAGACTTCATAATATATAATTAGACGAAACTCGAAAGTTTCCAAGTTTAATTGCTTCAACCGTCCTTGATCAATAATGATCAAATTCATCAACGAATTAAAATTTGAAACTTACTATATATGTGTACATACCTACCTTAATTCAAGATTTGTTTAATAGAAGAAAAACTTTAATGCCTTATTTTTGAATCATTTTATATTTTATATTATCTTATTATAATTAACTATGCATATAATACAAATTACATTAACTAATGTATACTTATTGGGTTTATAGATTAATATTACTAAATTAAGTCTTAATTATTAAAAAGAATTGTCATAAATTACACGGTACGGTAGGTTCTATCTAAACGAACCACACGTGCCATTAGTATATTTGATATTATTTTGGGGAACTAATAATTATAATACTACAAGAAGTCACAATTATATAATTTTCTGTGCGCGCTTTGTCTAAAATTAGCAGCAGGAACCGATTAGATCATGAAAAGCGTGTCGACGATGTCTCTTTTACACATTAGTATCTCGTTTTGGCGTGAGAAGTAGAAGAAGCAGTTCTCATGGCTGTAAAATCCACGAAAAAATTAAGTAACAAGTTAAAAATGTAAGCTTACTGTCTGACTCAGCGGCAAACTCTGATGAATGATGAAAAATTTTCAAAATAAATCTTTTTTTAAAAACAAAACGCCAATTCGAACTAAATATATTTTCTGAAATTTCCTTTTTGGAATTTAAATTTCGGATTTTGAGATCGAAAGGTGTTGAAGTGGTATTAAAGAAATGACGTCGATGAGCTTGGTGGTAGTGGTGGTGGAGATGTCGTGTCATAGTTGATTTTATTATATATGATTTTATTCTTTCTCATTTCTGATCTGCATGATTTTTTTCTTTACCAGCGTGCGTACCTGTTGTGTCGTAGTCTGCGTTGTCGGTGCACTTTGCTGTTGTAGTTGTTGTTGCAGTGGCGCTTGCACTGAAGAGCCGGGTGCGGTTGTTTGAGTAATTGTCATCACTTCAGTTGGAGCACCTGGTTGTCCAGTTGAACCAATAACATTTGACTGTTGTTGTTGCACCACCGCAACAAGGCTACCACCAGCTGTTGTCTGCAAACGCACCGGACTGGCATTTTGCCTTTGACCCTGCTGCACAGCCACCGCTTGCTGCTGTATTGCCGTAATAAGGGCCTGCTGTGTCTGTGACTGATTGCCGGTTCCGGCTACTTTTATAGTCCCAGTAATGTTTTGTCCACTAGCGACATGTGCGCGCAAATTGTTGGCCGCAATAGCTTGTGCGGATGCTGCCGACACAACCTATAAAGTAAACATTATAAACCGTTGCAAAACTAATGAGAGTATAAAGATTTACCTGTATCGTTTGGCGTTGATTTGATTGCGATGCAACCGAAACGGGAAGCATGCGGCCCACACTGGTCTTGCCGAGCACTAAGCCCGTTGTGGCAAGGCCACCTTGTTGCCCCTGACGCATGACTTGTTGTATTTGTTGGACTGTTACAGAGCTTGGCAATGATTTTGTATTCTGGATGTGCACAAGTTGGGTTTGAACGCTGCCAGTTCCTACCTTTTGCTGTTGCTGAGACTGAATGCTTGAGTTTCCCACTGCTGTGGCTTGAGTTACTGTTACTCCACCAGCTGTTGTCTGTTGTTGACCTCCGGCAGTAGCTATAATACTTGTCGTATTCGGTTGTCCAGCAGCACTTACTAATTGTGTCATCCGACTTATTTTTCGAGGCAGTGGCAATTGTTGTTGCATTTGCAGCTGTCGCATTTGATTGGCCATAGTCACCTTTATCTGACTGCCCGATTTCAATTGAGATAGGGCCATGTTTACAGTACCCTGAGTCGTTTGCGCGCCGCTTGCAGCAACTGTCACAGTACCAGTATTGACGGTATTCACAGTGCCTGTAGCTACGGCTGCTGTTGAAGCCTTCACCAAGGTAGCTATCTGCTGAGACGTTACTTGCTGCGGTGAAGCAGTGTTACTGCCTACTACTGGCAACTGAGTTTGCTGTTGTTGTAAATTACCTTGCGTTGTCGTGGAGGTCGTAAATATTTGACCCTGTTGCAGCACTTGCCCTTTTTGAGCAGCGAGAACTGCATGTCGCTTGACCAGAAGCATTTCGCCACTGCCCCCACTACCATCTGTCATAACATGTCGCGTAATACCTTGCTTTCCAGCAGCAGTCATCTGCTTGATAAACTGTGTTCGCCCCTGACTGTGCGCCACCTGAACAGTGCCGACTGAAGTGACACCACTGCCTTGCGTTCCCGATGCAACCATTTGTTGAGTACCTGATATATTGGCAACCGAAACTTTTTGACTGGTAACATGCGCATTAGCCGCCTGCATAATAGTACCAGCCTGTATTATTGTGCCTGTGGTCAATCCGGCGGCAGTTTGCACTACAGTAGAGTTGGGAGCGACGCCTGAGCTTGACATCGGTGGCAGCACTTTTAATTGTCGCTGACGATAAAATTGCAATTGCGTTGCAGCCTGCTGACTCCCAGGAGCAACACTCTTAGTACCTTGCTGAAGTGTGCTCACCGGAATTCCTTTGGTGACTAACTGGGTTTGCTGAGCGGCAGCAGGGACCGTGGCCAGACGAAGCTGTGCTGTTTGGAATTGTGCTGGTGTGACATTTTGACCAAGACTAGACATCGACACTATGGTTGAATTCGGGTTACCCGAACGTTGCTGCAACACAACGTCCTGTAACGTACCAGAAGATGCGGTAACTATGCGCTGGCCACGAAGTGACGATGTATTAAGTGTAGTTACAGATCCAGGCTGAGGTAAACTTGTCGAAGTGGTAAGCACTGTACCAACGGTGGGTATTTGAGAGACTGAAACCACCTGGGGTATCGTTTGTGTCTGCACTATGCTACCAACTTGTGGTGATGTGTTGGATGGTATCGTCTGTGATGATATGGACACAATTTGCGCGTTTGGAGCGGTCGGTCCTGGTGAGTTCGTCTGTACTGTATTTGAATGCTGCTGAGCGGCTTGTACAACTGAGGGAAGGCTCTGCACCGGTGTAGTAAGAACAACTGACACAGATGCCGGACTACTACTCTGCTGTAACTGCACACCGCCAGATGTGTGCTGTGCAAGTTGCTGCATTTGGCCAGTAGTTATTATTCCCCCCTGTGAACCGACGATGGTCTTGACAATTTGTGTCTGAGGCGTAGCTATTTGATGGCTGCGCATTAACTGGGTTTGCGAAACGGGCGCAACTGTTGTACCACTTCCTGTCAATTGCTGCGTTTGTGCAGTTAAATTTGACGGAGTGGTATGATGCAGTACAATTGCAGTTTGTTGTTGTTGATGAGACAAACTACTACCAACATTTGTACCAGAAATGTGCTGAATCTGTAAATGTTGCATTGGAGCATTTGTTGCACTCGATACTGGAGAAGCAATAGCCATCGTCGTCTGTGACGGGGCACTCTGTGGTATAATTTCCATCTGCGGAGCTGTTTGTTGCTGCACTGTTGTGGACTGTGGCAAAGTGCCCGAATTGACATTTGAGACTAACTGCGGTTGCTGTTGCGTTGTGACTACCGCTGTAACTATAGGTGGGGGTGGCGGCGGTGGCAACTGGCTGCGCTGCTTTTCACGCATCTTTGCTTTCATTACAGCAATGTTTATTGGAGATATGGGTTGATCGTAGTTGTGGATACCAAACTCTTGCAAAACCTCTAAATGTTTAGGATTCATTAAACTTGGAGCATTACAAAGTCGCTTCGGAGGCGGTGCTTTCTTTAAGTAAGCCGATTTAATGCAGTCAAAGCGCGAACGCATCACCTTAAAGAAGGACGCATTGTTGTCACTTGCGTACAGTTGAGTGGTACGCAAATAGCGAAGTGGACTTTTCAAATACTCGCTCTTCAAAGTTGGTTTCAATTTCTTTTGTTTCTTTGGGCTCTCTACTAATTTACCCTCTTCACGCGGCTGTATATGCGCTTCGTAGCGCCAGCGCAATTGTCTCGCCGATCGATAGGTTTTTGAATGATAGTTGACTATTTCTGAAACAAGATCCCAGTTAGGTGTATGCCCCGGCGATAACAACATAAGATTACATGGTAAACCCTGCAAATTAACCAAAACATGCAATATGGCAATATCCTCAAAAACACCCCACTCCGCCATGGCTTCGGGCTCAGTGAGTGGTTTTATTGGAGCCTGGGGCTTTAGCCCTGGAATTTGTATATTTGGCTTAAAAACACCGCGATAACGTTGACTCTTTAAATCGCGGCGCAATCGCGCTAAAGCAAGCGAAGGACGATCAAAAAGCGAACGAGGTGCAACAAAGTTATCCTCACGGCGCATTTTATTTGGACGTCTGCTGCCATCAAAGCTAAAACCTGCATCAGATCTAGAACGCTTATACTCCTTTCTAACATACACCGGAGGAAGTTCTGACTCTGGAATAGGTTCCAAGTTGTACATAAAACCCAAGGAATAGTCAACATAGACATCATTATCATCTTGTGGCGGAGTCGGTGGACACCACATCTTTAAAAATCAAAATTAAATAAATTGCTTTAAAAAACAAAACAAAAAAATGTACTCACCGGCATTTGTTCCATTGTGTTGCGTGAAATCCAGACCTAATAATGCCACCGATCGATCGAATTGATTTGAAAACAAGTTGAAAAGAAGAGAAGAATAATCGATGATGAATATTATTTTCAAAAGAAGAAATCTGTTTTGGTGTTGCTTAAATAACTTATGGCTAAATATCGCAATCGTATTGGATGGATTATGTTAATTGCATTTTCATCATTCACGGCTCATATCGTTTCGTTTGTTATTTATAGCGAATAATGTCAATGAAGTCGGAAAAACAATTATAGAACATATCATTGGCCGTTTTGGGAGAAAATGTTTCGAGGCAGAGAGTGTTTTGGTGCCCGAATTCGAATAACAACAACACAGATTATAGTGTTTCCTGAGCCATTTCATTTGTTTCACTTGGGTTGATTACGGGTTACATCGCTGCCAAATTTATATTCTCAACGAACGACACTCGCGCGACATAAGTTAGACGATGACGACACCAAAACAGACTTCTAGAAAATAATATTACCAGATTTTTCGTTTCGTTTCTTTTAGCTTTTGTTTTGATTTCACGCACACACGACTAATTTTTGGGCCAAAGATTGTTTTTAATTGTCTTCCCGGCTTTTTGAAATTGTTCGTTAATTGAAACAAAAACGATTTGATTTTTTTTTTTTTTTTTTTTTGTAAATTACTTCTTAAAGCATATTAATTGATATTTTATTAGTCAACCATGCTCTTAGTCTCAATTAAGTTTGCTCGTTAAAATTATACAATAATAAATAATTTTTATATAAAATTTTAACAATTACGTCTTCTTCTTCACCTACATTAATTTTATCGAACTAAAAACTTATATAAAATAATTTATAACAAAAGGCTAAATAATAAAATGAGAAATCTTTTTGTTTCAGAATGATAATTGATATTATTGATGATGATAATGAATGGCTGAAAGATTTAAATTACTAATTGTGTGATTATGAATGGAATAAACTTAAGCAATTTAATTGTATTTACACTTGAAAAATTCATCCTGTACATAATATTCTAAAAATTGTTTATCCTAAAACATCGAACTTTTTGTGGTAGCCTACCTAAACTAACTAAATCAAAAAGGACTCTTTCTGCAGTCTATAAATACTTATCAAATATGACCTATACTTTTCATAGTTATTAGAATTCTACCCACTTGTAGAACAGCAGTTGAAAATGAACGCAGGACATTAGGCCCATTAAAAGGAACACAGCCCAACGCACAAGTTTAAAGCAACTAACGCACCCAATGATCATACAAAACATTTTCTGATCATTTTAATACTGTTTTCTCACATCACCTAGCTGCAGATACATTTACGGTGGCTGTATTAGCAGCGGCGGAAGTTGTAGACGCTTGTGTCGTAGGATTAGGTTTTATATGGACTTTTGGAGTTTTAACGAGCCATCGGTGCAATGTTGTTCCCGCTACTGTTTTACTTGATGAGACTTCCGGTGATCTTGTTTTTACTTCTACTAAAGACGTATTTTTTTGGAGCGATCGATTTGATACTTGATTACGGTTCAATGGACTTGCCTTTGCACTGCATTCGTTTGCTTGACTCTCTGTTTTGCGTATAGGCGTTGATTGATTTATTTTTTTCGCATCTATAGTGTCCGAGGTTCGGCATAACTTATCCTCTTTTTTACAAAATCGTATTGCACTCGTGCGTATATCAGGTAATACTGGACTTGCGTCCAAACTCCACAAATTTATTTTAACAGAACCGCGTGACCGCGTTCTTGGTGTATTTACATCATTGCGCATTTGCTGTTGTGGTGTACCTTGTGCTACGTTGTGATTCGATCGCTGAATTGCATTATGGCCTCCTGCACTGTTTTTCTTTGAACTTTGTCCAATTGCAAGCGGATCATTGTTATCGTCCGTGTCAGATTCGTCAGATACATTATAATATGTCGAATTAGTCATTGTTGTATCCTGAATTTGGGCATTCGCATCCCAACACTCCATACTATTCGTATTTGACTCGCCGCCGGCTGTGGCATAACTTGAAGATTGTTCATCACCTGAACTTACTTCACTTGCTTTGTTATTGGCTGTTATATCAACCTCATCATCTTCCAAATCTGTAGTAACTATTGTCTCAGATGGTCGCTTAAAAACGGATCTTGACGATTTCTTTTGCTTTTTGGATAAATTTGATCTATCCGGAGGAGAATTGTCGCTCTCCTCGCCGTCAAGTTCTTCAGCAGTATTATCTGAATCGCTGTTGTAACTACTATTATTAAAAGATATCTTACTAGTATCTTTAGAGTTTTCCATACCTACATTGATTTCATCCTTATCTTCGCTATCGTCGTCATTGCTCTCATCCTCATCGGTTGAGCAATCATCTTTTCTCCGTGAAGAATTTCTTAAAGATCGATTGTTAAAACTTAACAAGGATATTGTTGCTCTTCTTGGAGGCGGTATTCTTTTCACAGCAATACTTTGCTGTCGCTTTCTAACCGGTATTGTTGTACTTAAGCGTCTCAGTTCCAATGGAATAAGTTTTGTACTGTTTCCACTTTTGTTTGGCGTTGCAGCAGCAACGGGCTTCACTATTTTTGACATTGCAACAGTTGCCGAATTTCTTTTAGGCCTGTCTCTTCTCAGTGATTCTTGGTCAACATCAACATCCTCTTCACTCTCTACCTCTGCTTCAGCCGCCGCCGCAGCTGCTATCGATGTGCGTGTTGTCTTTCTAATGGGCGTGGGCGTACTTATTACTGCCAACGATTGCAGACGCGTATTTCGTCTGGGAATCGTCGAGAGTGCACCACCCTGCTTTCTATTAACAACGCTGTTCTTACTACTGCTGCTATTATGAGTAGCCACCACCTGTGACAAATTACCATTATAACTAAACCTTCTAGAGCGTGATCTACCTGTACGGGTTGACCCGCACTGATGATGCATGCTCTTATTCTTATTCTTTCTCCTGTCTACTATTAAACGTTTCTTAGATTTCTTTTCTAATAATCTTCTTTTATATACTGTTGAAGCATCTTGTTTCTTAACCTGATTCATGGCATCTTTCCGACTGTAGGTAAGCATCTCTTCAGCTTCATTTTCCTTTTTCAGTATCTCTTCTTCCTTTTGCATTGCTGCCAGGCGATTTGCTTCCCACTCTCGTTTTTGTGCCTCGATTTCTTCCTCAGCGACACGTAATTGTTCAGCTGTCCAAGCTGCACCTGTTTCTTCAACGAAACGCATGGCATAACGCTCAATTGGCGATAACTGCGAATATAAAATATAATTTTTTTTTAGATAAATATTTTAAAAAGATTTAAAATCTATTAAATATCTAAATATAGTTTAATAAATGTCGGACGTTGAGTGATATAATCAAGCGTGAAGTAATTCGCTTTAACTATGTCTGAGCGTCTGCCGTATTACGATTTTTCTAGGCACCATCTGCTCTTTAAGTCGTTATAAATGCAACCACTTTAAAATGAGTAGGCAATGCCGTAGTTAAATAATTTTTTATATCATTACTCTTACCTGATTTACTAAGTTTTGCATTTCTAGATCCGCTTTGCTCAGTTCCACAATTGTAGGATTTTCAACTGCTGCTTCATCAATTGGAATTGTCTCGTCGAACTCTGCTAAATCAGCGGCCGCTTCTGCCTTTGCCGTTTTTGTTGCCTGAACGTCCTGCTCATCTTCAGCGGCTGCCAATGCACTTTCAAATGCGCGAAGTGATTGTTTTTCAGAGTCGACAACAGCTTCGACATTCATTGTGCTCGACGATTGCGAGTTTGAGGAACCTGTTGCAACCACTACCTTATCTTGTCCTTCGTCTGGTTCAGTTTGTTCCGTATTAAAGAGATCTTTGATTGTTGAACTCTTAAAGTAAGTTGTCGTAAAATTGCCTCCCTCGATAGCCATATCACTAAGCATGCGTTTCTGATTCGCCTTCTTCAAAATGTTTACTTCAATTGTCTTTTCTGAAACTAAGCGATATATATGCACGTCACGCGTTTGACCAATACGATGACAGCGATCTTGTGCTTGTGCGTCCATTGTTGGATTCCAATCAGAGTCATAGAATATCACAGTATCTGCTCCAGTAAGATTTATACCAACACCGCCCGACCGTGTGGAAAGTATAAAGCAAAATATTCGCTTATCGCCATTAAACCGCTCCATTAGGATCTGACGCTGTTCCACGCGAGTCGAGCCATCTAAACGTAAGTAGATGTGACCATGGTAGTTTAGGAATGCTTCTAGTACGTCAAGCATTTTTGTCATTTGCGTAAAAATCAATACTCGATGCCCTTCTGTCTTTAATTGACGCAACAAACGGTCTAAAGTTTGTAGTTTACCGCAGTCATATTGTATAAGTCGTGGATCGGGAAACTGTGTCGTCATTGCAGATATAATTGGATGCAAGATAGACAGCTTTGGTGAAACCTCCTGCGTAACAAATTTTTCAATTTTAGCATCGCGTTTTACGTAGTTTGAGTTCAGATGTTGCACATAGAAACGTATACGTGGCGCACAAGCAGCAGGAACGTATATGACGAAGTTGTTAAAAAGTGGCAGAAATTCAGCACATCTTTGATCATACCTCTTGAGTATTTTGTTAAGCGACCAGTTATCACGCAATTGCATTGCCATCTGACAATTAGTATAGCCCCGTGTCTGCCAAGTTGAAAAGTCCAAGGAACGTGTTGCGTTAATGCATTGTTCAATTGAACAACGACAATCAGTACCCCAAATTGGTCTGCATTCCACTTTTCGTTTATTGATCGACGCCATTATTTTTAAACGTGCCAAACGATTTTCCTTTCGTTGCTGTAAGATTTCTTCCATATTATAAATTGCATCGGTCTCAGAATTAGTGTCGTCTTCTTCTGTTGGCTGCACTGAAGAATCTGCAACGGTCTCTGACGATTTCGTCTCCAGTTTGACTCCTTGTGCCAAAGCAGATTTTATAGGCCACATTTCGTCCCTCGGTCTGGCGACAGTAGTTGTTGTTGTTGTTTTACTAGTCAGTGTCAGACGTGCGCCACTACTACCATCACCACTTGTTGCGGGGGCCAGATAAAAGAAGGGCTTCCCGTCTTGCACTGTCTTGGCTACCTTTGCTGGAGTGGGTGCACCAATTTGGGAGCGTGTTAGAGTGGTTGTTGCAGTTAAACACCACCACCACCACTACATGTAACAATTTCACTACTTAATATAATTGGCTTTTTGGACATATTAACCGGATTAATAGTATTACTGATACGCTTCAATATTCTGCTGCCATTTGCATCGATGTTGCGTACAGGTACAAATTTGTTTCCTTCTGCTTTCATTGCTGGACTGGAACCGACGCGCACCGTTTTTAAACTGTGTTTTCGAAACTGTTGACCAATATCATTATCGCGTAATCTTATATGGAATTTGTATTTGCCTTTAGGAACACTCGGTGGTTGGTCGGGAGCAGTATCGATTTCTTCGATTAATTTGCGCGAAGGCGCTAAAACATGCGATTTGTATGATACATAAGCCGTCAAAGTTTGCTCAAGTTCAATTAAAAGTAAGTTTAATGTACGCAAGTCAATTTCCTGAAAACAAAAAGATATATCATTATTAACAAACGAAGATGATTCATTTCTCTAATATTTTAAAGAGTAAAACTAAAAATCAGACAAATGCCTCGCAAAAGCGAACATCCTATAAAATCGGTTTGCTCCAAAACAGATTAAACCGATTGCTCAGTGACTTTTTGTCATCATATTTGAAATAGTAAAAACAGTTTTGTATATTAAACAAATTTTTTTATAAACTTACTTTAAACGGATTATACTCCAAAATGTCACAGACCAGACGCGGAGTGTGGAATGTTACGCCTTCCATTTGAAATGGTGAAATAGTGGGTCGTACCTCAAACATATTTGGATGATTGCATACTTTACGCAGTTGCATCAGCACATTTATCACACTCAATAGATTACCCGTCTGCAGTGTCTCTTTCGTTCTAATAGTTTAAATATAAGAAAATTAATTCTTAAACACAACAATAAATAATTTTTTTTAATTATAGCTTACTTTGCTCTACTCATAAAGTCTTCATAAAGATAACGCTGACGATTGGAAAGACGACACATCACAACATGTTCATACTTCTTCGGCATTTGCTTTTCTACTTCTTTCTTAAGACGACGCAGCAAAAATGGACGAATAACCTAAAAAATTCGGAAGATTTTAATTAAATATATCCGAATAAAAAAATTCACAATCACATCCTTCATCCATAATATTTTTTCATGTGACGTCTAAATTCAATGCAGCAATTATTACTTATACATTACTACAAGGATAAGATCAAACTTAACATTTGATATAGCAAGTTAACAAATTGTCTTCACATGTCGAACAATCAATGTGACACAGAGTGCGCTTGCAAAGAATAAATATTTCTAATGTATTCAGCGTTGTTGGACTTTAAAGAGGATTATGTTAAAATCACATGCTGCTGATTTAAAAAAAAAAAATTTTTTTTTTCTTGCACACATCTACGATTTTCAGGTAAATTTTGAAATAACAAGAAAACGCTTTTAGTTGCAATTGGGAGAATAACTAAAATGCAGCATACCTTATGAAGACGTGTTATCAATGTTTCGTTGTATTCCATGTTGCCCTCAATCATGCCAGTCATTGGATTTGAAAACCATTCCTTAAACTCGCGGTGTGATGAAAATACGTAGGGCATAAGGAAGTGCATCAGTGACCAAAGTTCCATCAAATCATTTTGCAGAGGAGTTCCAGTTAACAATAATCGTCTGCAAATCAGTAACAAAGTTTATTTTTAGACGTTTTTTCCAAAATTAAAAAAAAAAAAAAAAAAAAAAAGGTATTTAGTAGAGTGCTGCTGCATATTTCGATATAAACAAATCGATTTGGGATCGAAATATAGAACAGAACCGACAAATTAAGATTATTGTTTCAAAACAATGCCACAAACAAATTAAAATTTATGTTTGTTCTATTAAAGCAAATGACATTATAAAGATAATTACTTTCGGCACCCAAGCGTAGTACTCGATCTAGTTTTGCAAGCGAACGAACACTGATTTTGGTGCTACAAAACAAGAACAATAGTTGAATACTTTTAAACGTACCTTTCAGTTGAAAAATTCAAGAGCAGTTGCCAGCGCTGAGATTTGAAATTTTTAATGTTTTGAGCCTCGTCCAAGATAAGATACTTCCATTTTTTTCGGCGAAAGCTTTGCTGATCCTGCACGACCAATTTATATGAGGTAATGCAGACATGGAACGCATTAGGTTTGGTCCAGCCAACGCGCTTTAATTTTCGCTCCTTCTGAGTACCGTAATAAGTTAGAATCTTAAATCCAGGACACCATTTTTTAAACTCCATTTCCCAATTAAGCATTACTGATGATGGTACTACTATCAAGTGTGGTCCCCAATTCTCTTTAGCACAAGCTAAATGGGCAAGCAATGCTATGGTTTGAATTGTTTTACCCAAGCCCATTTCATCAGCCAATATTCCGTTTAACTTGCGTTCGTTCATTGTAACCAACCAGTCTAATCCGATGTGCTGATACTCACGCAAAGAATGTTTTAACAAAAATGGTACTGGAGTAACCACATTTGTTGAAGATAGTGTATTACCCTTGGGCTGTAAACTTTCCGCCAGTGCTGCTGCATCCTTAATCATATTATCTTTGTTACCAACAGAATCTGTATCTGTGTCTTCAATAAGACTCTTAAGACCGGTTTCCTTTCCATTTTCATTGACCTCAGTGTCCGTTTTGATAGTTGAATCTTTATCATCTTCGTCCATTTCATCACTTTCGTCTTCATTATCATCAAGCTCACTAGCATCACTTGAGTCAACAACGGTAGAATCATCGTCAGAGTCCAGTGTTGTTGCTTCCTTTTCATCCTCTGAAACATTTTCAGCATTTCTTAAATTGCTTGATTTATATTTATGAAGCAATTGTTCAACACTGAGATCATTGTCGGCTTCTAGTTCATCGATTTCTTTTTTGTGATCAATTTCCATTTCATTTTCTTCCTGTTGGCTTATGGTGTTTTCATCATCTTCACTTTCTTCGTTGGCTTCGAATGATTGATCATCGCTGTCGACATGCGCATCCTCACCGACATCTCCCGGTGATGAATTTTGTTCTTCAAGCATTATTTTATTTCGATTTTCCAAATATCCATCGGGCAAATCTTTAAGAAAATCATCGAAATCCATTTGAGATTCTTTCTCAAGCGCCTTTACTTCTTCATTTACATCAGCAGCTTCTTCTTCAGCCTTAGCAATTGTTTCTTCATCATCTTCTGAACCAGATTCTGGACGAAAATCGTCTACAAGTATTAAATAAAAAAAATAAAAACGAAACAAATTTTTAATAACAAGAAAAAACGTTAACTTCATCTGTGACGTAGATTATATTCTGCAAAGGAGTTAGGTGGAGACAACTCTTAAACAACTATAAAACAATCGTTTTTGAAAAAAAAAATAAAGTGAGTTTGTACGGGGTCTTTATATTATAGTTGCCAAATCAATGTCTTATCGGTTGCATTTTGATATGATGACATTAACAGTGATTTTACCCAGATTGGAGTAAATATATTCATAAATAAGAACTATTGTCATACACAAACTCAAAAATGGGAGCTAGGTTTGTATGCTTTTGATATTGGATGCCTTTAGAAGTGTTTTAACCCAATCTGTAGTAAATACATTCAAAAATAATAACTTTTTTCATACATAAAATCGAAAAAACGGTAAGTTTGTATGGGATCCATATCTAAAAAAGGGCGTGGCACATTGGTTCTGACATACAAACAGCCAAGGATAAAAAACTAAAGTTTCAAATTTCAGGTCAATATCTTTCAGAGAAAAACGTCGAGCTGATCAATAATTATAATATATATACTTCATGGGGTCTCCGATGCCTCCTTTAATGCGATACAAACTTTACGACAAACTGATAACACCAATCACACAATGTGTGACGGGTATAAAAATAAAAAGTAATATTTTATTAATAAGTTATTTAAAATTTACTAGATTCGAGCTCCAAAATATCCTGTACCCAGACTACATGATAACATGGTATCATCTTTTGTTAAAAACCTCACTGGTAACAAATTAAAATTGTTTTCGGCGAAAATTCGACAAATAAATATTACAATTCAGTATATTTATCTTTCGAATTTCCGTAAAAGTAAACATATAACTTTTTTATTTCTTTTAACCGCAACTGTATATATTTTTTAGTGTCTGTTAAGCTGGCTTCTTTGAATGTGAATATAATCAGACAAATGCCTCGCAAAAGCGAACATCCCGTTTTACAAAGTTGTTTTCAAAAATAGATAACAACAACGTATCAGTGACATTTTATCATCATTCTATATCCAAAAACAAACACTACAACTTAAGATGTGATAGACAAATTTGGTGCATTTTTTTTTATATACAAACATCACATTGGTCTATGGGTGAACCTTATTTGGGTCAGACGGCACTACCGAAACTTTAAATTATTTTAATAAAACAATAAATAAAATACTTACCGTCCGATTCACGTTTAGGTGATGTAATGCGGCTAGAGTTTAAGCTGGCTGCATCAGGGACATTCTTATTCATGCCCTCTGCCAACTGTTGAGAAAACTTTTCTGTTTGATCCACTATAAAACTCAAGTGTTGATCAAGCGCCTTTTTTCGTTTCTCTTCAATTTTTGTGTGGTGTTTATATTCCACTAATTTCTCAACATTCGACCAAAACATTTTGACCTCCTTCGATATAAATGCCGCAATTCTTTTGAGGTGTAACTCTTGAGCCTTTTCAGCTTTTTGGGCTGCGTTAGCTTTATCTTGAAAATATTTTTGCACCATTTTGGCACATTTCTTTGCGGCATTCTTTTTTCCATTTGCGCTCCTGCGCAAAATCAGCAGCCAACCAAACCATTTCCTCTAGTAAATAGTCCCAATGTGCCTTCGGTCGGCTTGGCTCCTGCAATTTTGGCAATCGCTTTTCAGTCCATAATCCCTCTCGTTGTAATTCGGAAACACGCTGTATAACGTACACTTCCTGTTTAGCCTTAAAGGAAAATTCTTGCGCACTGTTCGTAGATGTCGCTGAGATCGGCGGTGTCGGACTTGATGCTGTCGCAGATGCTGCTTCTGTATCATTAGTATTTTTATTATTAGTTGCATTTCCTGACGACGTTATCAGACCGCTCGTTGTAGATGTGCTGTTGCTGGTGGGCGATATCCTGCTATCGGTTCGTCTCAATGCTGTAGTGCCGACTGCTGTGCTACATGGCACTAATGGAGTTCCTCCTTTTAAAAAAGAACAATCTATGTTAGACAATGTGTTTGATTCAATGGGTTTTGTAAATTAAAGCATGCTTTAACTAAATAGAAGGAGTATGTGCACATTTAAAACGAAATCTAATAGCAACTACAGTTCACAACAACAATTATTAGTAAATAGAAATAAATACAACTGATCAATCAAATAACATAATTTATGTATTTCATATTCATCCGAATTAACTGAATTGGGATAGTCAATTTGCTTTAACGATCTTATTAAACTTTGTTACAATAAAAACAAAAAAAAAATGTATTCCTTAATAAGTGCACTTTTTAGATTCGGCATATAAAATAATAAAACCAGTTACATTTTTTTATATCCTTGACAATTGGGTCTAAAAAATAGTTACTCCAATTTTATCACTTTTTGGAAATGGTTTATACGAACAAGTCTCATTGTAAATTTTATACGAAGTATTATAAAAGTGAGGGTAAGAGAACGACAGGGTAATGGGGAAATACTTCTGTCATAGTAATTTAAGATAATGGATACAAAATTTGTCATATGAGTAAACATTTTTTAGTTTTTACTTTGTAGTAGGTACATACTCCGACGGAAAATCTTATTAATTTTGTGTCCACGACGCAATGAGAACACGCAGAATATATTTATATATTTTTATTTAGGTTCACGTCCCGACGTTCATCTTTTTTATTTAAAAGGTGATACGCTCAGATAGTCTCCCTTCAGACAAACAAAAATATACCTATCAAAATTATTTTATATGTTACGCAAAGGATATTTATGTATTAACAGATCCACATAGTATTGAAATAAAAACAAGGAAAAACGTTAACTTCGGTGGAACCGAAGCTGACTTTTTGTAATATTAGCCCGATCTTTACCATATCGATGGAGTTGACATTAGAATTGATTTTACCAAATTTTAATTGAATTCATTCAGAAAAAAAATAAATGTTTTCATACAAAAATTCGAAAATGGGCGGTAAATTCGTATGGGGGCTATACCTAAAAATGGGCGTGGCGTCTTGGTTTTGACCCTGGATGACAAAAGAAATGTTTTTACACAATTGGGAGCGAGTACATTCATAAATATTTACTATTTTTAAACAAAAAATCGAAAAAAAATCGACAAGTTTGAATGGGGGCTATACCTAAAAATGGGCGTGGCACTCTTTTTCGAACTTAACCTAGTCGTTGCCGAGAAAAGCTTAAGTTTAAAATTTCAGTTCAATATCTTTAAAACTAAGCGGACTGAATCGCATAGCAACAAACAGACGGACATGGCTAGATCGATTCGTCTCATCGAGCTGATCAAGAAAGATATACTTTATGGGCTCTCCGATGCCTCCTTCAATGCGTTAGAAACTTTTGGACAAACTGAATATACCCGTTTACACTATGTGTAACGGGTATAAAAAAATAAAAAAACATTTGAAACTTTTACTTTATCCATTTGTACGAGTAAATTAAATTTTGAGAAGATACGCTGCTGCTTGTTTTAGGTTATTTTAATGTTATTATAGACTTCAATGCAGTAAAAAGAATAAATATTTACCACAAGGATATGGACATAAACAACTTTACTCTTGCAAGTTAACAAATTGTCATCACATGTTAAAATTTCAATGTGACACAGAGTGCGCTTGCATTATGGCAATTAATTACATTATAATTGGAACAAGAATGTTCTCAGATTACTAGGACATCACAAGGAACAACAATGAAATCCTTTGCTTCTGAAATGCTTTGATTTAGCACACATCTACGATTTTCTTGACGATCTTTAGCGAACAAGAAAACGCTTTTAGGTGCAAATAAATACGAAATTTAAAATATTACAAAAAAAAAAAAAATTGCTTCAGCTAAACTTGTCCGTAAGTAACCAGATATATGTATATATATTTTTATTTTTACAAAACTCAGTCAAATCTTATCCCGGTTAATGAAAATTATGAAAATCAATCAACTTAACAACAAAAAAGGACTAATTTAAAAAAACATAACTTTAAAAACAATCATACGAATTTCAAATCGTTAGATAGATTTTTATTCAAATTATATTCATATGTATCAACAGAACTACTTACTATTGAAATAATAAAATAAAAATAACTCATGCAAATTTGATTTTCTGAAACGTCATCAAAACCAAATCTTTTTTATTTATTTGATTTATAATTCATGGAGAAGTCGGCGTTGCGACTTATCGGATAAATTGAGTTCCTTCAATTCGACCATAATCAATGTAATTTAATTTTTTTTCAAGTTTTTTTTTTTTTTGATTGTAGCTCAAAAAACTTCCAAGGACATGAGACATTTTATTTATCGCGTATATAGGGGTATGGTAAGCCTAATATCTTATGGGTGGTACCTTTTCCGAATAAAAAAAAAAAAAAAAAAAAACATCCAAATCGATTCAGGTGTTATGAAGTTTAACCAAGACTTACGTATTAATTTATACATTATTTAAAATGTTCTCAGAATAAACGGACTTTTAGTTGTCTAAATACTTAAAGTCACTTGCTACCGAGTCATTTAAATAAAATTTCTTTAGCACACATCTACGATTTTCTTGACGATCTTTAGCGAACAAGAAAACGCTTTTAGGTGCAAATACTATACATAGCAAACTTAAAACAGCACAAAAAAAAAAGGACTACAACCGAAATTGTGCAAAAGTTAAATGCCCTTAAACAAGTTTTTTTAACAAAGCAGTCCCAATCAAATCTGCTCCCAACGTTTGGTAATTTTTTTGTTTTTAAAGACTTCAATGCAGTAAAAAGAATAAATATTTACTACAAGGATATGGTCATAAATAACTTTACTTTTGCAAGTTAACAAATTGTCATCACATGTTAAAATTTCAATGTGACACAGAGTGCGCTTGCATTATGGCATTTAATTACATTATAATTGGAAAAAGAATGTTCTCAGATTACTAGGAAATCAAAGAAACAACAATGAAATCCTTTGCTTCTGAAATGCTTTGATTTAGCACACATCTACGATTTTCTTGACGATCTTTAGCGAACAAGAAAACGCTTTTAGGTGCAGCAAATGCATACTCTTAAAACAATATAAAAAATGCTACAGTTATGTTCTTTTATACTAAAGATTTGGCTGCATATATGAGAAGTATTTGTACCACATTTGAAGCCATTAACTCAATAAATACCTTTTTTCGTATAAGAACTAAATAATATGCTGTATGTTTGTATGGGACATTTTAGGATAATTTCATTTACCCGAATATTGAACCTAATATTCGGGTAAATGAAATTTAAAAATGAGCACTTACATGTTTTTTGTTGTTATTAAAGACTTGAATAAAGTAAACAGATAAAAAAATATTTACTTTAAGGAAATTACAATAATGAAATTTACTCTAGCAAGTTAACAAATTGTCATTACATTTTAAAAATTTCAATGTGACGCTTGCATTTTATATCAATAATAAGAAGGGGGAATGTTTTCAGATTACTAGGACTACACGGCGAACATCAATGAAATCCTTTGCTTCGGAAATGATTTGATTTAGCACACATCTACGATTTTCAAGTCGATTTTTATGAGATCAAGAAAACGCTTTTAGGTGCATATTTTGTTTTTAACTTAACTGATCACGATTTCTAAGATAAAAAAAAGTCATTAAAAGAAAACAGAATCTACACACTGCTTCAATGTTCAAATAAATAAAATTAATTGAAATTAAACCCTTTTAAAAAAAAATCGACAAGTCTAAAAAAAAAAAAATTTTAAAACAATAATATTACGGATGCACTACTAAGTGATAAATTTGTATACAAGTTTTTCAAAATATTTAAGAACAAAAAAGAGCAACACTGAATAGATAAGCAAAGAAAAAATATATTTTTTCGAGTTTAGCAAACGATAAGCACCTGGCACCAAAGGTATAGAAGAGTTTCCTACGGCGGGAGGCGCGGATATCTGACCGAAGACCATACCATGGCGACCTCCTAGAGGTCTTCCGGGTATGTGACCTAAATTATAACAATACAATTATGATGAGGTTAGGGTTATTTTGTGAGTACATATAATATTAAATAAAAAAGGCAATAATAAAAAAAAGAAAGTTTTTTTTTTTTTTTTTTTTACAAGGATTGCACAGTGTTAGCATTTATGGTTATGTATAAATGTGACGTGTGTAGGAGTATTTCAGAGATGAAATAATCTTTGTGCAGTACGTGCATAAAGGCTAAATAAGACTTAGTTGACTGCTAGATGATGTCTTGAATTTTGCATTTGAATTTTGCGTTATTTGTTTAGTAAATAAATACGAAAATTATTTAACAAAAAAGGAAATAGATTCAACAAAATAAAATACAAATTTTTTTTTGATTGCCATTGTGGAGAGTGTAGATAGAAATGCCTCACCTTGCTGCGAGAGCTGTACAACAGCTGCTGGTAATTTGGTTGAAACTGCAACTGGAGTAGCTCCTACTGCAGGTATTTTGATTTCAGCATCCTGTGGTAATATATCTCCACTACTACTGTTATCTGGATTAGCAGTGGATGATGTGCTGTTTTGCGGGAGACTCAACTGAGGCTTATTTACAGCGACGGAGTTACTGTCCAATGCAACTTTTGTGGACAATAGAGATTCCTCATTCTGTAAATGGACAATATGATGATGATTATATTAAAGACAAAAAATATATATATTTTTTGAGGAATATCTAAAAAATATAATTTTTACTTAATCAGACAAATGCCTCGCAACTGCGAACATCTTTCTAAAAACAACACCTCTCCAGAACAGATTGGTATTGTCATTCAGTATGAAAGTGTCATCATTTATTTATTTATTCTTTTTTTTTTGTATAACACTTACCGTTTCAGGTGTATCATCTGGCTTATGGGATAGTGTAGTTTCAGTTCCATTTCCTGTAGCTTCAGTTTGTTTCTGAGTGGAAAGAGCAACTGGCGTTGCTGTGACACCAGAAGATCTTTCTTCAATTACCAACTGATCCAAGCGATGGGCATTGCTAAAAGTGATGAACTGTGGTGTGGGAGGTTTCTTGCGCCACACGGTGTAATCCATCATACTGCCGCCGTTTTGAAGATAAAAATATTCGGCAACATTTTCAGAATGTCTATTTAAAAAAAAAAAATTACTCTTAGAAAATACACAAGACAAGAGACTTTTTTTTATAGAAACAAACCTTTCTTTAAGACTACGTAAGCGTTTATACTTTTGTTCAAGAATGCGCTTTTTTAACGCGTTCAAATCGTTTGGTGCGTCAATATCTGCAGCTGTGGCACTACTGAAATCCGTTGTCACTGAAGAAGCTACCGCCGCCGGCAGCAGAGAACCAACAACGTTGCTGGCCGCTGTGCCGACTATGCTAGTTGCGTCTTTAACAGTTTCTATACGCTGACGCTTGGCAAGAGGCGGACCTTGACTAGATGTCACTTGGTAGTTCGGTGCTTGAAGCTGATCCGAAGCCTTAGCCACTGCTGCCGATGCTGATTGCTGTTGCAGCGATGTTTGCTGCATAGGCAAACTCGAGTGTTGTTGTGAACTTGACAATGTCGACCTACTGCTGCTGCTTGAAGCAATCGGCTGAGGCTGATTGTAGCTACGCGGGTTACTTTCAATACTCGTCGACGTGCTGCCGCTATTCGCTGACGATAATTCAGATCCAGATAATACTGGAGCGTTTTTAGTGTCGATTTGTTGTAATGTTTCGCGGTCTGGCACAGCAGGAGGGGCCGGGCAGAGCCCCCCTCCTGCTGAATCACCTTCATTCATGTTTGAGGCATCTATTTGACAAATAAGCAAAGAAACAAATATTTACAAATTAGTTCAACAATTATAATGATGTAAGCTCAGCATCAGTTGTCGAAATTGATATACGCAAATGCAATCGCCGCGTAATGCAGCAGTTATCAATTTAGTCAAAAAAAAAAAAAAAAATAATTAAAATTTAATTTAATTCTAAACGAAGAGGAGCGGAGCAAAGGCGTCAACCCGGTTCACTTCTTTTTCGCGCTTCTTTAAGTATTTTAACTCTTCTGTCATTCATTCACCAAAAAAATATGGAACACTTTATTGAGTTTTACTCATTTACAGAACTTAAAACGAACTGTTTATATTTTCATACATTTTTTTTTTTTCTTTTTTAATGAATTTAAAAACTTTTCATTCCTCCCAAGTTAATTAGATGAGAACATGCACACATGTACATTTTTGCAAATAAATACACACACAAATATGATACACACACACAGACAGAGTTCGACAGCAATCGGAGGCGTCACTCGGTCTTTGTTTGTCGTTTTTTTCATTTTTTTTTCTTTTTGTAGCTGCGTAAAAAATTTTTCTTTGTACCTCAGACAGGGTTTTTAATCACGAATTTTCTGCTTTCCTTCGAGACATCCGGATGCAGAAACAACGCAAGTGCGTTGTAAAAATTCTGTAGTTCTTGTTGATGTAAAAATTTTTTATTATTTTGTAGTTTTTGCCACTTAAAATTATATTTTAAATTCACTTTTGCAAAATCAATGGCAAAAACTATGCGTTCATCAACGTGACCAACCAAAACTTGAAGAGACTCACTGCAAGCAGCCATATTCTACACATGAATCGGTTACAACCGGAAACGAACAGAACCGCATTGGTGGTAGGTAGAGATGGTCATTTACTTGTACTCTTTTACTCTTTCATAGTCTTACGACAACAGAATAAGTGTAGGCAGGATGGCTATACAACAAAGGGCTGCAAACTGAATCGATCGGTTCGATCTGGCAATGCTGGAAACAAGTTGCGTTATATATGCATCTCACTCGGTCATCCGATTATAATTTATTGTCCCGCCAATTTAACAGCGTCTTGTTTGTTTTATTTATTAAATGTCTCTAATTAATTTAGCGAAAACTGATGCAGTTATTACTGGTTTCCGTGTTATGAAATCAAAATTAAAGATTTTGCCACCTTACGTTTAATTAATTAATTTAAATTTTTTTTTTATCTAGTAAATTTGTTGTCGAGTTTTCCAAGGAAATTTAAGCCTTAAGGTTTAATGACTAATTTGTGGCGTTAGTCTAGAATCTTTTTTTTGTTTTGATTTTTAACGGTATTCAACAATTTGTTATTTTGCATTTTTACTTAAATTTTTTTGTTTGTTGATTTTTAAAGCATTATATATCGAAAAAAAACACTTCGAAAGGGAAATTAGGTAATTACAGTAAGTTTGGTAAGAACATTTCACTACATAAACGTAGAATTACGTAAAATGTTTTAAATTAATTCAATGTGGGTCAGGAATTTCAAAAATTGGAAAGTATAACATTTCGTATCTCATACCAAAATGTTCCACGTTGGATTGTAATTTTTTTTTTGCACTACTCCAGAGCTTAGAATGTGTGCTTTCAGTAAAAGTTACCTCGTTTTGATCATTGTAATGGATCAAAAACTTTCATGTAGTATTTCTAAAAAACGTGAAATAAAAATAAAATTTAACGTTTTTTCCCCTTTTTTTTGAATTTTTTAGCAATAAGTTAGAGTTAAATAAAATAATCGGGTTAAAATAAAAAAATGCGTTCCCCAAAATATTTTTAAGATTTTTATGTAACTTGAAAAGTACAGCTTGTGTTAAAAAAGTAGTTTTATAATCCTTTAACTGACTCAGGAGAATCCATCATATTTTATATAGCTAAATTAACCCGACTTTTGATCATTTGATACAGGAGAATCCATCATATTTTATATATCTAAATTAACCCGACTTTTGATACATTATGCCTATTTTTTGGTCATTCAAACATTTAGAAAACGGGACTCTATCAGGATGAATCGTTGTTTATTGAAATCAATAACTGGAACCGATCTTTGCGAAAAATCTGTTGAATTGCTTTTGAAAAACGATATTCAAACTTTGTCACAATTCTTGGACGCGGACAACGAACAAATTGGGAAGATTTTATGTACAACAGACGAGACAAGTGTACAGCAAATAAAATTAAAAATTCTTGACCAGTGTGGCCCAAAGGCCACAAATTTAAAAGCTGATTACGAATTTCTCCTAACGCATGAAGAAGTCTACCAAACAGGAGTTTTGGGGTAATCAAGAAATGATTTTGTTATTTTTGGCTCCTAATTAAAGTTTTTTTAGATTGGATGCCATGTTGTCTGAAAGTGGCGAATTATTCTATTCCGGCACTATTTGGGAGATTTGTGGCGTAATCAGTATGGGCAAAAGTGAGCTGCTTCGAACACTTGCGTTAAATTTTGTTTGCAATTACGAAGGCATCGTCTATCTTATCGAAACTCAACATGGCTCAGCTACGAGAATAATGGAAATGATGCGCGCTCGTAAAATTAACAAAACAAATTTAGAAGCATTACTCTCGATTCGTATTGAAATGGTTAATTCTGTGAAGGAAGTGTTTAATAAACTACAAATATTGCTCCAAAAAATTGAAATGTCCGACAAAGATGCGAGCAGCGTAAAATTGGTGCTTATCGATTCGTTGCCATCCGTTTTTATATACTTCAGATCCGATGAGGAGCGCAGAGCATCTAAAATTTTATTAGCACAATTGGTTCAAACTATTCGCAAATTGGCAACAGAACATTTTATAACCTTCGTAGTGGAAGATTTTATGCTGTCAGCTGAAAATTTTGAAGACACAGAAAAAGGTATTATTTTTACATTAGTTTTCTTAACGTAAATCAGTATTTAATAATCTTTGTTTTCTGCACAAATGTACGTATTCAAGCCATAGTACGTCGTCAAAGTACTGTCGAGGAAGACTCGGAGAGCTGTGAAGACGGAGATGACTGTGACGATGATGATGCTTGTTCCGAGGCTAAATTGAGCGAAGAAGAACCAAGTTCTGCGATTCGATCGTTATTGGGCATTTACTGGCGCTCTGTGCCCGATTTACGTCTAATGTTGGAGAATGTTCCTACACATAACAGCGTCGACGAAACTTCAAATGAAGCGAGTCGTCTGCTTAAAGTAGTAAAAAGCTGCAATTCTGCGAGTGGAGCAAACTGCATCGTACGTCTAACTGACTCAGGCGTAGTCTAATGATTCAGATTCATCGATTCATTGGAGTTTGTCTGCTTGTAATAACTTTTCATTACGCGCTTGCTTGGTTCAATTGTATTGGAAAGTCCTGGACGCGAACGCTTAAATGCATTTCCACTTCGACTTGTATTTGCATTATTGTCGAGACATGGTGCATGCATCTAAAATAGATTAAAAAGATATAATTTTTTAAACATTTTTTTTTTTTGTGTGTTAAAAATTGTACCCACCGTTGGCGTCGAATTGTTAACTGTGCTGCTGGGCACATTCACTTCGTTTAAATCAGAATCGTGCGCATACTGGCAACTTGTACCAAATCGACAGCGTCCTTTGCGATAATTCCAACAAATTTTACGTCCATTTTTTTGCAGCAGGTGGTCGTCGTTGTTTACCATTTTAACGTGCTTCTCGAGTGAGGCAAGCTTTGCTACTTCGGCCTCTAGAAACGGATTACTGAATACCATGCCATTTGTTTTTGATTCTTTGGCAAGTACTACATTAGCACTGGGTAGCTTCTGTTGCACCAATTTTTTGGATTCCGACGACCTTCAACAAATCATTAAATCAGAAATATGCAATAAATCACATTCGTTAAGAATATTTTCTACAATATTTTTAGCTTACGAATTATTTTTGGATTTTGTCTCAAGACACTCGTTATCAGAGTCAGAGTCACTGTTTGAGCTCGATGTATCAGAATAAGCTGCCACTAGAGACATTATTTATTTTAAAAATGGAACTAAAAACAAAGGAAATGGATTGGTTCCTCTTTTTAAAAGTTTTAACTTAAATTTATTTTATATTGTTATTTCTTTTGTTTACTGGTGTATCGTGACTGGAATATCGTTTATTATTTATTTGTGTATGTGAGTGCTAAGTGAGTGAGTGAGAGGTTTAATTGAAGTACTGCTTGAACTTATAGCGAACGTATCTGCTCAATTTAAGCTATACAGTGCTAAATACGCAAGTAAGCGTAAACGTGACGCTAGATAATTATATCTAACTCTGTTCCACTTACTTGTCGCCCTATGAGGCTGTACATTTATTTATTTTATTTAATTTAGTATTTATTAGTTTATTGATTAAATTAAACTAAAATTTGTATTTTTTCTTTTGTTTACTGGTGGGAGATTCGAGGGAGACAGTAATAAAACAAGGGAAGAAATGTCAAAATTTCAGCAAACAGCCGATATTGAATCACCCTGTACTTGCAAATACCAGACATACATCTTAAATGTCAATACAAACAGGGCGACTCGCACACTGTCCTCACAGATACCAGAGATTGTCCTCACAAATACCAGACGTCCGAAAAAATACCAAAAAATATCCTCAATGTCCTCACGGACCGATAACATACAAAAAGCGTACCGATAACACACTAAAAGCGGACCGATTTTTTCACAGGGTGACTTTAATAAATAAATATTTTGAATTTTGTAATTAAAATGTATGCAATAGAAAAAAATATGAAACGAACATTTATACACATCAGTTTGCATTCAAATTGGCCAAATAGTCCTTTAATTTTTTTTTTTTTTAATTTTTCTAAAACAGCGAGGTCGCAGTAAGATTTATTTTTTTAATCTAAGATCTAATTAAATACTTTAAAATTGAAAATAACCTAGACAGTTTTTTATTAATTAAAAATAGTAGTAATTCTTAGAGGGGTGTCAAGGAAATCTCTACTAACCGAATTCCAACAAAATTCCAACCAAAAGAGATTTCCAGCTGTCACACAAATCTTTTTGAGTTGGTTTCAAATCTCTCAAGTTTTTGTTAGAGATTTAATAGAGTTTTAGTAAAATACACCATTAAAAATATATGTTTTAATGATATAAGTTATATTAGAAGAAACGTAATTCTTTTTCTGAAATAACTGCACCATTACAATCCAAAATTACATTGGTACGATTGTTTAATTAGCATTTTACCAAATTTCTAGTATATTAAATGCAAATAAAATTTTTACGCAAACCCTACCGAACAAATAGAATAGAATGCCAACTTGCTCGAAATGGACTTTTATATTTTTCGAACACTCATTTTTATCAAAAAAGTAATTGCATTTTGAGTAATAATTAAAGTAAAAAATCAACTATTTATATTATCATAAATTAAATGCGAAACAACCCCGAATTAAATGTGCATTTATGAAAATTATTTGCGTAAAATATTAATGGTCTGAGTTGGCAGGTTAGCATAATAAATGTATATGTACTAGTGATGGGAAACTGTTACCAAATTCAACAATCGATAGTCGATAAATGATTTTTGATGATATCGGTAAACTAAAATGAATCGAATTACTATGGAAAAATAACTATTTTTGTGATAATTGTTTACGAACACTTTAAAAAGTTTTAAAAAACTATTATTTATGAGTTCATTGTGGCTAAAAGTGTGCAAGTATCGCTAGTGTCATCGATAATTTGCCTGCACGAGCATGTATGTGCATGTGTACATGTGTGTGTGTGTTTGTATGGTGCAATTAATTAAAATTTTCATTGGATTAATTTAAAAAGTACAATTACAAATTAATAATAAATTTAATTCTCGTTTTATATCAATTAATCCTTTGTATATTGGTTCATAAAAAATATATATGAAAGTAAAAAGTCTACAAACATATTCAGCTGTGATGACAGCCTTACAGATATTGGCAAAACTGTCTTCAACAACGAAATCTTTAGAAGATTTGTGGCACCGAGATTTTATTTTAGTGATTTGCAATGCACCCGAAGGTAGATTTATTAGAGATTACCCTAAAACCTTGAGTTTGTTAAAACGGTCAGCTCTACCCCTAGAATAGAGATTTTAACATATGCAGGTGACTGCTTAGTCATCGCAGCTGTCACAGATGTTGCAAAAATTTAAAAAAAATAGTTACATTGAAAAAATTCATAGTTTCTTTTACTACAAAAAACTTAATCTGTTTCTTACATGGAAATCACTATGGGTGGAATAAAAATTTGCTCTGTTGAATAGTGGTCACTTTTGACTGTCCCCTGCGCCACTCTTCAGATGTAACTATCATCAGCTCAAGTGTGAAGACAAGAAGTCAAAAAACTAAAACCTTAGGCTAGGCTGAAACCTGGCGCAACACATTTAAGAAGATTCTTATTACCAGTAAAAAAGCCTACTCGGTATGGGTCATCTAGACTACAGCAACTAGTAACGGGACACTGGTCCATCGGGGGCATGCGGCCAGACAACGTATCCCGTACAATAAGACGCTCAGAAGCTGCAAAGAAGAGGACGCAACAGAAACGCTAGAGCACTTTCTGTGCACCTGTCCCGCACTCAGATCACAGAGAATGCGGCTACTTGGGAAATGGCAGCTCACCTCGCTAGGTGAACTGTCCAAAACCTGTCCCCTAAAACTGCGCAATTTCCTTAACTGCACAGGCTGGCTACGACGAGTCAGCTCTGGGCATAAGGCCTATATATGACACCAAAACGGCGCTTTATGCGCTTCTTATTTGGGACTGTCCCATAGTAAGTCAGCATTCAAGTTGTATTCTGCGGTAAATAGACCAGTTTTTATCGTTGCTCTAATGACAATAGCAAAATATAGAATATTTTGCATGTGATGTAATTACGAATTTCTACTAACAATTAATAAATGTGTGTCGATTTTGAGTAGTGTTGGCTAAAATAGAGATTTTTGAGTCGCTACGTCTTTAGCGAATGCGACTTGAAAATCACAGTGACTGCAATCAGTGACAAAAGCGCAGTTCGCTAAAAAGCAATCAGCTATTACGGAACAGGTTCACTGTTCGCGAATATATACACAAAATCGCCGCTAACTGAGCTGTTTTGTCAACATAACATACCGACTTTGTTTGAATTCATTGAAAAATCAAAGCAGTGTATTATTATTGGAAAATGGAAATTGCACAAAAAAAAAATAATTGCGAAAAACAATTGTGTTCTTGGTTGCTTCCTTTGCAATTGTCGGTGTAATTTAGTCACACTTGTTTTGAACGTCAGTTTGACGAAAAACATTTTGCATTCTGCCGTTTGTTTTACTTTTATATTTAAAAAAAAATGTCGCAATTATATTTGTCATTCAAGTGAGTGGCAAATGTACTAACAAATTTGCACAGGTGTTCTGTTTTTGTAATAAAATAAAATAGACTTTTCATTTTAATATTTTATTCAGATTTTATATGTAAATAAATAAATATAAAATAAATTAATATTTAAGGCCCCGTTTCCATTAGGCCGCGTTCCGTGTTAGCGTTAAAAACTCGACAAACTCGCGTTAAATCGTATACAAAAAGATAGGCAGTTAGGTATGGGGAAAAAGTCGCGTTAATTTTGAACGCGACTTTCGATAACACGCGTTCAAACCGATTTCACACCGATTTCAAACCGATTTCTCTTATCGGTTCGAATAATTTGGCAATCGTAAGTTGCGCATACTTATGAAAACAGCTGACAAAGTAACCGCAAAAAATAAACATTTACATAAAAGCTTCAGCTGCATATATTCAAATGACGGATTACCTTATCATGCTCGTATTGGACAGCAGTCACTAAAGGAATAACACCTACATCCATTCGTTATATTAAAAATCTGCATTTCAAAAAAAAAAAAATTTTTTTTTAACCTGTACAATTTTTTACTACATAACAAACAAAATCAGCTGTTTTAACTCGAACGCTAACGCTAAAACGCAATGGAAACACCGTTCCGCGATTTTCGATAAATTGTTAACGCGATAACAAAACGCGGCTCAGTGGAAATGCGGCATTAATTGTCATTGAATTTTTAAATTAAGAATAAAATTTAAAATAATTTCCCCGCCAATAAAGTCAAATTGCATGACAACCTGCTAAGTGCATTGTTGTATATACATACGTACATATACATGTGCTCATAAATGCTAGTGCAGGCAAATTATCTGATACTAGCGATAATTGCACTAGTTTACATTTTGTCCCATCACTAGCATGTATACATTTCTTTTGTTAATGCCTGGTTTACACGATCATATATATTTTGACACATCTAATGAGTCTCTCATCGTCCAATTGTCAAAATCTTGTACAATTTATTTTGAGATGTTTAAACGACAATAATGGAAAAAAAAAGTAATCAGCTAATTTGTGTAATTATTTTGTCTGTACATTTATTTTATTTTTGTTTAAAAAATTTGTCTTTGAAAATAAAGAAAGAAGTGGAAATTGCAACAATTTTAGTCATTTTGCATGTGGCTAAGAAGTTTACAGAAAGAAAAAAATTAAGTATGAAAAAGAAACGAGCAGCGCGGAGTATGTGGAGCCACAAATGGTTTTTGCGCCGCGTCCAGGAAAAGGATATATATCTCATTTATTAAATTTTTAGTGAAGATTTTTAGCATTTCAAACAATTTATAATTACGCCAATATTTAAAAATTACAAAAAACAAAAATTTTTTTTCAATAGCAATATAAATACTGTCTTTATTTATTTAAACAGTCTGACTTAAATAGATTCAGACTCAAACTTAATTATTACTTTTAAAATTCCATTGCGCAATTGAGCCCGCTTGACATTCTCAGTCTGCAATCTGTCTATGACGCTCTTAATGTACTCGCCAAAACTTTCCACTTCATTGTCGAAGGTCTGTCGCGAATTAACTTTTTTAAGTGCTCAGACTGCAACCTCTAGAAGAGAGGAATTCCCATCTTCAGTCATCGAATCATCGTTATGCCCTTTTTTTATACCCGCCACACATAGTGTGAAGGGTATTATAGTTTTCGGAAGTTTGTAACGCATTAGGAGGCATCGGAGACCCTTTAAAGTATATATATTATTGATCAGCTCGACGAGACGAATCGATTTAGCCATGTCCGTCTGTCTGTCTGTTGCAATGCGTTTTTCTCGGAAAGTTATAAAAATATTGACCTGAAATTTTAAACATAAGCTTTTTGTGCTCCTTGGCAGTTTGTATGTCAGAACCAAGGTGCCACACCCATTTTTAGATATTGCCCCCACACAAACTTACCACTTTTTATTTGATTTATTAATGAAAATAGTTATTGGGTGCGCAACTAAATAATTTCGTATTTGTTACTAACCTCATATCTATTTATGTAGTCAATATTTTGACAGTGACAGCTATTCTATGTTAAGGCGCGCCAAAAAATCAAGAACATTTGATATGTCACAGTGAATATTAGTAAACACACAAATTTTTTTATTACAGTCAAAATGTCAAGTTACGTTCCAACAAAACAGCATTTGCGGGGAGGTTTGCTTTTGTTCTTCAATTTAAAGAAAAGTGCAACAGAAGCAAATCGTTTACTCTCAGAAGCTTATTCTGAATATGCTCCAGAGGTTAGAGTATGTCAGCAGTGGTTTGCACGATTTAAAAGTGGTGATTTTGACACAGAAGACAAAGAGCGACCAGGTCCATCAAAAAGTTTGAAGACGAAGATTTGGAGGCATTACTCGATCAAGATTCATGTCAAACTCAAGAAGAACTTGGAAAAACATTGGAAGTCACTCGACAAGCCATTTCTAAACGTTTAAAAGCAGCTGGATACATTCACAAACAAGGAAATTGGGTGCCACACGAATTAAAGCCGAGAGACGATGAGAGACTATTTTGCATGTTTAAAATGCTGCTTAATCGCCACAAAAAGAAATCGTTTTTGCATCGTAATGTCACTGGCGATGAAAAGTGGATTCATTACGACAACCCTAAGCGTAAAAGATCATATGTGAAGCCAGGCCAACCAGCCAAATCGACACCAAAGCCGAATATTCATGGTTTGAAGGTAATGCTCTGTATTTGGTGGGATCAGAAGGGTGTGCTGTACTATGAGCTGTTAAAATCGGGCCAGACAATCACGGGAGAGCTATACAGGCAACAATTGATACGTTTGAAGCAAGCAATAGCCGTAAAACGGCCAGATTGGGCGACCAGACACGAAAAATTGATTTTCCATCATGACAATGCTCGGCCACATGTTGCAGTACCGGTCAAAAATTATTTGGAAAATGCTGGATGGGTAATTCTACCTCACCCGCCTTATAGCCCAGACATAGCTCCTTCTGATTACCACTTGTTTCGGTCGATGCAGAATCACCTTTCTGGAATACGGTTCACCAATGTTGAAGGTATTAAAAAATGGCTTGATGATTTTCTCGGCGCAAAAGATGAGAAGTTTTTTTGGGATGGAATCCATAAATTGCCTGAAAGATGGGAAAAAGTTACCGCTTCCGATGGACAATATTTTGAATAAAATATTTTTTCACTTTCATACTTAAATAAATGGTTTTTTAACAAAAAAATACGAAATTATTTAGTTGCGCACCCGATATCAGAAGAAAGGTGCCACGCCCATTTTTAGATATTGCCCCGATATAAACCTAGCGCCCATTTTTCATGTTTTGTATGAAAATAGTTCTTATATATGGATATATTCACTCCACTTCTACTGTTATCCTATGAATATATGTTAGACCCCATACAAACTCACCTTCCATTTTTTTTTTTTTTTAAGAAAATGATTATAGTTTCGTGTGGCGGGTATTTGAGCATCGGTGCTACCGAAGCTGCCGTTTTTGCTTATTCTTTGTTGGAATAGAGTCATCTTCATCATATTCATCATTACTACCACCAGCAGTAGTATTATCTTGATTTACTGTCTTTTATTTTTATGATTGGTTTCAGAAAAGACAGCTTTTCAAACCAATAAGACTCAAATTTATCATTCGTTCCCATCCCACTTTTGGGTACTTTTTTTCGACTCGGCTAGAAATTGGGAACGCAGTGAATTAAATTTACCTTTTATGTTCACTACCGTCTATGCGCCCCAATTCATCAAGGCGAGCGTGTTTGTTTTGATAATATTCATCGCTCGGATTGTACAAAAGTGATTCTTGTTCATAATGCTCTATGAGAAGGAGAACCGCATCTTTGGTTCACTCGATGTTCTAATGTTTTTAAAATTATAAAAATTACTTTTAATTTTCAAATTTAAATTAGATATAAAATTCATACCTTACGTGCCATTTTCAGTTTACTGTAAAGTGATTCCCAAAGCCTTACGTGCTACTTTCAGTTAAGTGTTAAGTGATTCCCCAATATTAACGGAATTGCACTGAAAATGTCAAACTACTATCATGACATTTCAAATTGTTTCTGTGACACATACTATGACACATAATGAGACACATAAGGTTTTTGTGTGCTTAGACAATCACATATCCAAAATGTGTCACATACAGCCCTAGTTTTTTGCAAATAGGGAGGGGGGTTTTATTAGGGGGGCATAATGAAGTTGCCTTCTAAATTGTTTGTGAACAAAACGGTGCATATTTGACTTAAATCGGATAATTCTAATTATGTTAAATAAAGCGTCAAAATTCGATCACAGATACGACATTACATATTGAACAATCCAATATTTATGAGTACGAAAATCAGATTAATAAGACTACTGTTGAATAATTGTTTATCTAAAACAAAAGATGTTTCTTCTAGTGCTCCACAAGAGAGCCAATCCATCTTTTTAAAATTTTAATAACCGATCGTTAAGTAGCTATTGAACATTCGGACCATGATGCAATTAGACAAGGTAGTGTACTCTTACTTCCTGTCTGTTTAAAGAGTCAACTCAGCTGATAGAAAGCTGAGAGCGTAACACACAAGAGAGAAACTTTCATGCAAATCGACAACTTGAACAGACATAAGACAGAAAAAATAGAAAGAGTCAGAACACGAATACTCCACCTTGTCTAATTGCATCATGATTCGTACATACTAACGTATGCTGATGATGTCAAATTATGTTGGCCTTATTCTTATGCTTCCCAACATAGTCTACTCCAATCTTGTTTGAACCCAATGCCAACCTGGTGTTTTGCCAACTTTCTAAATCTTAATTTTTAAATTGTGTGTTCTTATGAACCCCAAACTAAGTTTTTACATTTATATTTCTGCAACGGTAAATAAATCAAAAGTTATACTCTGGTTTATGAAGCGCTGAGCTAAAAAATTTGAATGGCCTATTTTGACCCTAATCTTAGAATTTGCCTCTTTTGATTGGAACCCACATTATTCTCTTCATCAGGATCGGATTGAGTCTGCAGAGAAACAATGTTTACTTCTCTTCAGAACTAAGAAAAAACGAAACGAGGAGAAGCCTAAACTTCGGTGTAGCCGAAGCTTCAATACCCGAAAATGAAAAATGATTCTTTTTCAAATCCAAATCCTCTATGTCACTTACATAAACATCATTTTAATTGCTTTTTGAACGACATCAGCCAACCCAAACCTAAGTTACTCTAACGCTCTGTGTCGCATTGAGGGTGTATTGGTAGGGAGTTGATCCCTACAGTCTGAGAAGAACTCAAAACCATAGTACAGATGAAACATGGATAAGACGGCTAAAAAAAAACAGAAGTGAAAATCCACTATCCACGGGTGAAGAAGAGGCCGCGTCTCCAGATTTACAGCGATAGACGTGCGCATTGACTCTATATGTATCAAGGAATGCTATGGAGGAACCACTTATCTGCCCTACTTAGGGGCGAGGACGGCAACAGTGCCGCCAGTAGAAAAGAAGAAGATCTTTCACAAATTATACCAAAGAATCAAATCACCACCGAAAACCAGATCATACATCGGCTGGAAATGGATATAATTTAGATAGCACAAAAGCTCGTGCGAGAATTAAGATACGGTATAAATTTAGATCGTCGCTTATATTCCTATTCGTTGGCTGCTGGAGGATTACTTCTTTACTTTTTCCTTTCAGCAAAAATTGTGTCCCACAATTTCACTCCTAGATCGGCTTCCAGTTTATCTTGTAGTTCTTTTGTAATTTTTTCTTTATTCATTCTTTGATGACACACAAAACATTCTTAATATGTCCACCAGCTACGAATATTTTACCGCAGAATACAACTGGGAAAAGTCCATACTTTATGGTGCACATAGTATTTCTTATTTCTGGAACAGCAATGGAAACATTGTCCCAGAAAAACTGTCACCGACTAGCTTTCGCATCGTACGGTTGTGCATCGTATATTTCTCAGTCCTTTAGCTTATCTCATAATTTTTTTTGTTTTTGTTGATCCTTTATCCTTTTTTTTTCATCGTAAAAAAAAAAAACAAAATTAAAATTAAAACAAACGGTTATTTAAACATAAGTAAGTGATGATAGTATTTTTTTATCAATGCCCCCTGGGCAAACTCATCCAGGGGCAAATCGCTTTGCGTTGCTTGGCGATGGCCCCAAAAAAAAAAAAAGAAAAGAAAACCAGAACCTCTATATTCAGCATTTCCAGATCTCTCCCAGATAAATGTTCCTTATCCCAAGTACCATTAGCTCAGTATGTATGCTTTGCAGTTCATAGATCACTCAAACTAATAAGCAATAAAATTCTTGATATAAACCAAAACCAAATATTGTTTGTAAAAGACAAAAATATGGCTAAGAAATTCATAGCGTGTTAATATTTTCATGGTATTTGCAATAATAATGTAACATACCACAACAATCTTAATCACTGTAAAGGAACCTTTTTTTCTCCATATTTAATCAATATACCAGAAAAAGAAATTCTTTAAGAACTAAAATCTGAAGCTGTGGTCGCAAAAGATTATCGAGAAATTTTAAAAATAAAAATCAAAGTTAAGTGTTCCCTGCGAGACGCAAAAATTAAATATAATAAAACTTCTCCTTCCATCAAATTAATATACTCCAATATTGTTTCCATTTTCTCCACTGATCCCTCTTCCAATAACCATTCTAACAAAAAAAATAACAGCAAGCATACTAAAAAACAACAGTAAAAATTTATCGGATTACATACCTCTAAAAGAAACAAGGAAAAACGTTAACTTCGGTGGAACCGAAGCTGAAATACCCGTTACATGAGCGTGTCGTCTTGGTTTTGACCTTGGATGACCAAAAAATGTTTTTACCCAATTGGGAGCGAATACATTCATAAATAATTACTATTTAAAAAAAAATCTAAAAAAATCGATAAGTTTGTATGGGGCTATACCTAAAAATGGGCGTGGCACTCTCATTTTCGAACTTAACCTAGTCGTTGCCGAGAAAAGCTTAAGTTTAAAATTTCAGCCCAATATCTTTATATCTTCATCGAAAAGATCGCATAGCAACAAACAGACGGACAGACGGACAGACAGACGGACATGGCTAGATCGATTCGTCTCATCGAGCTGATCAAGAATATATATACTTTATGGGGTCTCCGATGCCTCCTTCAATGCGATACAAACTTTTTGACAAACTGAATATACCCGTTTACACTAGGTGTAACGGGTATAAAAATAATAATCAACAACAACTTTGCAAATATAGACAAAAACTATAGTCAAAAACTTTCAGAGACAATAAATTGTATAAATAACAATCTTTAAACACAACCTACTACTACGAAAATCCAAGCCTCCGTACGTGAAGAAAAAAAACACCGATAAAAACCATCTCAAACTTTTGAGACAGATGAAATATTCGACCCAAATGTTGACTTACTCGCAGATTCAAGTGATAGCATAATAGATAAAGACGTATAATCTCTACCTCTACTTCTCTCGCCGCAATCTCCGGCAAAGTGATCAGGTGTCACCGCTAGAATGCATTGCGGCGGGACGGGTAGAGTTAACTCAAAACTTTGATAAACGTAATAAAAAAAAAAGAGCATATATCTATACTAATATTATAAAGATGAAAGATTTGATTTTTTGTTTGTTTGTTTGAAATGAATAGGCTCCGAAATTACTGGACCGATTAAAAAAATCCTTTCACCGTTGGCAAGCTACACTATTCCCGAGTGACATAGGCTATGTTTCATTTTCAAAAAAATTAGGGATGCTTACTAAAACTTGAATAATCTAACCCAAGTTGTAAAAAAATAAACAAAAAACTTCCTTCAATCGCGTGCGCTGCGAAAACTATTAATGATAGAACAAAATGATGTATTACGATTTTTCAGGACACATCACTATCTATAAAAAATGTCTCAATAGTTACGTCACAATAAGCGTCCTTTTATTAAAAACTAGCTCATATACCGAGGACACCGATGATTCCCAACTGATTTGCCAATCCCATTTAAACGGCTTCAATTTCCGGTAAAAACATATTTCGCATTAACAATTAACAAGTCCCAAGGTCAAACCTTCGAATTAGTTGGGAACGATCTGCGAAAGAAATGTTTTACTCATGGTCAATTATACGTTGGCTGCGGGTTTGAGCCCCATGTAGCCGGTATTGTTACATATTGGGAGATTTCAATTCATGGCACACACCCTTAGAGGAAACACGGTTATGAACTTTTTACAAAATAGTAACCCCATACTAATAAACAACAAGTTAAATCCATTAAAAAGTGCGCCAACTCATGTATATCCTAAACCAAGCCTCTCCCAAATTTTAGACCCATATATTGATGGAACAAAGTATTAGCTGATCTTAAATCTGAAAATCAAAAATTCTTTCGGATTTTCAGAAAAAATTCTAGTTTAATTATTATGCTTAACTTCAAAAGCAAATGCAAAGTTAAAACGGAATTCAAACTATTTAAAAGAACCGCCTTTTCCGAGTTTACAAAAGATTTAAACCCGAATACTAGCATTAAAATACTGTCGGATAAAGTAAAAATAATATTAGGCACCAGCCAACATATACATGTTTTGTCCACTCCTACAGGGCATTCATGTGATCCATCAGTTATTAGCGACATTTTTTGCCAGGTCTACATATTTACAAAACTCAAATTTTAGTCAAACTTTTCGGCACCACAAAAATCTATGTCTTATCCCAACAAAACTTGACTACACTCCGAGAAATAAAGCCAAACTAATTGAAACGCAAATCTCACACATCAAACTAGGTTTGCATTGTATATTAGATCAACTTATTTTGTTGTCAAATTTTTTTAACAAATCGGTTTATTAGAATTAAGGTTAATAATTAGATATCACTTCCTCTAAAACTACACAATGGTATTCCTCAAAGATCATAATTGTCAGTCACACTATTTTTAATAGTTTTTGATAAGCTTAACAAATTGATAGACTCAAGTAAATTTTTCACACATACGATGTACGCCGATGATCTTTGCCTAGTACTTAAGCCAACTACAAAATATAATAGTAAAATAGAACTTATATTTAACTAGCGACCCGCCCAGGCTTCGCACTGGTGCAATGCTGCTACTTATACACTACAGAAAAACTGTAAACATTGTATATAAAAACATAGCGGCCCGCTCCGGCCGGCAGGTACCGCCGCAAACGCTACGCTCCGCAATTTTTAAATCTTTCATTAAAATCATATGCTGTAAAGGGCCACATAGATCTATATTAAAGCAACAAAGTATTTAAGGTATTTAATTGGATAAGGATTAATGCTGTATTGGCTAAAATCGCTTCGGAAAAAATCCATTATTTGTCGTAAAAAGTAAATGACAAAAAAAAATGTTATTGTGAGATATCCATAAGAGATAGACATACATATACCATCGCGGATTTTTCTGTAGACCTTTTCAATGTGTACAATACTTAGTACATTATTTTTAACTATTCGTAGGGTTTAGACTGCGTTTGCAAATGTAAGCGGAAAAAAATGTAGTTATTTACGACATCACATTAGAAACCTTAAAAGAAATAACAATATTTCTCCACTATTTAATGGATGTTTTTAGAAATATACAAACCTTTCTCTTCAATCATTCTATCTATTAAAAAAAACCGCATCAAAATTCGTTGAGTAGTTTTTAAGATTTAAACATACTATATAAGCATACTATAGGGACAAAGAAAGCGACTTTATTTTATACTATGTGGTGATATAATTTTAAACTGGTGCACATATAGCGGCACAAAAATATCTAAAGAACTCTTTAGTAAAACGCCTAGATACAATTGAATGCCTAAGTAGTTTTAAGCTTATTGCAATTAAAACTCACTTATCAACAATACAAAATCTATAATATTATCAACGATAGACTACCGGTTCTGTATTTTTGGAAAAACATCACAAACAAACATAAAAAACTATCCGCTCCTTATCATGCTGCAGTCTTGGAGCTTTTAAAAGCTCTCCTATCACAAATATTCTCAATGAAGCTGGTTTGCCAATCCTTGTCAGTTGATTTGACTGGCTAATGGGGCGGGCAATAACTAAACTAACGAGCTCAAAAGATACCTACGTCTTTGATATTCTTAAAAAAAAAATATTAATCGGAAATGGGCAAAAATAAATAAGTCAAAATATTATTGAGAAGTGCTCTGAACACAGCATTATATTTGACATGAAATCAAATTATAAGTAAAGGCTACCTCCATGGCACCTTAAATCAGACTCTGTGTTATTGGATTTAACTAAACACAAAAAATCAAACACAACCGACACAGAATACAGACACGATTTCTATGCTATTAAAAATAGATACCATCGATGGAAAGTCGTATTTACCGATGGATCTGAAA
The DNA here is from genome assembly GCA_018903435.1 of Leucophenga varia. Lineage (NCBI taxonomy): Eukaryota > Metazoa > Arthropoda > Insecta > Diptera > Drosophilidae > Leucophenga > Leucophenga varia. Next base: position 331,678 of record JAEIFJ010001799.1, read on the forward strand.
CTGATGACACATAAGTTTTTAAAAGCCTCAGTAATACTTCAATACCATTCATCTATTTTTATTGCGTATATGCACAGATCAACCAATAGTCAGTCAAATTAGAGATACTATACTAATTGCACAGCAACAAAGTAAACTGATGTGAGTACCTGGACACGTCGGTATTCGGTAATATGCTAGCTACGATTAAGCGAAATTGGCAACTCGTTCACCACTTATACTCCATAATATTAATAACAGCAACAATATTAAAAAGTTAGTCGATGCTTCTGACATCAAAAAGGCTGAACAAGTTTGGAGTAACTACTCGCACTTTTATAAGACCATCAACCAGCACAGAAAACCAGTTAACCTTCTCCTAACTATTGCAAGGCACCATGCAATCATTGTGACAAGAATTCGTATTTTTGCACTCCGAACTCACACACGAACACTTTCTTAACAAAGCTCCAGCACCAACCTGTAACATTTGCAACAAAAACACCCTATCTATGGCTCATCTAGTCAACCAGTGCAGTTACATTGCCAGCTTTTTCAACTCAATAAACAGCAAACCTATTGGAGAGCTCATCACCAACATAAGTCAGCACAATGTGAATCAACTCATTCAAAAACTTAATTCACTTAATCTATCTCACTTAATATAGTTTAAACCATAATAGCTTTAAGTATAATTAACCTTTTTTTTCTAATTTTTGTAAATACTTCTATTGTGATTAGATTTAGCTTAAGGATATTTATTTTCTGTCATATTAAATAGTAATAAAAATAACATCACCGCCAATTTTTATTGATTCATTTTGAATTTGGGATGAGTTATAAATTGGGCTACGGCAGTATTTTTATAAAAGGATTTCCAATTTATTGTCACCAGAATCAATCTTTATTAAATCTAATAAAACTCCCCCATCTTGTCTTTTCCACAGAGTGCTAGGGGCAATGTAGTGTAAAACAGGTATATTCAGTTTGTCGGAATATTTATATCGCATATATTCTTGATCGCTTAGCGAGACGAATCGATCTAGCCATGTCAGTCTGAAATTCAAAAGTTAAGCCTCTCTAGATCCTATGTAATTTGCATGTTTAAATCAGTGTGCTGCTCGCTTCAAGTTTAGTACAATTGCACTTATATGAAGCCAATTCTTCATTGAGATCGGATTGATTCTTGATTGAGATCGGACCTCAAATTTCAATATTTTCTATAATTTATGCTAAGACTACACCTTTAATTGATATGAATAGAATATTATCGCATACGAAAAGCAAATATCTTTCAAGTAAATACAGACAATTACTCTCTCTCGATTTTTGGTAATATCACAAAAGCGGTTCTAAACGAATTTAAAGATATTACCAAAAATCTGAAACGGCATTCACTGCATTTTGCATCGATAGAATGTTTAGTCTATGCATGAAAGGCGTTTTAAACTCTTCCATACGCTACGTTACATTTTGACTAATTGAACCCTAAGTTTGATATTGGAATGCATCTTGAGCATTGTTCATTATTTAAGTAGCTGCACAAAAGTATAGCGACTATCGCGAAAAATAACGCGTATTGCCTACATTGGTGCATTTTTTTGGCTTCCGATGCTCGACGTTGTCGTCGACGGTCGAACAGTGCTCGCACTACGCGAAATGCGATTATACAATTAGATTGTATGTTCATACATAGGTGGGTAATGTGCACCATTAAGTTCACTTCGAGTCATTTTTGGATGTGTAGTAGAGCGGGTGTGTGCGATGAGCGATGTGCGATGACTTATCCGCGCTTTGATGTTGTTACTTCTTTATTTATGCTGATTAAAATGTATGACGTTTATTATTCAGTGCCCTATGCCACAATTATTTATCGACAGGGATAGGACAGATGACAGACACCTCTGTCTCTTTGGTTTAAATTGAAACTGTCAGCTCATTTGCTTTTCATTCTCTGTTGTGTACTCGAAGCGTTCGGTTATATCAAATCTGCCCTCAATAATATGTCTCAGCATAAAAACGATGTTACGGCAAACGGCAATGCCAACGGCAATGGAGGGCAAAGGCAACGGCATAAAAAATTCATCGCGACGAAAAGTTGCGGTTGTGGGTGCTGGTTTGGTAAGCAAATACGACAGCATTTTTGTGGGTAAACAAAACCATTTAATATTTGTTTTTTGACTAACATATCTTTGGGATTATACAGTTTATCTTTTTAATCTTATCTCAAAGTATTTAAGAAACAAAAAAATTAAAAAAAATTTCTATTTAAAGCATCTTAGATACTATCAAATGCTTTCATTTCATAAACGTTGATAGGTTGGCTCCTTGGCCGCACTGAACTTTGCAAGAATCGGTGCGGAAGTGCACCTGTACGAGTACCGCGAAGATATACGTGCCTCGGAACATGTAAAGGGACGAAGTATTAATTTGGCGTTATCACAACGTGGACGTAAGGCACTAGCGGAAGTCGGGTTGGAGGATTTGGTTCTCTCTACAGCAATTCCAATGCGTGGACGCATGCTGCACGATGTAAAAGGAAATACTTCTGTGGTGCTCTATGATCCTTGCACAAATCAATGTTTGTACTCTGTGGGCAGAAAGCATCTTAATGAAATATTACTGACAGGTGAATAGCTTATTTTAGTTTTTTTATAACAGTCAAACATGATGTGAACGGGTATTATCATTTTGTCAGAAGGTTTGTAACTCATTAAAAGGAGGCATCGTAGACCCCATTAACAATATATATTTATTCTTAAACAGCTTGAGAGGACGTTTCGATCTAGGCCTGTCCGTCAGTCTGTAAATTTTGTTCGCAATTCATTTAATTAGTTTTAAAGATACTAACTTGATTTCTCGGCAACGACTACTTCGTATGTCAAAGCCAAGGTGTCGCGCCCATTTACCTATAAATACTAAGCAGTTAAATAAGTCTTTAGTCTGATACATAATTGTTTTGCTAGACTCAAATTAATTTTTTTTAAGATGTGGCATCTCTTTAGAGTACATGTGAAAATTTGGTGTTTCTAGAGTTTCGGTTCCACCGAAGCTAATATTTTTTTTTTTTTTATTTATTTCTAAATTGATTTGATATTTTCCAGCTGGCGAGCGTTATCCGAATGTTACATACCATTTTGACCATAAACTAACGTCAGCTGACCTCAAAGAGGGTATCGTGAAATTTAAGACACCGAACTGTAAAGAGTTAACTGTCGCTCAGGTCGATCTAATTGTTGGCTGCGATGGTGCGTTCAGTTCTGTACGACAGCAGATGGTTAAATCGCCCGGATTTAATTTCTCGCAAGAGTATATTGAACATGGATATCTTGAATTATGTATTCCAGCTAAAAACGGACAGTTTCAAATGCCAGAGAACTATTTGCACATTTGGCCTCGCGATTTGTTTATGATGATAGCGCTTCCAAATCAGGACAAATCATTTACTGTTACTCTCTCTATGCCATTCAAAGTATTTGAAAGCATTAAAACTAGATTAGATCTGTTAAATTTCTTTAAAATATATTATTCGGATGCTATTCCTTTGATCGGAGAGGAGCTGCTGGCCACTGATTTCTTTAAATCTAAGCCTCAACATCTGGTCTCAGTAAAGGTAAGTACTCATCCGCTCATAAATTAGTTTCATAAATTTTAAACAATCTAAATTGTTTAAGTGCCACCCATACCACTATAGCGATAAGGCGCTAATCCTGGGAGACGCAGCTCATGCAATGGTACCATATTTCGGACAAGGCATGAATGCTGGCATGGAGGACTGTACACTGCTAATGTCAATTTTGAGCAGACCACACATAAATATGGCTTCTGCATTGCAACAATTTACAGAGACAAGATGGCAAGATGCTCATGCTATTTGCGATTTAGCTATGTACAACTATGTTGAGGTAAGGTTTTTCCGAGTGTGTCAGTAGCAAAGTTTTTAATTAGACTAATTGTACATATTTTAGATGCGCGATCTTACTAAACGTCTTTCATTCCGTTGCCGAAAGTATTTTGACACGTTGCTTTTTCGCATGTTTCCCAGCTTTTGGGTGCCTCTGTACAATAGTGTCTCCTTTTCTAGCATGCCGTATAGCCAGTGTATATCGAATCGCCAATGGCAGGATAAACTACTGAAAAGAATCTTCTCTTTATCTGCACTGACAGCTGGACTAGCTGCAGTTTTCGTAATTTGTAAAAAACGATGATATTAACCGGCATCTCTTTTCTAATGAGTTTTTATGGACTTAAGATTGTTTTCTATATCAATTTAAAATATTAAATGTATTGATAAACATTCACTTAAACATTAAAAAGAGTTTAGTTTTGGTTATCAGATAAGAGTATGTAGACACGGGATGGGGTGAAGGACACACGTAAGCTTTGAGTCTATACGCGACTCTGTCATTTTATGATATAAAAAAAAAGGGGGTAAATTTGTATGGAGGCTATACCCAAAATTTTTGTTTGTCCTACTCATATTGCGATATTTCATTGGGATTATCGCAGGCATAATTTATATCAAATTTGGTGTTCCTAGAGTAAAAAACAAGGAAGTTTTTATTCAAAATACAAAAATTTGGTGTATATTTTTATGAGGGCTACCTCTTAAAATAAGACTAGAGAAAAACTGTTTGTAAGTGACCATTTGACGGCTCAGTCTCCGAGATATTCTCTGTCATACGGCAGACAGCAGGACAGATAGTCTGGCGGACGGACACACAGACAAAACTATATCGACTCGCCTTACCATGCAGATCAATAATATATATAATTTATATGATCTATCATGCTCCGATCTGTCTGTTACATATATTTGCACAAACTTAAAAAATGTATAAAAATAGTTGGTACAATGTGCTCCGTTTTGTATTCCCCTTTCTTTTTTTGTGAATAACTTAAATAAATCACAATACTCGTAAATTGATTATGAATGTAAAAAGGAGTTTTTATTATATTCTATTATTTGTATTGTATTTTTATATTATTATACCTGTTACACAAAGTGTAAAACAGGTACAATCAGTTTGTCGGAAAGTTTGTAACGCATTAAAGGAGGCATCGTAGACCCTATAAAGTATATATATTCTTGATTTGCTCGACGAGACGAGATCGATCTAGCCATGTCCGTCTGTTTGTTGCTGCGCGATTTAATCGCTCAGTTTTAAAGATTTTAAGCTGAAATTTTAAACGATAATATATATGTGTCATAGTATGTGACACAGAAATAATTTTAAATGTCAAGATAGTATTTTGACATTTTCAGTGCATTCTCATTAATATTGGTGAATCACTTTACAGTAAATTGAAAATGGCACGTAAGGTAAGAATTTTAAATCGAATTTAAATTTTCAAATTAAAAGTTATTTTTATTTTTATTATAAATTTATTAGAGAAAAAGAAGACTTCGAAATATATGGCATCCAACACGTTATCCTCGGGACAAAACTGCTCTAAATAAAATCTCCAAAAAGTTAAAGGAAAAACGTAGTCATTTAAAAAATGAAGCTATTAGAGACTTTTTGATAAATGCTGAACCAAACGGGTTAGAATATAATCTATGGAATGCTACAAAGTACCTTAAACATCCTGCAAGGCGTATTATTCCAGTCAAAAACAATAATGGAGATTGGTGCCACAGCAATAAGGAAAAGGCCGAGGCATTTGCCTCACACCTCGAAAATCAATTCAAAAACTTTTCTTTATGTAGTCAAGCTGAAGAAGAAGCTGTAGACAATGCTCTTGATGCCCCCTGTCAACTAAGTCTGCCTTTAGCACCAGTAAGATTTCATGAAGTTATCGCTGAAATTAAAGTGCTTGATACCAAAAAAATCGATGGGATACGATGGAATTGATGCGTCAACCATAAAAGCGCTTCCAGTAAAAGTCATTTTGTTACTTGTCCACATCTTTAATGTATGTTTCAGGCTTAGCTATTTTCCAAGGCATTGGAAATGCGCAGAGATTATACTTATCTCTAAGCCTGGCAAACCTGAAAATGAGCTGTCTTCATATCGACCTATTAGTCTGCTGGGAATATTCTCGAAAATATTTGAAAGAATTTTCGCTCGAAGAATGCTTCCACTTCTTGATGTTTTCATTCTTCCAAATCATCAATTTGGCTTTCGGCGAAAGCATGGTACGCCTGAACAAATACATCGGATTGTAACTGAAATACTTGAAGCTTTTGAAAACAAACAATATTGCGCAGCAGTATTTTTAGATTTTAAGCAGTCCTTCGATCGTGTTTGGCACAAGGGTCTACTTTATAAAATAAAGCAGTCGCTACCATCTCCCCAGTATCATTTTCTACGATCTTACCTGGAAGATAGACATTTTTATGTACGATGCGAAGATACTCGTTCTGCAATCAAAGATATAAATGCAGGTGTACCTCAAGGCAGTGTACTGGCACCTTTGCTTTATACGCTTTATACAGCCGATATGCCTGGCAGAAACTGTAGTCAAGTCACGATAGCTACATATGCAGACGATACAGCGATTATTTCCAGAGCAAATTCTGTCTCAGAAGCTACGCGTATACTACAGCATCAACTGCATCTTATTGGGACATGGATGCAAAAATGGAACATAGCAGTTAATACGGAAAAATCAGCTCACATACTCTTCTCACTCAGAAAAGGCACAAATCTCCAAACGTTTTTCAATAATGTATTAATACCCATGTGCGATGCTGTTAAATATTTGGGCGTAATACTAGACAAAAGACTAACATGGAGAAATCATATTGTTGCAAAAAGAGAACAGCTTAAACTTAAAACACGGCGCATGCACTGGTTGCTTGGGTGTAGATCTAAACTCAGCCTAGAAAATAAAATTAGGCTATATAAAGCTATCCTTAAGCCTGTGTGGACTTATGGAATACAGCTATGGGGAACTGCAGCTCGTTCTAGTATTAATATCTTACAAAGGTATCAAAACATTACACTTCGTAAGATAACTGGAGCTCCATGGTATGTTCGAAATAAAAACATGCATAAAGACCTAAGACTACCAACGGTTGTAGAGGAGATTGCACGTCACAGCAAAAATTATTTCGAAAAACTTAATATACATCCAAATATTTTGGCAAAAAACCTTCTTAACCTAAATACGCAGCGTAGACTGAAACGAATTCATCTCTCGGATCTTCCAAACCGTCAATCGTTATGAGGTACTTGTCCTGGGTCTGTTCAGTATTAATTTGAATATCTCCCTAGCCATACCGCATCCTTAGTAAACTATATTGTCAATTTGTTATGTTAGTTATAAAATTTGATTATAGTCCAAAATTGGACTGATTGCAAATAAAGTAAACAATAAAAAAAGAAAAAAAAAATACTTTTAAAACCATTAGAACATCGAGTGAACCAAAGATGAGGTTCTCCTTCTCATAGAGCATTATGAGCAAGAATCACTTTTGTACAATTCGAGCGATGAATATTATCAAAACAAACCCGCTCTCCTTGATTCGTTGAAGCGCATGTAGTCTATTATGGCGACAGAATTTCCACGAGTAACGGTAGTGAACATAAAAAGTTAATTAAATTCACTGCGTTCCCAATTTCTAGCCGAGTCGAAAAAGTACCCAAAAGTGGGATGGGGACGAATGATAAATTTGAGTCTTATTGGTTTGAAAAGCTGTCTTTTCTGAAACCAAACATAAAAATAAAAGACAGTAAATCAAATTTTAATGTAAGCTGACCATAAAATTTTAAATAACTCATAAATGTTAATTATTTTGTTTGTATAGTGTACTCAGGATAATATTACTGCTGATGGTAGTAATGATGAATATGATAAAGATGACTGTATTCCAACAAAGAAAATAAGGCGTAAAGATGATTCTGTGACTTAAGATGAGAATTTCTCTCTTCTAGAGGTTGCAGTCTCAGCACTTAAAAAAGTCAATTCGCGACAGACCTTCGACAATGAAGTGGAAAGTTTTGGCGAGTACATTAAAGCGTCATACAATTGCAGACTGATAATGTCAACGCGGGCTCAATTGCGCAATGGAATTTTAAAAGTAATAATTAAGTTTGAGTCTGAATCTATTTAAGTCAGACTGTATAAATAAATAAAGACAGTATTTATATTGCTATTGAAAAAAAAAGTTTTTATGTAATTTTTAAATATTGACGTAGTTCATAAATTGTTTGGAATGCCTAAAATCTGCGCTAAAAATGGAATTTTGTATTGGGTCTAGCTACCAAGGCACTGTGTTGAAATAAGTTGTGAAATCCTTTCTTATTTGTAAAGGACCATCTGTATTTCAATTTTCTACTGGTTTCGCAAAAACTTTTCCAAACTTTCACTCAGGCGGTAGTTAAACATTTTTCTGTGGTCGTACGCTGCCGATGTGGTTTCATTATCCTGTTTGATAATTTAAAAGCTTCATCTGATATTATGACATATGGTAGTGGTGTGTTCATACTTGGAACAACTAACGCCAGCCAAACAGTACTGTTAAAGCCTTTGTAATAAAAATAAAAGCTATGTGTTTTCCATCTGAATTAAAAGTGTGATCGCATAATAAGTTGTTATGAACTATTAGTATAATCGTAACCTAATGCTCCCAATTAATGAGGAAAATTCCAATTGTCTTCAAACTCTTGAGCTATTCTCTTCCATTCCATTCAGACTGAGGCATCTACAAAACGGATCAAATCGCATGTAATGTTTCTGGAACGATCGCTGATAAAATGGGCTTGGAAACACGAAATATAAAGGACAAACTTGAAAACGACTCTCCAGTTGCCATATATCTTATGGTGATTAGTAAACTATACAAAAAAAAATACGATTTCAATATTTCTACTTTATGTATTGCCTGCCTTATTATAGTGTCTTGCTTTTAAATTTTTCTCGCAGTAATCCTAATAACTCGAGAATGTGTTTGGGGACATTTTGCTAAAACTTTGCAAGTCCTCGTATTGCAGCTCCTCCAATTAAAAGTGAGATATATCCTTTTCCTGACTGCGACGCGAAAACCATTTGTGGCTCCACTCCGGGATACTCGCTTCTTTTTCATACTCAATTTTTTTTTTTCTGTAAACTTCTTAGCCACATACAAAATGACTAAAATTGCTGCACTTTCCACTTATTTCTTCATTTTCAAATAATTAATTACACAAATCAGCTGATTACATTTTTTTCCATTATTGTCCTTTGAACACCTTGTATCACCTGATTGTACCACTTTAAATAATCAGCAGATGAAAGCTTTGTTAAAAGGGTCAAAATTGCTCTTTTGACTCTCTCAACTTGTCGATTTCCTCTTTAACTTTTTGACAACCTCTTCTACTCCAGTTGACTTTGTCGGGTAAAGCCAAAAAAATTACTAAATGCATCTAACATCGCTAAAATACATTTCTAATGTTTACTTGTAGTATCCATTGACCTTCATTCTTGGTAATATAATTCGAATGCACTTCTTTATTTTTTTATTATTACCGCATTACCGCATCTGACTCTCCAAGTGCGCAATCCAATATGATTGTTGAATTGAATGCATCGTCTTCTGAACCGAAAAATGTCCTACATCATGAGTATTTCTTATAGTTTCCGCTTCCATTCATTTCCAAATCATTTCCATTAATTTGCTTATATAAAATTCCACCTTTCAATTTAAAAGTTTCGAACGGACGTTTAAAGTATCTCTACGATAGCCTTGATACGCTCATTGCGTTTCTGCGCATTACTCTAGTTGTGACTCTTGTTTTGACGACTTCTTACTCCAAAAAAAAAAAAATTAGATTCCATTGACCATCAAATTTCTGCAACATTGTTGCTCCAAACCCATACCCTGATGCATCAGTGTGCTACTCTGTTGGAACAGAACAACAATGTATTCGAAAAATTGGTTCGCTAGTTAAAGTTATTTTCAAATTCTTTATCGCATCTAGCTCATTTGTTCTAATTTGAAACAAAACATCTTTTTTCAATAAATCGGTTGAAGGACGAGCCATTTGTGAATATCCTTAAAAAAAAAAGTCGGAAACATTTTTAACACGTACAACGCAGCTGTTTCAAAACTTGTTTCTTTTTAACATTCTTCTGGTGACGACGCATAAATAATAATATCATCCATGTATAGTTCCATAAAATCATCATTTATAAGATCTCAAAACACGTTATTATAAATCTTATAAAAACTGCCGGCAAATTGCAAAATCCAAATGTGTTTTATTAAATTCATCGATCTTTTGTCACAAATGCCAAATTCTTCTTGCTTGACTCCTCTTCCGGTACATGAAAAAATTCCTTTTGTAGATCCATAAAGGAAAGGACTGTTTGAATTTAATTTTATTAAATCTACACAAACTCGATTAGAGCCATCCTTCTTTTTTACCACAACCACTCGGCTACGTTTGACATTGAATTGCGGATTATGCCAGTTTCAACCTGCATTTTAACGGCTTTAGCTTCTGGTGGAACTAGACGACTTGGCGAATGCCGAAAAGGATAAATCTCACCATCAGCTACAACTCGAAGTTCAATTGGACACTCCGTTTTAATAAAATCGTATCGCAATATCGCACCATTACAACAAAAAATTTTTGATTTGTTTTAAAATTTGCAAGTCCCCGCAACATAGGAACACTTTTATACAAAGCCACATCCAGTTTATCAAAAACTTTTTGTATCACAAAGGACACATCAGTTTCGGTATCGGCCAAACAGTCCACATTGACACATGCACTTTATTGTCCTTGTTAGGACAATTTCGCAATATATTCCCATGATCTTTAACTCAGATTTGCAATATCTTCTTTTGTGATCCATTCTTGTTGTATCTGTCTTCATAACTCTTTCAAATATGTCATACTGCTCCTTCAATGACTTCTTTATTTAAAGGATTTATAGAAGCTCTCATTTACATTATTTTTTGTTTGACTCATTCTTTTATGAACATCAGCAATAGCGTAGGTTACGCTAAACCCTTCACTCTGCGCTTCCTGTAGCTCCTCAAAATTGCTAAAGAACTCAGCTTCTAAAAATAAAATTGTAGTCTTGGTAATTTGTTGTTTAAGTTATATGCCTATGCATTTGCCTCAAAGTCCTCTTCCTGCAAGGAGTCTTCTTCTTATTTCAGTAACTTCTTATTAATTGCTTCAATAGGTTGAAGCAACTCGTCACCACTGCTTGCACAGGAAGCTGGCGCTTGTGAGTCGGTCGCCTCTTCCTTGGGAGCTTCGCAATCTTCAAATTGATTCTCTATAATTTTGCAACATCCATTCTCCATTATTAAGAACATGTAGCCTAGGTCCTTTATGAACAATAAGCACCTACGTTCTTCCCTCAACAACGTCCTTCTGGTCCCTCTTCAATCCTCTATGTCCGGCGTATGGTCCTTCGTCCTTCAGATAGGACTTCCGTGTTTGTACACGACCATCGTGGATTATCTTCACCGCCAAATAAATTATCGTCAACAGAACTCAATTTAATAAAAGAACATATAAACCGTTTTCCTACTTACGAAAGTCACTATAGTAGGCGCAACACTTTCTGAAATTCCTTCACACTGTCACATTTGTATAGGCTTAATTGAGAACAAAACAAAAGAAAAAGGAAATCCGGTCAGTCTTAAAACGTACTCGGATGTTTTCAAAAGTAATATACATTTTTCATATTTTTTATTCAGTAAATGTAATACTTTATGTTTTCCACAGAAATGAATATCAAGTTCAACAAATCGCAAGTTTATACCTGCAAACGCGATGAACTGAAATCTCGAATTGACATTGCCAAGAAAGTGAATCCGATTGAAGCAGAAAATCTCACCAAACAACGTGATGATCATCATCTTAAAACTGACTTAGCTTATAAAGCTAAACAACAATAAGTTTTTATAAAAGACAACTATGGACGTTTAATTTAACGGAGCACGATGGTGAAACCAACAATCCATATTGTTTCTTGCGGCACGAAGCAGTAGCAAAAAGAGAAGGTAATGAAATTGTTTCGTGCTTTCTGAAACATTTAAACCTCTGAGACCAGGAAAACAAACAAATAAAAACAGTCATTTTTTATAGGGATTCTTGTGTGGGACCTAACAAAAATTCGTACCTAAGCATTTGAATCATGACATTTCTCTGAAACAGCAATACAATAGAAACATTTGATCATAAGTTTTAGTTATATGTAGGTCACACCCATATGGAGTGTGATGTGGACCTCTCATTGATTGAACGAAAAAAAAAAAAAACAACCAATGTCAAAATACATCAAATAAGCATTGACGCTCATGGCCACTAAAGCAGATGTCGCAGGTTGCCTTTTCTAGGTGTCCATTTTCAATCCATCACATTTGGTAGATGGCTGTAATAACAGACTTAAATTTGTCAAGAGTGTCAATTAGTTGTTTAGTTGCACTATCAAGGGGTTTATAATTTAAATCGTGTTTCTTGATTCGTTTCCGAGGTTTGTTATCATGAGTAGCAGATTTAACTGTAGTTGGGGCTTCCAGAATCCATGCCCCTGCCGTGGAGCTCACCACGGGTGGATTTTCACTTCTCTGTTTGCCACCTGGAGTAGTTTTGTTTCTTCTAGCCGTCTTATCCATGGTTCGTGTGTTTTTATGGGTTCAAGTTATTTTCCGGTTTAGGGGACCAATACCTCTATGCAACTAACCTCACGATGAGCCTGCTGTATTGTATTTTTATATTATTATTATTATTAATTATATTTATTACTAGCAGGTACCCGCGGCTTTGCTCGCGTTATTTTGTGCTTTTTTGGTTGCTAAATATAAATTGTTAAAGACATTTTGGTTCAAATTTTGGAAATCCCTTAAACACGACTAAACATCATTCAAACGCCGCCCAGTTTCAAATCTCTACGTCTATTCAATCCAAATGTATGACTTTCTTTTCAAGGCTCCCATTAGGCCCCGGGTCAAAATTGTCTAAAATCCCGTCTAAGTGCTCACCTGTAATCAAAAAAATTGTTAAAAAAATCTATATTGGGTCCAAAACACATGGGTCCCAGGTCCGAATTCCGGAAATCCCTTGAACACCCTGAACACCGAAAATGTTTTTTAACCATCTTTCAAATGAGCTCTGTTTCAAGTCTCTACGTTTGTTCACTCCAATGTTATGGTTTTTCCAGTTTCAAGGTCCCCATTAGGCCCCGGGTCAAAATTTTGCAAACTATAAACCTTCCTCTTCAATCATTCTATCTATCTAGGTACAGAAAAAGCGACTTTGTTTTATAATATGTTGATAATTGTGATTAACTAGTCCGACTGGTTCCGGCTGAATATGTACTTCTCGACAGACTGATTTTGATTGATATATTTCAAAAAACAAATCAGTCAACGACTTACAACTTATGAACGCCTGTTTAGTTAGACATATCTCTTCTTTACATGTATTTCATCGGCACTTTACCTGGACCTGTACTTTCATCAGCAAGTTATATTTATAATAATATTTTTGACATGAGCTTCTTCGGTTGAGGTTGATGGTCGCCCAGAACGCTCTTCGTCTCGAGACGTTCACGGCCTATTTGGTACTCACTATACCACTTGTAAACACTTTTTATACCCTGTACCCAAAGGGTAAATGGGTATATTAAGTTTGGGAATGTATGTAACAGACAGAAGGAGGCAAGATAGACCCTATAAAGTTATATATTCTTGATCAGCATTGGAGGGGAGTCGAACTAGCTATGTCTGTCTGTCCTTCCGTCCGTCTGTCCGTGTGTCATGCCTTCTGCCGTATGAAAGCGAATATTTAGAGCTTTCAAAATTGAACTTAGACTCTCCTAGGCCGTCAAGTGTGCACTTAATATGGTTTTTCTCTAGACCCATTTTAAGGAGTACCCCCATACAAATCTACCCCAAAATTTTGGTGTTTTGCATAAAAACGTCATTGTTTTTATTTAGTATAAATTATGTCTATAATAGTCCCAATAAATATCCCAATATGGGTGGACCAAAAATTTTAGGTATAGCCCCCATACAAATTTACCCCAAAATATTGTAGAAAATTTAAATTTAGTATAAATTATGTCTATGATAGTCCCAATAAAATATATCAATATGGGTTGGACCAACAAATTTTAGGTATAACCCCATTCAAGATATACCCGTTTTTAAGTTTTTCTGAAAATCCAATTCATGATGTATGGTAGTCAATGAACCTAAGGTACTCATATATATTGGGTACGGGTATCTTGCGTGGCATACTGACTTCGGTTCTTTCTTGTTTGGACATAGCCTCAGGAAATTTGATTGAAATTTAATGCAAATTCTTTGCTCAACAAGAAGCGACATCGGAAAACCAGAAATTCAGTATAAGCGGCTTACACAGCAAAGTTTTCCCCAAACTCTAATAAATATTTTGACGTGTAATTTGGCAAGAAATGCCAAAGATAGTCCTACCAACTTAAATAAGAAATCAATTTGCCAACTCCTTGATGCGCGAAGTTTGAATTCAATTTTTTGGGCACATATGTATTTCAAACCGTGCAACTGAAACGTGTCAATGAAAACAGTTGAATATAGCTAAATCAATTTCTGTAGTTGAGCAAATCAAGAATATATAAACTTTTTAGGGTCTACAATGTCTCCTTTAATGCGTTACAAACTTTCTGATAATCGAATAATATCCGTTCGAACTTTATGTAAATTTAAGATGAGCTCACTGGATTAAATCTACTTTTACATTTAAGTTTCACGTTTAATCAACATGCTTCTTATATAAACTCCACATAAAGGTTCAATTTTAATGGTCCATTTACAGCAATATAATCAAATTAATTTTGTGTGAAGTGTCGGATCAGCCAAAGTTAAAGTTTTTTTCCAAGTCTTTCTCTTATATTGAGATCGGATTAATGACGACCTAAGCTATCTATCTCACAAATGGCCATACATCTGGTCCCTATAAGCATAGATGGCTGGCCAAGCTTTTTGTGAAACTTCGTGTTAAAGTGTTTCCTTGTCTATGTTATTTCGTTCAAATTTCAAACTGAAGTCTTTTGTCAACATAGATTTAGTCGCATTTTGTCAAAGTCAAACGAAATTCTTTGAGCGTTTTCACGATTTGTTTAAATGTTTTTAATTCTGTTTAAATATGTTTTATTACGCAGTATTTAAATTTGATATGCATACTCTCGTCTCGTCTCCCATAGTGTGAACGGGCATTATTGGTTTGTCAGAAACTTTGTTACGCATTAAAAGACGCTATAAATTATATATAGCTAAACTAATTTTACTACATAAGTACTATATTTAATATACATAGCTCCAGTCAATTTACATATTGAGCTAAAGTGGCAACCTCATTTTTTAGTTTTTAATATGAAATAATGCTTATGAAGCTATTTGTTTAAAATAAGGATCGGGTCGGTCACTATTGCATTTTTTAATTAATTTATAAAAGGAACCTTGAAGAAGCCTTGTTACCCTTATTAATCATTTTAAATTTAAATAATAATTAAAAACAGTTTAGAACTTTGTTTAATTTGTACATACCAAGGTTAGTAAAATGTTTAGAACAATTGTGCTGGCTTAAATAAAGTTATTAATTGTTTTTTATACGTAATAAATGCACTTTGAATTTAAATAATTAAAAAGTTTTTCATGGTCACCTTACACTGAACCATTTTTAAACGGTTTGGCAGCCGTGATATAAACTCCACCATAGTGTTTAAATTTTGCTTATATTGGAACATTGTCCGCCTACCACCCACCATCAAACAATTTGCAAAAAGCTTTCCACATCAATGATAATCATACATTGGGTATCTATGTACATTTGGGTGGTCCAAAAAGGTATGGAAAATTTTTGATTAACAACATTTTTTATGCTCCCAACCCCTAGGATTGTTCTATATCAAAAATAAGAAACTAGTATTTTTTTTTTAATCAGATAATATTTATTGGTGCTACCACGCCCCTGAAGTTTCCCATTTATTATACATGGGAAAATAACACTTTTCCTTAAATTTAGTGTAAAAACCTGGAAAATTAATATTTTTTTAACGGGATAACGATGATCCTCTTCAAAAACGGTCATAAAATAATATCTAATCAATTATTAATTAATTTAAAAAAAAAAATTTTTTTTTACATTTACTATTATAATCTATATAAAAAGAAGTGTACATTTCGATTCTCACTCCATAACTCGAGAACGGATCGGCCGATTTATTGACCAATTTTTATTTAGCCGACAAATAGAAGCAAAAACAAGGAAAAACGTTAACTTCGGTGGAACCGAAGTTGAAATACCCGTTACACTAAACTTTTAATATTTTATTTGTTCACTAGGTGCTTATTAAATTTCACGATGAATTTGATCAAATTTGTATGAAGGCTTTATGTAATATTAGCCCGATCTTTACCATATCGATGGAGTTTTGGGACATTAGAATTGATTTTACCAAATTTCATTCAGAAAAAATAAATGTTTTCATACAAAAATTGGAAAATGGGCGGTAAATTTGTATGGGGGCTATACCTAAAAATGGGCGTGGGGTCTTGGTTTTGACCCTGAATGACAAAAGAAATGTTTTTATCCAATTGGGATTAAGTATATTCATAAATAATTACGTATTTTTAAACAAAAAATCGAAAAAAATCGATAAGTTTGTATGGGGGCTATACCTAAAAATGGGCATGGCACTTCTCATTTCCGAACTTAACCTAGTCTTTGCCGACAAAAAGCTTAAGTTTAAAATTTCAGTTCAATATCTTTATATCTTCATCGATTTAAATCGAGCCAATAGCAATGGTTGCAAACAGACGGACAGACGGGTTATAAAAAAACCGAGCAGCGCCGGTCTCTTCTTATTTTTACATTTTTGGTTTCTTTTTTGAAATCCTGTAAAAAATAGTTAATATTTAAAAATGAAATAATAAATGATTGGCAGTTCTTTTATGGACATTTATAAAGAGAAACGTTTCCATTAAATCTACAAAAAAATTATTTTTTTCCCATGTAAAATATATGGGAAACTTCAGAGGATTGACTGCAACATTAAATATTATCTGACTAAAAAAACAAAACATATGTATGTAAGTGTATTCTTATTTTCGACTTAGAACAATCCTAGGGGATGAGCACATACAACTTTTTTTGGACCACCCTAATGTAAATATGTATGAATTTATGTATTTATGTATGCCTAAATATAGCAATGTATGCTACTTTATTTCGTATGACGGGTATTAAAGCTTTGGTCTTACCAAGTTAATGTTTTTTGTTGTTTAGTTTCTATTTCGGTTTTTTTTTTTTTGTTTTTTTTTTTGTATAAAACGCAAAATACGCAATAATTTAAATTAAATTTTATTTTGTTTTTTTTTTTTTTTGCAATGAAAATTTATCTTATTGTTGTTTTGGTTTATTTTTTGCGTTTATTTTTTCGGCGTGATAACAAATGCCACGCCACGAAATAGTTCGAAATAGTATCAGTTCAGTTCGTTGTAATATCAGAAAGAATAATTCATTTGCAAAATTGTGAAATAAAATATTTTAATTTTGATCGATTAAATCGCGTATTTTGCTGTTTAGGCTGATCTATTCGACTTTTAAATGAAAGTAAAATAAAAATGTGCTAAATATTTTATCCATCAACCACCCCTCTGACACCCACATTGAATAAACAAACTGGCTGCTTGCTGACCAATATGACAAGCGAACTACATACATACATATATGCATACATATATACAAATACATCTATCCATACATATGGATGTACATATATACATGCATACAAACGTACATACATACATATGTAACGAATTGTGGAATTTTTTTTTTCAATTCGATTTCATTTGACTTTCGTTCATATTTTTTGAATTGCTGCTACTCTTTCTCTTTTCTTTAAACTTGCGCCAGACTCTCTTGTGTTAGATTTAAGGTTGCCACCGGCCGGCCTTTTAATTACGCCGCCCAGCGTGCGCTTATTTAAATGAATTTATTTAAATAATATTGAAAATAGGCCAATACGATTGTCATTTGTGGTGATTTTTTGTCTTTTTTTTCGTTAGTAACCACGTGCATCGATAGCCTTAAGTAAACGCAGAATTTTTAAAAATACTCTACATATTTCCTACAAAAATCGTTGCCAAAAAAGATAAAGTTCTCTTTTTCTAATATTATTAATTTACTCTCTCTCTCATTGGATGATCATAATTCTCTCTTATGCTCTTTGCCATGATAGTGCTGCCAGATAAAAGCAATTTTAATATTTATTTCACATTGAGTTAATTTATTTTGATTGGATAGAAATGTAAATAAAATGTTTAATAGTAACAAGCTTTTTTAGTTTAGTCAGTTTAAATTTCTTCAATACAGAAATGCGAAATCTTTAATTATTTTAAGTGGGATGCAAATTATGCTTTACAAATATAAGAACCTGTTCACTGATGAATAATAGACTAATCGGCGTCTACTTTCGTTACGGAATGTGATTTGAGTGAAATAATATACAGCAGTATTTTTTTTAGAATAAAAACGAAACAAATGAAAACTCAATATAAAAATTCAAAGTTGAATTCTTGAAAAGAATTGAACCTCAGAAATTTGGCTACAATAGCAACTTCATATCTCGTCTAAGTTGTGCTCCTCAAAAATTCAAATTGGTCCAACACAAACAAATACACCTTTGTAGTTCTCATTTGTCCCATGAAGATAATGCAGATTCTTATAGAATCTTTGACTTTGCTTTTGGTTGATATAGAGGTAGTCACTTAGTTGTCTGGTAACGGATTATGCAAAAAATGTGCATTGCATTATATTTCTTGCTCCATCGAAAGCAATGTTGCCTTATTAAAATGACAGATCAGCTATTTAGCACGATTTTCTTTTTTAGTAAAAAATCATCCGATATGCAAGCAAATCTGCTCTAGCTAACCATTCCATTGTAGACCAGAAGGATACTCCCCTTCCTCACCGCACACGTTAACAAAATTGCAATTAAAGCTTTTCCAAATTTGTAATAGGAGGAATATAATAAAATATAATTACCGGCAAATCGCTCAATTGAATAGTCTGGCAACACCATTCTTCTCTCTCAGCTTTGCTTATGATCGATATGTGTTTTGTCGTTGATATTCATAGCTGTTTTATTGTTGTTACTGTCGCTTCTAATTGTTTTTCTCTTGCTTAGCTTTGTCGCAAATGTTTTCGCGTCTGTCGGTTTTTAGTCGTTCGTCACATGTTCGACGGAGGTGAACGCATCATACGTAGTGTTTTATTATCGTCTTCATATATTCTTCGTTTATAACGGAAAAATAGTTGATAAACTTATAAAGCAAAAACCTTAAAGAGCTAAAAGCTTTTCTTTTGAAAAATTACCAGTGGTCATAGTGTCTGATTGTGAGTGATTATCTATAAAAAATAAAAATAACAACAAAAATACATTATAAATGCACCTACAAAGTGTTAAATGGAAATATTAATTACGTTATTATTCGTTATTTTGTGAAAAAATTGCATTAAAAAAAAAAAAACAAAAACTCAAAAACCAAAAAAATAAACCTGAGAAGAGTGCAGCTAATGTAATCTGAAAGACCGAATACAAAAACAAATTGAAAACTAAGTTGGCAACGAAAAAAATACATTTAAAGTAAGAAACTTTCTTTCAATACATTTATTATATTATTTTATATTTGTCAAATATTTTCTACGCTCGGTCTTAACTTTTGCATATTAGTGGCTTACAATTAGAAGAAGAAGAAAAAAGAAACGAAGACGAAGCTGCAAAGCAAGTAAAATTTTGTCCGCGATTTAATTATTTAAATGAAAAAATAGTGACCGACAAATTTCGTTTTTTTTTTTTTATTTCTAATAAATCAACCAAAATACGAATAAGAAACGTTTATATTACAACGGTAAATCGAATTTAATTGTTTTTGTCGTTTGCCGCGTGTTCTCGTTATTTCATCGTTGTGCTTTATTTTTTCGGTAATTTTTCGCCGAGTCATAGGATTCTAAATGCAAGATTAAAGTGGACAGAAAAAAAAAAATAATAAAAAAAGATAAAACTATACCTACAGTGAAATTTTTTATTTCGTTCGTTGTATTTTCCTTTGCTATTTCCCAAGTTAATTATCGGTGCATGTTCTCAATTGGTTTTCAATCGCACTCAAACAGCTGTTTGTCATAATTTCTTATAAAAGGTAAATGCATCTAAACAATTGCACACATACACATGCATACATATGCATTCGTACACTGTTGTAAGACATAAGTTAAGAACGAAAGTAGAAAAATGCGCTATAAAACAAAAAACAAAACTAAATTTGGTAAAAATTTGCCGTAATTTTTTTCCATTTTTTATTAGTCAGAGTTTTTAATTGTTCTCTTTTTTAACCTTCTCTCTTCCTTTTATTGTGTACTGTAACATGGTGTTGCCTAGGCACTCTTTTGCTTTCAATTAGTTTGGTCCCTATCGTCATCATTATTTAGAGACACAAATGGAACGCGAAGTGAAGCAAAAAAATAAAACGAACTTTGCACTCGTAATATTATTTGAGAAACTAAGTAACCTGCTATTTCTTTCATTCACATAATGCTTGCATTATGAGGTACCACTGATTCATTTGGTATCACCTTCTATAATTGCACCATGTTCTGCAAGATTTTTATATTTCTGGCCAGAAAAAAAAGAGTTTTTTTTATCTTCCTTTTAATGATTTTTCGTTTTTAAATTTTTAAAGTAAATTTTTTAGTTAAAATAAATCACATTTCCGGTATCGACTATATTGGTGACTATTATTACTTTATTTTTTTATTAAATGTCTTCCTTATTATTTTAAAAATCTGAAAAATATTATTTAAAAATTGAGAATGCTAACGACCTAAAAAGAAAAAGAAAAAAAAATTTCAAATACATCTTCCAATAAATACAAATACATCTTCAAATAGATTTTGTAAAAAAAAAATAAACTATTTTCATAATGTGTTATCAATTCTTTGAACAGTAAAAGTAAACTTGAATTTGGCAGAATACAAGTTGTACCATTTTTAATGTAAAATTTTATGCTGATTGTTTTTGTTTCTATTTTTGAAAGGCAAAGATAGATGATCCGCATTAAAATCAGAGTCGATCTAATTTAGGAACACAAAACTCGTAATAAATTGCGACTTAAAAAGCACAAGACAACAAAAAAAAAAATACAAAATCCAAAAGATTTTTTTTTTTTTGAAGTTTCGTTCTTTATCAAATATCAGGCGACGATCTGTCTTAAATAGTAAATGGAATTTTTGTACCAGTCACATACATTTTCTTGTTTTTCTTTCAATAAATATGTATGTAATCAGTCAAACAAAACAGTCCAAGTACGTATGTATTTCTAGTTGTGACTAATGCCAAATTAAAGCAAAAAAAATTAATTTTTGGCGTTCATAATAATATTTCGCACTTAAATGTCATTACATCATCATATCAACGCCGGTAGATTGCGAACCATGTCGACGACATATTTAATTTTTATACCCGGCACACATAGTGCGAACGAGTATATTCAGCTTGTCTGAAAGTTTGTAACGCATTGAAGGAGATGTCGCAGACCCCATAAAGTATTTATATTCTTGATCAGTTCAATAAGACGAGTCGATCTAAGCACGTCTGCCTGTTTGCTGTCTTTCCGTCTGTCTGTTTATTTCAACGCGTTTTACTCGGAGACTACTGGAGATATATAGCTGAAATTTGACACTTAGGCTTTTCTCGGGAACGACCAGGTCAAATAATAAAAGTGCCACGCCCATTTTAAGGTATAGCCCCCATACAAAATGGCCGCCCATTTTCGAATTTTTGAATGAAAATAGGTATTATTTATGCATATATGTATGTATTTCAAATTGGGTAAAATCACTATGTCACGCCCATTTTTAGATATATCCCCATCAAACTTACTGCCCGTGTGATGGGTATTTCAGTTAACGTTCTTCCTTGTTTTTTTTTTAACTTTGTCAATTAATGTATAGAAATGATGGATTTACGTATGAACATTTTAAAGGACCATGTGGTTCTCAATTTTTTTTATGTTTTGTTTAGATAATTATATTTTGTGCTTTATTTTTAAACGTTTAACACAGCAACGTGATCTTTAAGAAAAAGCGGCCAAAAACGAAGAGCAACGCACAGCATTTTAGGCAGAAAGAGAATAATTTATAGATGGGCAACGTATAATCGGCAAGACCTTTTGTGGTAAAATCGGTACTGCGAGACAATAGTACAGCTCCGGAAGAAAAAATATGAAATAACATGGGTAAGGGGAGATAGCCGTAGGAGGGGACAAACAACAACGCATTGACAACGTGTTGAAACAAAATATAAAATACAATAGATTAAAAATGTATAAACCTACAAACGATAAAGAAAAGAGAACTCGCTAATCAACACAAAAAAAAAAAAAAAAAAAACAGCAAACAGATCTAAAAGCGGAAAAGAAACGATTAAAATAATATATTATAAATATGTAGACATGTATGTACGTTTGTATTTATGGATGTGTGGTGCATGTGTGTAACTAATTTTTGCTTTATTGTTTTTAGGACTTTTCTTTATTTTTTCTTTTTAATAAAGTTTTTTATTTTTCTTTTTTTTTCTTTTTCAAAATTTTGCTGCCAACAAACCCAAAACGCAGATCAACAATTTCCTCGTGGTAATGAATGCTGCTTAAGAGAATCTGTAGAGAAAAGAGTACAATCGAGAGAATTATTGTCGCCTTAAAAAAAAAAAAAACAAAAAACAAAAAAATAAAATCTATGATCATAATAAAAACAAAATTTAATGAGAAGTGAAATATAAAAACAAAACTTGAGAAAGATAAAAACAATATTTTGTGATTTAAAATATTTGAAAAACAAAAAAAAAAAAAAAAATATCGTAATAGAAAAAATAAAAAAAAGTACAACGAAAGCTCATTTAATATTAAATAGCAGCAACAACAAGAGCAGCAGCAACAACAACAACTTGGTCTAAAAAAGCTTATAAAAAAATTTGACGTGAAAAAAGTTCTACGAAAATAACAAAAGTATTTTTATGTGAAAAGACAAAAACAACAAAAACCACAACAACAAAAAAAAATACAATAATTGCGCAAATAGATTAAAAAATCGAAAGAAAAAAAAAAAAAAAAAAACAAAAAACCAAAATATAACAAGAATTTCAAAGAAATTAAATTGTGTTCGGGGACTAATTTGTTTTGAGAGTGTGCAAAAAATATTCTTTAGTATATTAAAATAATCAATAAAGATTGTCAAGATTTTCAACTGGAAAAAGAAAAGAATAACAAAAAAACAAAAACAACGATAGAAATAATTTACAGTTACACAATAAAATGGTGAATAATAAACAAAATAAATTAAACCAAACAACACAGCAAATGCAGACAACGGCTAATGTTGTTGCTGCTGTTACTGATGTTGTTGCTACTTCAAATGATATAGCCAAAGGGTCAAAGCGAAAACAACAACAACAACAACAGCAACAGGCAAAGGATAAAGAAATGCAGGAATCAAAAGTGTTATCTACGACGACAACAACAACAACAAGAGCAACTACCACAATATCGAACTCAACTACAACAAAAATGACAACGAGCAGCAAAAGCAGCACAAGTATTGCTCAGAAAAATCAGAAAATTGTTGTTGCTCTTTCAAATAATTGCAACGAAAACAATAACAACAACAGCAGCAGCAGCAGCAAAAAACACAATAAAATTACGACTAACGGAAATAGCAATGATGCAACAACAATAGCAATAAAAAATCAAAATTCAAATTCAAATGCAAATGCAAAAAAAATATGCGTACTAATAACAACAACAAAAATAGTAATCGAAGCCAAAATACTAACGACAACAACAAAAACAACAACAACAGCAATAACAATAAAACGCAAAAGCGAAATGGTGGCAATAAACAAAATAACAATAACAACAACAACAACAAACAGAAAAATAATCAAGAGCAACAACAATCAAAGCTAGATAATCAGTTGATCAGCAATAATCGGAATTCCCAAAGTAATTTGTCCAAAGTAAAAGACGAAATGGTGGTGACTACCATTAACAGTGGAAAAAATATTGCTGATAGTAAGAAAAATAATACAAATTTGAACCATAGCAAAAATAATGGTATTTCCAAAATTATAACGCCTACAGCATGGTCATCTATAGAACCAATGAAAAAATCACCACTAGTAGCAGCATCAGCATCAGGAAATGATATTGATACGAAAACCACCACGAGTAAAATTAATCCAGCAGATTTGTTAACTGCTGCACTTGCAGTACCCTGTGCCAAATGTTCGAAGCCAGCAATCATAACAACAGCAACGATTAGCACATCTTCTACATCCTCATCGGTTGCATCAATATCTTCCAACAGCAGTAGCAGCAGCAATATTAGCATTGGAGGCAGTAGCGGCTCTGAAGGCTTTACTGTGCCCACTGATTTACAAGTGTACTCAGGCAAACAATATCGCAAATCCAAATCTTACGTTGGTACAACACGTTACAGTCTCGACAGACAATCTCTTAACTCGTTTGATGGATCAACAGCCACAAATGTTGCTAGTTCATCGCACAAAGTTGTTGCTGGGCATTTGCAGTACCAAAATAATCAAAATCAATCACAACAGCAGCAGCACCAGCATCATCATCAAATGTATCGACGTTCCTACAGTGATCGTCGTAATTCTTTCGATCGATCTTTTGCGGAACGTAATAAAAACTTTGTACCAATTACACCACCAGCACGTCCAGTTCTTTCATCGTCAAATATTGCGGGTGTTATGTGTGACGCCCAGAAATTGACAATTGTTGAACGTTTTGGCAAAGGTCGCATTTCGTATCCCATAATGCAGGTGAGTCAAGTTCCAAAATATTTTAAACCTGTTTTTTTCTTTTTTGATAATATTTTATCTAAGCTTATTATATGAGTTGATAAAAATTTGTCCATAAATACTGCTTCAGATGCTTAGTTGATGTGACCATCAATTTTCTAAATAATTTGTAACACTTTACGAAATCACCTTCCGACAGATTTTCTGTGAAGAATTTAGCCATAAGTTCCAAGCACAATGATGTGCTTTCCTTAAATAAATCTTTGTAAAAATTAAAATCGAGAATAAATAAGATCTTATTGTGTCCGAAAACGGCAATGCTTATTTCACTTTTCGAGTAGCGTAAATATTCTACATTTAAACTTTTACTTTTTTATACCCTGTACCCAAATCAGCATTGAAAGGAAAGTCGAACTAGCTATGTCTGTCTGTCCGTCCGTCATGCTGTCTGCCGTATGAAAACGATTATCTCGGAGACTATAAGAGGTAGAGCTTTCAAAATTGAAACTTAGACTCTCCTAGGTCAAGTGTGCACTTACAAACGGTTTTTCTAAAACCCCATTTTAAGGGTACCCCCATACAAATCTACCCCAAAATTTTGGGTTTTTGCATGAAAACGTCATTTTAAGAAGTCTAAATTTTGTATAAATTATGCCTTTTATAGTTCCAATGAAATATCCCAATATGGGTAGGACCAAAAAAATTTTAGGTATAGCCCCCATACCAATTTACCCCATTTTCAAATTTTTGTTTGAAAATCCAATACAATAAGGTATATTAAGGTACATTAAGATTGGGTAAAGCGTATCTTGCAGTCGAGCATACAGGACTTCAGCGTTCTTTCTTGTTTTTTTTTTATATCGTGATTAATGTTTCGATCACTTTTCATATAATGTTTTATTGTATCGGGGAATTTATATTTTATTTGTGTGCTTCACCGGAACTCATGTGTACCTCATGCAACTAAATAAATAGCTCGATAAAGTACCTTAAGATTCTTAGTATCGTATTTGTAGAAAGATAGTAAAAAACAAGGAAAATCGGTAACTTCGGTGGAACCGAAGCTAAAATACCCGTTACACCAAACTTTTAATATTTTATATGTTCACTAGGCGCTTAGATTAAATTTCACGATGAATTTGATCAAATTTGTATGGAGGCTTTTTTTAATATTAGCCCGATCTTTCCATATCGATGGAGTTGACATTAGAATTGAATTTACCAATTTTTAATTGAATTCATTCAGAAAAAATAAATGTTTTCATACTAAAATTCGAAAATGGGCGGTAAATTTGTATGGGGGCTTTACTTAAAAATGGGCATGGCATTTTGGTTTTGACACTCGATGAAAAAAGAAACGTTTTTATCCAATCGGGAGCGAGTACATTCATAAATAATTACTATTTTTAAACAAAAAATCTCCGATGCCTCCTTCAATGCGTTACAAACTTTTGGACAAACTGAATAAACCCGGTTACACTATGTGTAACGGGAATAAAAAATACACAATTTATACATTTTTTTTGACCAACTGAATGATTGCTTTATTTGCAATTCTTTTCTGAAACTTGATATTACTAAACTAAATATTGTGTATACGCACTGTGATTACCCTTTGTCTAATTTATTACGTCTTACAGAATCAATAAAATGTCGACACTTTTTTTTTTTTTTTTTTAAAGAAAAGAAAAAAAAAACGAAAAGCATTCACTATGGTGGAGCCGAAGCTTAAATACCTGTCACACATCATTTGACTTATATAATTATACCTGCTACACATAGTGTGGGACAGGTATATTCAGTTTGTCAGAATGATTGTAACGCATTAAAGGAGACGCCGTAGACCCCATAAAGTATATATATATATATATATATATATATTCTTAATCAGCTTGACGAGATGACTCGATCTAGCTCTGTCCGTCTGTCTGTCTGTCTGTTGCTGCGCGATTTATTCGTTCAGTTTTAAAGATATTCGGCTAAAATTTTAAACTTAAGGTTTTCTAGGTGCTGGGTGCTGTTAAAATCAATGTGCCACGGCTACTTTTAGGTATAGCTCCCATTAGGACTGTGTGATTAACCGATTAATCAAGGAACAATCGATTGTTTTTTATAATCAAGGATATCAAGACAATTGATTAATCAACAATCAAAAATCAAGTAGTTGATAGAGGTCAATAGTCTCGGCACTGATTACGGTCTTCACTTATTACATTTTTGAATTGGAAACCAAGATGATAAAATATAAAAATATTGTAAACTTATATCAAAAAATACTTTGTGATAATCATGATTAATCAGCAACAAATCAATTATTTCCAACATTTACACAGCCCTAGTTCCCATACATACAAGAAAAGTTTTTTTAGTTCTTTATTTTGAAATTTAAAGTTCTTTCACTAGTTCTTCATTTTAAAATTTGCGGTTCGATATCCGAACCATTTTTAATTTAAAGATTTTGTCCATAAAGCTCTATAAAGTATTTTTTTTCTTATAAGAACTGATGTATTATGGTATGTTGTATCTTTAAATGAAAGCTATTCCTAAATTGGTTTTCACATACAAAGTATGCAGGACCTAAAAATCAATTTAGGATGTCCAATATCTTTAAAACCGAAACAAAAGACAGACGGACGTACGGACAGACGGACAGATAGACAGACTGACATAGCTTGGCTGACTCATATCATCAAGCTGATCAAGAAAATATATATTTTATAGGGTAGCGAGTCTTCTTTATGCGTTACAAACTTTCCGACAAACTGAATACACCTGCTTCACACTATGTGTGACAGGTATATTATAATAACAGCGGAACCTTGAATCGACTTTATATACTAAAACTATATAAAATAACCAAATTAATTTAGAAGAAAAAAAAAACACTTTTTACGTCGATGACGACGGCTTTTATGTTAATGAAGAATATCTGCCGATATTAATGCCCAAAATTTGCATTTATAGAAACATGTGAAACATTTTATGTTGCTTAAAAAAAAAATGATAAAAAACCGAAAGTGGTTTAATTAGCATTGGTTATTTTTTTAACTGACGACGACTTCTAGCCAAATGCGTTTCTGTCATATTATCCGGCTTTCTGCTAAACTGGTTATAAATTAATTCTAACGCACAAACGACGAACAAAAGCTTCAATATATTAAAAAACAAACTATTCAGTTGTTTATTTAGAAAATCTAAAAAAGTGAAACTTGTATTTTTTTTTGTTACCCAAGAGGCAATGGCGACGACCTCTGTGAGGAGTCAAATCTTATTTATAACTCTAAACATTTGAGAAATCGTCCCGGCTTAGAAATTTAATTTGTGTATACAGAATTGATTTAGTAAAGATATTCCCATGCAAACTTAACTCCCATTTCCAAATTTTTGGAAAGAAATAAATGTGTGTGTCTACATTATTGCCTTCAAGTTTAAATTCACTTGAATTTTGATGTGAACACCTCGGTTGTGTCCAAATTTAAGTGAATGGATTATAGAACCCCACACGCTCCCTTACGATAATCTTTTTTTCATTTCATGAAAGTTCGTTTGTTTTACTATATCTAAGCAGATTATTTCCTTTTTTAAAGTGTATTTTCTTGATCAAAGTTGAACGCAGAGTCGATTTAGCTATATCCCTATGTCTGTCCGTCCTGCTGTTTTATGTCTTTATTTTTATCTTTTTTTGATTATATAAATCATCAAAAGTGCAATGACTCACTGGAACTACTTATCCAAACAGTTCTGAAATCGGGTTCAACTTTTAAAATTATGTTTTATTACCCAAGCAATTTATTACTTTTCACAATGCAAAAACTTATGAAACTTCCCAATTTTTTACTTCCACAACAAATCAACAAAATTCAATGTTTAAACAAATGTTTTATAATTTCCAAAAAAAAAAAAGGTAAATACATTTATTAACCTTCAATATTTTTCAAGCTTAAAAATAAAAACATATTTGTTTATATATTTCTTATTGTTCTCAAAATCATTTCATATTCAAATTGGCCTCCTTATTTTGGGTCTTATGTTTGGTTTGTTGTTCTCGGATTGTTAAATTTTTAAACAATCTTGCAAATCACAGACCGCTAAAAAACACTTGTTTACACAATTAAATATTGCAGATTGTAGCTTAGTAAAGTCATTTGCTATAGAGCGTTTCATAGCTTTCTTAGGGGGTCCATGACATTAGAATAATAATAATAATAAGCAGAAGGAGGCATTACAGACCTCATATTACTATAATAATTCTTCATTAGCATTGACAACTGAGTTTTAATAGCTATGACTCCGTCTGTCCGTTGTTCCATACGTCCATTCTGCAGTCCTCTGCAATCTAAAGACTTTTAATTTAGTATATATCTTTCAATTTAGTTTTAATATAGACACTATGGATAAAGGGTATAATCAAGGTAGAAACTAGAGATGGGCGCAGGATAAAAAATATCGTGCGGTTCCTATATTTCTTCAGAATTTTTATACCCGCCACATAGTGTGTTGGGTATTATCATGCATCGGAGGCCCCATAAAGTATATATTATTGATCAGCTCGACGAGACGAATCGACATAGCCATGGCCATCTGTCCGTCTGTTCGTCTGTCTGTTTTTCTCGTTTAAATGATAACGACCTGCAATTTTAAACTTAAGCGTTTTTTGATGCTAGGCAGTTTGTATGTGAGAAACAAGGTGCCAAGCCCAAACATACTTACCACTTTTTTTTCGATTTTTTGTGAAATGTTATTATTTATGAATGTACTCACTCCAATCTGTGTAAAACCATTTCTTCTATCATCCTATGAATATACTACGGATATGACAAGGATCGGACCACTACAACGTACAGACCCCATAAAAACTCAATTTCCACGTCATTGCTGATCATACATAAACGAATTAAAGGCTCGTGTGGCTGGTAATTAGGCTTTGATTCTACTGAAGTAACGTTTTTCCCTGTTTAAATAAATGTTATCATTATATTTTGAAATAGTGGTACAGATATATCTTTCCTTTACAGTTCCTTTTGCGTTTTGCATTAATTTGAGCATTGCGCAAACAGTAACCAGAAACTGAGTTCCTTAAAATGGGGATTTCAAAAACGGTGGTTTTCGTCTATTTAGTGTTGAAAGCTCCTCAACCCTAGGCAATTTACATATTTTAACCAAAGTTCCACGATCCTTTATTGTTTTTATACCCATAAATCTAGCCATATCCGTTTGTCTATTGCGAGGCGATTCTTTTGATCAGTTGAACTGAAACTCGAAACTTGCGCTCTTCTCGGTCCTAGATAGTTTGTATGTTGAAATCGGAATGCCACGTCCACACTTTCGTGTTTTTGTATGAAAATATCTGTAAGATAGGTACAGGGTGCTAAGAAAATTGATGAAATATTTAAACATCAAATCTAGTATCAAAGTAAGAATAAAAAAAAAGAGAGTAGATTGTGATTTTTTTTTCTAATTTAATTGTGAATATTGAAAACAAAGAATGTTTTGTCATCGTAAAAATAAAAAATATAGTTAAAGTTAAATTTGCACTCAAGCATTGATATATTGCACTACATTTCGTTAGAAATATTTTATTCAGCCTATCTTTGATGATAAGACAGTCCCGCTTTCAAACGGTTAAATATATATAAATGGCTTACGTCAAACGCTTCAAACTTTCCTCTCCAGACCTTGGCAGTAGCACTGACTGTTTTTTTTTTTTTTTTTTTATTATTTTTCTATTCTGGCTCATATCGGTAAGTGTGTATACGTGTATAAATCAAATATTTTCTTTTTTTTTTTTTTATACTTAGACTAAATAATGCTGTGAGAGTGCCGTGCCGCCTGTGTCTAAATAAAAACAACAACTCTTTGTTCGACGATAATGAAATATTTTCAGGTGTTCTATCGCATTTGTCTATTATATTTTTTTAAGTATGAGCGGAAGATATTATTTACATTTGCTGATATATAGTTTTAATAAGAAATTATTAAAGAAAGCGTTAGAGATTCTATATAGTAAAGTAATCTTTGAGAACTTCACTACATTGCTCCATCTTATTGAGTTCTCAGAAGCCATTAAAAATGGATTGTGCAATTAAATACGGATATTTTTTAACAAGTTTACGGATATTTTTAAACAATCCGAAATACTCGGCTGGCTTAAAATTTTGTTGAGATTTTTATGGAAATTTGATTCAAATAATTCTTTACCCATGTACACGAATGTACAAAGGATAAAGGAAAACAAAGTGAGTATATAGTATTTCGCAAAATAGTCTATGTTTCCTCCTGCAATGTTTAATAGTTTCTATAAATTCAACATCTACTACTCTGGATGGTTAAAATAATTTGAACTTAATTTTGAAACAGCAAATGAAAGTTAATCAGCCATTCTCCCTTTAAAATCATTGTTATTCGCAATGACTACAATGGGACTACACAAAGTAAAAAATTTAAATTCCTAGATTGATTCCTAGATTTGGTCTAATAATGCAAAGTTTTCATGATCTCTAAAAATTTACTACACAGTCACTTTTTTGAAGTTTGTCAGTAGAAACTGTTGAGAGTTTTAAACTTCACAATTATAATATATGCAAAGACTTGCTATATAAATTGTATTCTCAAATTTCTGCTTAATGCAATATATGAGTCATTCTTTTCCAACAGAAGGCAACTTCTCTACCACTTTCTCCAGGAGCAAAGTGAGATTCGGTTTAAAAAAATTTTTTTGTCTGGCCCAGAAGTTTGATTATTATTTTGGGATCGTTGAATTCGATTTAGGTAGTCATTTTATTCCATTAGGAGCTAGCTTTGACCAAGACAGCTGTAGAAATGTAAGGTGGGCTACTGGACACCTCATTTGTAGCAGGCTGAGACAAGATTAAATACTATTTGCAAACTCTTCCTCGAATCAAGGGAATACGCGGCTACGCTGATTCCCAATCAATTCTTGCATTTGCCAGAAACGCAGCAATATTA
The DNA here is from genome assembly GCA_018903435.1 of Leucophenga varia. Classification (NCBI taxonomy): domain Eukaryota; kingdom Metazoa; phylum Arthropoda; class Insecta; order Diptera; family Drosophilidae; genus Leucophenga; species Leucophenga varia. The sequence continues at coordinate 363,433 of JAEIFJ010001799.1, forward strand.
AAAGATTATAATAACTTTTGAACGGTCAACAAGCATCAATGGCCAACTATTGTCCCTTTTGACCTACATCGTTATTCTTAAGCCTGCAAAGTGTTTGTTGCAATTATCCGAGCTTACATATATTGAAATTCCAGTGCGATGAAATGAAGTGATAAATAAAACGTTTATACAAAAAGGTAACAAACATTACTTTTTTTTATATTTTTTAAAAAATATTCACAGATTGCTAGCTTATGAAGTCTTTTTATGATTGTTTCATATTCCTGATCTTTTTTTTGTGAACACAGCAGTACATATGTATGTAATTGGTTTTGCTAAATTACAATTTCACACTAAGGGTCGCCTAGAAAAAAACCATAAATATTGTCTTTAAGAAACCAACAATGCACTGTGGACCAGGTTACGATTAAAACTGGTTTTTAGGGTCGCTGATTATGAATCTGACATCAAATTTTAAAAAATTCAAAATGGCGGACTCAATATGGTGGACGATATATACCTCTGGAATATGTATAAACTTTTTAAATATGAAACCCTGAGTAACAAGATTCTAGCTAATCAGATAGATTTGAAAAATAATATCGGCTGCCATATTGAGTCCACCATTTTGAATTTTTAAAATTTAATGTTGAATTGTAATCGGCGGCCACGAAAACTCAAAAGTAACAAGTTTCAAACCAATATGTTAATATTTTTAATTTGGGCCAGTTTTCATCGCATCCTAGCCCACAGTGCAATGTTAGAGAATGCACTACTAAAATCTACTAAAATCTAAAAAAGCGGGGGCCATCAATGGTACAATGAAAAACGGACTTCGAATTGGGTTTTTTATTTACCCGATTTATGCCAAACAAACAAAAAAATCATTTTAAACCATTCGCCTAAAATTATGCTATACAAAACGAATCTAATTTATTTAAAAGCTCAACTTAAGAATAAAATAAATTGAAGTATACTGTTGCAAGTCACTAAAATAAAAATACAATTTTCTAATTCTTTTTTTTTTTTTTTGCCATTCAAACTTTCGAGTCACGAAATAATCAGGGGTGACACCGAAATCTCAGAGATTTGGTGTAAGTGTTTTGGTGTCAATTCTCACAAATTTACACCATTTTAGGGATACTTTGAGTGTTTTTTTATCTTCTTATTCTATACAAAAATCAAAAAACCTTACAACTTTATTTAAAATGAAATACTCAAAACTCTAGTGGAAGTATTTTCAGTGTCACCCCTGAATGTTTTGTTTTTAAGTTATAAAACAATTTGAGTCGAGTGAATTTTTTTGAGATGAGAAATTTTTGTGTTATATTTGTAAATTTATAAAAGTACCAATTTAATTAAACGAAATGATGGGTACAAAGAAGAGTTACATCGGTTTTCAATGTAAAACCTAAGTGATCCTATTGGACGCTGTTCGCGATAATGCATGATCCTTCAAAGAGATCATGTACCATGATGCTGACGCCTGTTGCCAAGCGTTAACATTTCAAAATAATTAAATCTATAAATATGAATGACGAATCTATTTCCCATGTCTACACCCGCCTAATTCGCTCGTTTGTTTCTAAATGTTTTTGTCCGTTGGTCCATCCGTGTGGCTATTGTGATAACGTGACGTGATGACATGAAGCATTGCGATGTTATTCAAAAAACTGATAATTCTTAAATCTGATTTAGTATGTACGAGTATACTTCACTACAGTTAATAATATGACAGATTTGAGTGTGTTTGAAACATTCGAAGTTTATAATTGCTTCTATTTGCGTGCACATAACTTTGATAACAGAAAATATTGAGTATAAAAATTTATTTAATAATCTTCATAAAAAAAAATGTATATACTGTAGAAATATAAAAAATATAAAAAAAATAAATTCAAATAGAAACATGATAACTTTGAGTTATAAAATGTATTTTAATTTCATATCAAGTGCAGCAAAGATTATTAATAAATTTATTTTAATTTTGAAATTATAATAGTAACGACAGATTGCAGGATGCGTCAACGATTCTAAAGAGAAAATAGTTTATTTTTGATCCTTCATATATCTTGTATCTTTTTGTTAAACATTTTGCATTTAATTCGTTTCGTGAACGCAAGCAGATCCGTTGTCAAAAGAGCGTTGGGTATGCCTTTTTTTTATTTCGAATTTTAAAATTAAAGAACAACTTGATTTTAAATTTGGTTTGTTTTCAAAATTATATCTCTTAGATTATCCCGGATCCTCATGAGATACAGCATATTAAATTATTTCTCTTATTGCATTTTAAGATGTAGTTCGCATACAAATCTTCGCCTAATTTTCGAAACTTTGTATATATATATGTTATATATATATCTAGATATATTCTTGATCAGGTTGACGAGATAAGTCGATCTAGCTCTGTCCGTCTGTCAGTTTTCGATCAATTTTTATGATATTTTGCTGAAATTTCAAACTTAGACTTTTCTAGATCATCTGTACTTTGTATGTAAAATTCAATGTTCAATTCAGTTATTATATGAAAAAAATATTTATAGAGGTAATGGCTTCAAATATCATACAAATGCTTCTTATATTAAGTCATATCATCAGTTTAAAATTAGTTGATATCGGAACACGAATTTCAAAACTTTTAAGATTATTATACCCGTTACACATAGTGTTAATAATGTTTTTAAGATATTGGAAGGACATTTTAAACTTAAGCTTTTCTTGCTTCTAGGCAGTTTGTATGTCAGAATCAAGGTGCCAGACCCATTTTTACTGCCCATTTTAGAGTTTTTGTATGAAAACATTTATTTTTTCTGTATGAATCCAATTAAAATTTGGTAAAATCAATTCCAAGTAAACACTATCGATATGGTAAGGATCGGGCTAATATTTCAAAAAAGCCTTAATACAAATTAGACCAAATTCATCGTGAAATTTACTCTAAGCACTTGGGGAACGTATCTATATATCTATATATATATATGAATATAAAAATGAATATCTGTGCATTAACAACGCTAAAACTCGAGAATGACTCGACCGATTTGAACTTTTTTTTTTTTTTTGTTTTGTTGCTCTCATTATATATGTGGTCAGAAATTAAAAAAATTTGGAACATTTTGACCCGGAGCCTAATGGGGGCCTTTGAAACCGGAAAAGCCATAGAGACTTGAAACAGGGCTCATTTGAAAGATGGTTAAAAAACATTTTTGGCGTTTAAGTTGTTCAAGGGAATTTTCGGAGTTTGGACCTGGGACCCATATGGGGACCCAATATAGATTTTTTGATCAATTTTTTTTTATTACAATTGAGCACTTAGACGGGATTTTAGAAAAATTTGACCCGGGCCTAAGGGGCATTAAAAAAAAAAGTCATACATTTGAATTGAATAGACATAGAGACTTAAAACTGGGCGCATTTGAATGATGGTTAGTCGTGTTTAGGGGATTTCCAAAATTTGAACCCCACATTTTTTGAACCTGCTATATGTATATAAAATTGTCGTTTCACAGTGTTTGTAACAAAACTGTGTATATTAGGTAGGTCTGAGAATAGGACATTAACTATTTTTCATAACCCTAAGTGGTGTGGTGGGCGTGTCCTCCATAGAATCGATCATAAATTCATTGATTTTTTTCGAAACAACTCAACCGATTTCAATGAAATTTTTTAAGACGTGTATTTTTTGGTATGTGTCGGTTTTGAAAAATAGGCGGTTGGCGTGGTCCCCCTAGAATCAATACTAAAATAATTGAACAAGAGAAATGAAATTCGGTACACGTGTTACTACACCGTGAAATGGACGTGTCACGAACCAAACAAAAATTCGTAATATTTTTAAAAAAATTAAAGTTGGTATATAAACATGACCCGAGTAAGACCGGGTAGTTCAGATAGTAAACTATTAAAAGTGTTGTGTAACAGGCATTTCAGCTTCGGTTCCACCGAAGTTATCGTTTTTATTACTTATTCTAAACGCACCAGATTACTTAGGTTTATTTCGGATTATTTCAAAACACAGTTCCCAGATTGTGTAATTTATGTTATTTCTTTGTATAATAGTCCTTGTCCTGACTAACTGGTTGACTTATTCTTTATGTTTGTACACTATGAACTGTAAATGTTATTGTTTTAAAAATTTTACAATCCATGAATGATGTATTTGAGTACAAAAGACAGATTTTGATTAATTTTAACCTTTTGTCTAATTGGACATTTTGCGTCCAGGTCTCAAGGACTCAGCTTTTAGACTCTGGCAAATAAAGTGCATAAAAATTGGACCTTCACATCGAGTTCGCCTCGCATAGTGTAAAGTTAAACGTATTTTAATACAACTTAAATGTTACAGATATTTTGAAATCAAATATAGTATTTGAAATATTGTATAAAATTTATTAAAATTTTCAGATAAGATTTTATAATTTCAAAAGAGACAAATATTTAAAACAACTTTTTTTTGTTTAATCGCAAAAGTGTTTTTAGCGAATAAATTTTTTTTTAGATTCGTTTTTTGTATTTTATTAAGCTGCATTTTTAAAGTCAACGAACCTTACGGATTGCATTTTTTTTTTACGTAACAACTGATAAATTGAAACCGTTTTTTTAGCCTACTGCTGCCTCGAACTGAACTGTTGTCGAAGTTTGCAGTTTGCCGTTTGCCAATGGCGTTGTAAAATATGTTTCAATGTGTTTGCTGTGTTTGCTTGTTGTTGTTGTTTTTGGTATTTTATAGAAAGATATATAGATACATACTATATGCAATCCGTATATATGTACATTAGGGTGGTCCAAAAAAATGTTTTATGTTCCCACCCTCTAGGATTGTTCTATATGAAAAAAAAGAATAATATGAAAATAAGAAAATAAGTAGCCCCTGAAGTTTCCCATGTATTTTACATGGAAAAAATCAATTTTTCGTTGATTTAATGTAGAAACCTGGAAAATATTTTTTTTTTTTGCAAGATATCAATGTTTCTTCATAAATGGCCATAGAAGTACCAGGGCCGTGCACAGGGTTTGATCATGGTGGAGGGGATTTTAGATTTTAAAAAAAGAAACTATACAAAGAAAATGGTATACTATGAAGTTCATAGTTTACTATGTACATATTAAGAGTTATTATGTTCTTCATATGTTTCAGTATGTTCTGTTATTTTTTTTTCATAGCTGTTTATAGTTTATAGTGGTCTAAGGGCCCCCACCTCCCGGTGGGGGCTTAGACCACCAGAAAAAGAAAGAAAAAGTGTTGTTTGTTCAGGTAATTGGCGGCACCATTAAATATTATCTGATTAAAAAAAAAAAACAAAATACGGATCTTCATATTTTCGATATAGAACAATCCTAGATGCTGGGCGTATAAACATTTTGTTAAAAACGATTTTATTTTTCATTAATTTTTTATAGGACCACCCTAATGTACATACATACACATACTACATACATATATAACATAGTATATAAATTTGTGCCGTTTCTTTGTTCAATCGAATGCTAAAAAATGCATTCGCCTTTCAAATTTTTGTAAAATAAAGTGCAGCGACCACGATTGTCTGTCGACTGATCTAAGTTTGACTGCCTTTTTGACGCTGAACGCAACGCAGTTTGCAAGCGGCGAGAAGGCCACGATTTTACAAATTGCCATTTTTTGCTAGTTAATAATTTTTAGTACTTTTTAATTTTGATGATGTTGTTGTTGTTGCTGTTGTTTTTGTTGTTATTATTTCTGAAAGTAATTAATGTGATTTACTTAGACACTTTGTGAACGCTTCTGTATAGGCCCGAACGCGCATGTTTTTGGCGTTTGCGGCGTAGGCTTCAAATCGACGAGTTATTCAGTTAATCAAATTAAAATTCAATAGAAACAACGGCGACAATAACGCAATTCTCTTTTTATTTTTATTAGCTTATCCTGCTTGAACTTTTACTTATCGTAACGCAATGAAGTGAGATACTTTGCTGTTTGTGTTCGTCCATTGGTATTTAAATTATCAAAGACATTGTATAACATGTTAGCTTACGGCTCAGCAAACAAACAAACAAACAAACAAGCTGCTTTGTTAACTTTGTTCTTTGCCTCTGTAATTTGACATTTAGCTCAGAGTCATAGTTTCAATAATTCATGCTGAATAATTTGTTGCTTCTCCACTCTCCAACACGTTTTTCTTTTTTTTTTTTTTTTGAAGTAGTTACACGATACACAGTTTTGTAGAACTCTTTTACTTATGTTATACCCTACATACCCGCAACACTATGTAGGGTATTATGTAGTTGTGCATTGCTGTCTAGTTTCAATTGGATTATTATTTAATGAGAGCGCTTATCAGTTTCTATTAGCTATCATTTTTTTGTCAGATAGTTCGTTTAGTTGTAAATTTAATTCATTCACTTTTTTTGTCTGCCATGCATAGATGTGATACTATCTGATCGGTGAGTTATTGACCTTCAACTAAATAGATTTCGACTGCACTTAACATGAAAAAAAATACTAAGTTTTCACGACAGTTTCTTCTAAGTTCAATGATCGGATTACGAACCGATAAGAGAAATCGAGTTATCGAAGTTATCGCCTACTTTAGACGCAACTAAAACTATTATTCCATTATACAATAGCATTTTTAAAGTTTAAATAAAATATGAAAAAAATATGTAGGGGAAAGATAGGAGTTTTAAAGCACGCTTTGTTTGGGAATCAAAACTAACACAAAGATCAAATCTATTGAATTGTCTTGGCTCCAAAATATATTAAAATTCACCTCATGATTGAAAGATTTGCATTAAAAAGTGCGATTTGCTCAGTTATTCCGATTCACAATTCCAATAGACGAGCACATTTCAAATGAGATACGAAACAAGTGTATTATGGGGACGACTGCTAGTACAAAACTGAGATATTAGGTAAAAAAATGTTGACAATAGGTAACAGCTATCGAAAACCCATGCGTAAGAACTCCCCACTTTCTGCTACAATTTAGAATTTCCATAACGTATTAGGTTGTTCAATAAGTAATGTCTTACCTGTGGTCGAATTTCGACGCTTTATTTAACAAACTTAAAATTATCCAATTTAAATATGCACCGTTTTGTTCGCAAACTTATTGCCATTTAAAAGGCAACTTCATTATGCCCCCTTACAAAACCCCCCTCCCTATTTGCAAAAAACTCAGACAACCAGTTTTCGCAAGCCTTTTTTGAGGCCAACGTAGTACAACCAAGAGCGTTTTGCAGGCCCGGATAAGATGGTAATCACTTGTTGCCAGGTCCGAATTATATGGTGGGTGCGATAGGACATCCCATCCGAGCTCCCGTAGCTTCTTGCGGGTCATCAAAGATGTGTGAGGCCGAGCGTTGTCCTGGTGGAACACTACACCCTTCCTGTTGGCCAATTCTGGCCGCTTCTGGTCAATCGACTGCTTCAAACGGTCGAGTTGCTCGCAGTAGATGATCGAATTAAGCGTCTGGCCATAGTTGAGCAGCTCATAGTGGATGATTCCTTTCCAATCCCACCACACACACAGCAAAACCTTCCTGGCCGTCAATCTGGACTTGGCGATGGTTTGGGTCGGCTCGCCGCGCTTCAATCACGATCTTTTACGCTGGACGTTATCGTAAGTGATCCACTTTTCATCTTCAGTCACCATCCGATTTAAAAATGGGTCGAGGTTGTTTCGTTTCAGCAGCGTATTACAAGCGTTTATGCGATCCAAAAGATTTTTTTGCGTTAATTCGTGTGGCACCCAAACATCTAGCTTTTTTTGAAATCCAATCTTCTGAAAATGGTTCCAAATGGTTGTATGTCTTATACCCAGTTCATGACCAATCGAACGAGTGCTAACATGCCGGTCCACTTGGATGATTTCGACTACTTTATCGATTTCCACTACACCAGAACGAAATCGATTGAACCAACTCTGTGCTGTGCGAATCGTTGCAGCATCGGGCCCATAAACTTCACAAATTGTTTCGGGCACCTTCGTTGGATTTATACCTCTCAGGTAGTAAAAACTTAAAATATGGCGAATTTCTTGCTTGGTGGACTCCATCTTTGGCGGGCTATAACTTGAGACTGACCCGATGCGATTAGTACAACCTATGATATGTTAAAGAGTCGCCATCTATTGAAAAAATACGACATTACTTATTGAACAACCCAATATGTTCTAATAAGGAACGTCTTGAGAATTGTCGTTTGTTAATATCGAAAGGAGATGGTTTCTTCTCATCTACGCATTCACTTTCTGCAGCACATTTTTATATAAATAATATTTCATCAATGTCAGTACTAAGCTTTAATTTTAAACGAAATTTGGTCTTATTATGATAAAATGGTATCTGCGTACCGTGTAAAGGCGGGCAAGTATAAAACAAGAGACTCAGTTTGAGGGTAAATGCATCTAAAGAGGTTCGAAGCAGTATCGTTCCCACAACCGAAAACCAGCAAAAATAAAAAAATTGAAAAGACAGTAGATATATAAACAAAACGACTAGAAGAAACAGTAATATTCTAGCTGTCAGACACAGATGTGAAAATCTACCCGTGGATAATTTCACTGGGATACTGAATCAGGGAAATAAACTAAATTGAAAAAGGTTGGACAAAACATGTAACCAGCGACATCTACTATATTGGCCATGAATGTGAACTTTGTGGTTGGTAGGAAGCTGCAATATGTAAATTTGACTCCTGGTTTGCACCTAGAGTCTTATGTGTACTCGCAACGTTATTTGATGAAAACGATATAAAAAAATAAATTTCTGTAATAGCTGACCCATTTAAAAGTTATCACGTCTTGGACAATCTGTGATGTTGGAGAATTTCAACTTCGACTTTGATGTTGTAGAAAATTACGTACCCAGTCGTTTCAAAAACTAATCGATTTGGCATATTTTAAACCGAGGTTCAGTATAGGGCATTCATTATCTAGTTGAATTTTATTATTAATTTTTTTTTTTTGCAAAATTCTTTGACGTTATCAATAAAAAGAAGAACAAAATCTTTGTTGTTTTTTATTTATTTCTAGGAACTATTTCTCGAGTTCGATAAAAATGAAAATGAAAACCAATCTATCTTTAGTTCCAACGAAAAAAACGTAATTAAATATCTGTAATAAATTTCGAGAGTGTAAAATGTCTTAGTATAGTGCCGAAAAAAAAAAAATTCTACAAATGCTTCAGTCATGGATGCATGACTTTGAAATACCCTGCCTCTCATCTCATGTTATGATATATGGACTCGTATTGTGCACATAGTACAAATTAGTAAGCCCATTAACGGATAAATATTTATATTCTTCACCGGTTTAGTTAAGCCGTCGATTATTAATTTATTTTATTTATTATTTAACATACTCGTACATTTTTATTTTCTCGCATATACCTGTCTTTCCGCTTATAGAGTAGGGTATAATACTAAACAGAAATTAAGTTTTGCCAAATATATAGTTAAAAATTTAACAAGTCACTTCCGCTAATTAAGAACCATTCGATACTACATGTATTTTGTTTATATTTTGAAGTATTCCAATGAATTGTACTTCATTTAATAACAAAAACAAAAAAAAAAAACAAAAAAACAAAAAAAAAATGTATATATTAACATCGTAGAAAGGTTATTTTTTTTGTGTCTAACATTGAAAATATGAAAACAATTATAAACAATTTCGGTATTTATTTCTCTCTGCTCTTTAGGTTAATGATAGATAAAATTCTTTTTGGTTGTCAACTAAAAATTTTTGTTACATTTCAATAGTTAACAGCTTACGATAGGAACACATATAAAAATTTTTTATCCATGTTTTGATGATGAATCTACGCATTTTTGTAACCGGACGGACAGTGTTCTCTTGGCAATTGTTTCTTATAAAAATATAAATATTTTTATGGATTTCTGTTTAACGTTTTGTGAAAGGTGGTTTTACTACAGATTGACGTTTAGTGTCATTAGGGCTGTTGATATTTTCATTATTTTAATTGTAATACAACTGTCATGGAGAAGACAGAAGATATAACCGGAGGGGAGGAGGGACATCACTATTTTTTACTTTTAAATTGGAGACCATCGTTTGGAGAATATATGCGACAAAATCCTTATACAGGTGAGTCGATAAAAATTTCAGTTAGAATAGAATAACTATTTAAATAATGGTCCATACAAAAGTTAATATTTTTTTAAAACAAGATTTTGTATGGGAAATCCAAAACTGTGTGCACTATATTTTTACCCCCCCCACATATAAAGGGTAGATTTAGTTTGAAAATTTTGAAGAACATAGAACTTTGAGATGTATAATATAAATATCTGCTCGATTGAAAAAATTAATGTCTGTCTGTCTGTTGTTTATTTCTATCGCTATTTTTTTGATGAAGATATATAGATATTACGCCGAAATTTGGAACTTAAGCTTTTCTCAGCAACGACTACTTTGTATGTTAAAACCAGTTGCCCGCCCATTTTTAGGTGTAGCCCCATACAAACTTAGCATAAAAAATTTTGGAGAATTTGTATTAAAATAGGTATTATTTATGCATGTATCCACTCCAAATAGGGTTAAAACTCTTCTTATGATATCCAAAAACAAATCCAAATAATAGGAATAGCCCCAATACAAATTTACCGCAGCTTTTCGAATTTTGTTTTAGGACCATTATTTATGAATATATTCACTAAAAAAATAAAATTAAAAAAAAAAAAAATATCAAAAACAAAGTACCCCCTTGCCCCCACACAAATTTCCCCCATTCATTTGAATAAAAATTGTATTTATGAATTTATTTACTCAAATTGGGTAAAAAAACTTTTTTCAATTCCAAAAATCAAGATGCCACGCCATTTTTGTATAGCCCCCATACAAACTTACATTTTTTTATTCGAAAAATCCATTTTTCGTCTATATATTTATAAATGTATATAAGCCACTATGATCACACATAAACTATTCAAAGATTCGTGTGGCGGGTATTTATGCTTCGGTTCCACCGAAATAAAGTTCCTTCATTTTATTAATGTGTTTTACCCCGTTGTGGGTCTCCAGTAAAAAAGTAGAAAGTAAGTAGTCGTTCAGTCTTTCGGTTAACCAGCTACCCCATTAGCGAATAACTATCTACGTCAATTATTGTATGAAGGATATTTAAACTTAGGTTTTATCAAAGTTAAATGTTTTCCTTGTGTTTCGTTTTTTTTTTAATGAAAAAGTTATTATTTTTACATGCTTCTTTGTTTAAAATGATATCGCGATTGATGATTTTAGAATGCGGATACAGCTAAAATGTGCTTAAGTATTTAAGCGCCGTTCTCGGAGTTCCGTCTGATTCGTTTCGGTTGAGACGCTATTTCGGTGACTTAAAAAAAAAAACATAATACTTTGTTAAATTCAAGAGAAATAAATGATTTCAAATTATTTGAGTAACGCTATTGTAGTATTTTTTTAGAGTAGCTTAGACTCTGCATTTGTGTTTGTGTCTAATCGTTTTTTATTTTTTTTTATTTCTAAAGTAAATCGAAGTTGAGATATTGCCTTCAGCAAGGTCGTTTAACATGGTGCATTTGTTTTTGTGTTTTATTCAAGTGACTGACTGACTGACTAACTGACTGAATGAATGACTGGCAAAATGAATGTAATTGTAGGATTGATGGGAGGGAGACAGGTGAAGTTACTGAGCGTTATAATTTCTCAAAACAATAATTTGGAATGTGCTAACTTTCAACAAAGCTCCCATGTCTGTCAGTCTGTCAGTCTGCCTTCTGTATGATTTTAATTTCTATGACAATTTGTGTTGATTTTATTGACAATCAAAAGCAATTAAAATTGTGCTTTTCGTTATTTTTACGAATGAAATGTTTTATATTTTGCATGGATAAAATCTTAACTTTTTTTGTTTAGCAAATTTTTAACAAAAGAGGTACCTAAATATATAATTAGTCACATGTGGAACTAGTTCTAATTGTAAGAGAACCCAAAAAAAAAAAATTGTTCACATCAAAGCTTTGGGTGATCTGATCTAAACCAAATTTAAATATTATGTTAGGAGTAAAAAGTAGAGTAAAATCAAGGAAACGAGTCACAATAAGCTTCAAGCAGTCACAGAATGGATGAAAATGGCGATAAGAAACAAAATTGATTCTCGATTCGTATACATTGCAAGCCTCCAAAATTGCAAAAATTAAAATCCTGCCTGATTATTTTCCCAAGATAATGTAGAGTCAAATTTTCGGGTTTAAATTTTATGGCTAAAAAAAACTAAAGATCAAATAGCTGAAAAGTGTTATAGTAGGGCTTGTAAGTCTGGTCCAGTAAAAAAAAAACTAAATATTCGGAATTCGAAGATCACTTGCAATAAATGGACTTATGGTTAAAAAAATTTTAACTTGTTTCGGAAAGAAAAGACTTAGAACTTTTAACCAATATGTATAATATTATAATAGACTTATATGTAATATTATTTCAGATCCTATCTTTGTGTATTTTCAAGGGAAACGCATTTTTTTTTTTTTTGTCAAACTTTTTTCAACTTTATTGATGTTTGGCTACGCCATTTTGTTTAGATACTACTACACAAAATTATACTTTTTAAAAATTTTTCTGGCAAAACAATTTTTTTTCTTCAAAAATAAGTCAATTCAGTTCAATTTGTAAATATGCGTACACTTTCAAACTGTGTACCATAGATGTAGCTTTCAAACGAAATCGTTGCACAATATTGAAAAAGGAAAAACGGTTACTTCGGTGAAACCGAAGCTCAAATACCCGCCACATCTTGGTTTAGTTTATTTTTGATCATCAGTGGCTTTGGTAAAATTTGGAGAAGGGATGGCTTAGAGTCAATAGTCCGATACAATCAAAGTTTAGACACAATAATGTGGTCAAATGTTAACCTAAGGACAGAATAATTAACATTTTCTTAAAAAAAAAAAATAGATAATGGATGCTGTCATTGTATGTTAATAAGCTGATCCTTATAATAACAGTAGAGTAAATAAAGGATGACATAGGAAGGGTTTTTACCCCATTTGGAGTGAATAACATATATTATCAAATAAATACTATTCTCTCGCAAAAAATAGAAAATGGGCGGAAAGTTCGTATGGGACTTATACCTATAAATGGACGTGGTACCTTGGTTTTGACATTGGATGACATTAAAAGTATTTTTACCCAATTGGGAGTGAATACATTCATAAATGATTACTATTTTCATACAAAAAACCGAAGAAAAAAACGGTAAATTTGTTTGGGGGCTATGCCTTAAAATGGGCGCGGAACATAGATTCTACCACTTGAGCTCCTTAGGACTTAAAAAGCTTAAGTTTCGAGTTACAGGTCAATATCTTTAAAACTTAGCGAATGAATCGCATAAATACAGACGTGCTTTATACGGGTCAGACAGACGGCCTTAAGGCTTTCAATCGACTACGAGCCCTCCACACTATGTGTGGCGGGTATAATAAAACAAAAAATTTTGATAAATATTTTTGTGCTGATTTTAAGAAAAAGGGTTTGAAAGGCTTCCAGTTAGACTGAAATTAAAGCTTGAAATTTTGATTACAACCTTAACCAGTGCACCTTGACCTGAAGGGTTCTAATAGTCGCTTACTGTGAAGATGACGGTGCAAATATTTCACTTTCATGGTTTTAAGCTTTCATTTTTGTTCTTGTTTAATTTTTTATCATCTTCAGTTTATACCCTTGAAGCTCTTAAACATTGTAAAAAATTCGATTCAGGTCAAGGGGTATGAATATGATTTTCAGGAATTGTGGTAGAAAGCTTGAGCTTTAAGTTCAAGTTGAAGGTTCAATCACCTTTTGTTTCTAGAGGTGTTGAAATTCCGCCAAAATTATATTTTGCAGTACAATAAGTGACTTACGTGGATAGTATTTAAGTGTTAAGAATGACAAATATTTAAGAAAAAAGAAAGAAAGGGCTTTAACAGCCTAGGACCGAAAGAAGCTTAATTGTTAAATTTCAGGGTGTATCTTCAAAACTGCAGGTTATTAAAAACATGGTTCAGTTCGTGTTCAGATTAAATTATTTTTTAAACAACTGGTTCGGTTCCAGGTTCGGACTTATTACCTAAATTACCTAAAATATCGAAATATTCGTTTTAGAACCGGTTCTGTTAGGTCAAACTCCTTAAAAAAGTGTTAGAAAAACAATTTGTTATAAGATATCTCATGTGGGCAATTTGATAAATACATATAAGTTACTAGTTTGAAAACGTAATCTTTTTTGCGATAATAAACATCTTTTCCCTAAAGAACCACAGTACCAAATGGTGAATATCATGAATGATTTCAAAATTTATTAGCAATATTTTACCAGGGTGCCACAAATTCAAACATGACAAGTTGTTTTACTTTCCATTTGATTTGATTTATTTATCTATCGACTGCAAACGATTCGCCGTATCGCAATTAACCGTGGAGAACCGCACCCAAACCAACCTAAATTCTTGTTTTTGTTCTTGTTGATATTATTTTCTGTTGATTTTGTTGTTGTAGTTGTTGGTTTACTTTTAAAATTTTTACATGCATACATTCAAACATACCATTTATACAATCACACATACATACATACATAAATATGTAAGTAATGAAAAATTCTATTTTTTTTTTTTTTTTTTTTCTCTTGTATCCGCTTCAAAGGGGGATCAGGTGGCGAATCAAGCAACAGATGTGACAGTTGTCTATGCCATTCTTTTTAAGGATTTAATATAATTTTTCTGCAATTGTATTGAATAGGATGAGCCATATTTTTTATAAAATATTTTTTTTTTTGTATTTTACACCACTACAACAAGTAATTGTTTTAAATACATAAAAAAAATCTGGTCTAGTCACCATTAATGTTTTTTAAAAGATTAGGTTTTTTTTTTTTTTTTTTTTTTAAGATTTCGGTTTACGTTGACGACGAAAACTTATTTCTCAGCTCAGCTCAGCTGCTTAATAGTTGCTTCTTAACATTTGCAAACAAAATGCGCACTGCCCCACAACAACGCGCCAAACTGGAAAGATTGGTTTCAGATTTCAAGGACTTTTGGTGGACATTCACTTTTAAGCCATCGCGATCGAGCAGTCAGCCAGCCAACCAGCCAGCCCACCTAACCATGTCAAGCTAGTCAGTGTACGCGAACAAATCCAAGTTTTGCACAGCACCGCAGCGCACCGTTTCTCTTTCAGCCCAAAAATTCAGCTCGAGTGTTTTAGTTGGTTAGTCAGTCAGTCGGTCGGTCGTTCGTTTGTTAGTTCGTTCTGTTCGTTTGTTTGTTCGTTCGGTCGTTGATTCTGTTCGACCGTCTGCTTGTTTGTATGTTTGTTGGTTTGTTGGTTTGTCTCCGTTCTCCGTATTTTATGCCAATTTAAAAAGTCAAACCAATCCAATCCATTCGAATTCAATCCACGCCATCACTGCGTGTTATGCGAGGCATTGTCGGTATGTGCGGGTGCGGTGAGCAGGTGAGCAGGTGAATGCAGCAGCTTCTTGCGGCACACTGTTTAAGTTACGAGTGCAGCAGCGACTGTAGAATTTGCATAAGCTTGTGGTGACAGAATAAGCGCCGCACTAGACCCCTTTTCAACACTACTATATGCCGCCTCACATCGAATCTTGTTGAGTGGAGTTAAACCAAGTGAGCGCCTAGTGTAGATTTTCTTAAATACAAGATTTTTCATTTTTGTTTTTGTAATTTTTTTTTTGCATATGTGCACACTACAAATTTTTATACCCTGTACCCAAAGGGTAAAAGGGTATATTAAGTTTGTGCGAATGTATGTAACAGACAGAAGGAGGCAAGATAGACCCTATAAAGTATATATATTCTTGATCAGCATTGGAAGGGGGAGTCGAACTAGCTATGTCTGTCTGTCCGTCTGTCATGCTGTCTGCCGTATGAAAACGATTATTTCGGAGACTATAAGAGGTAGAGCTTTCAAAATTGAATCTTATACTCTCCTAGGCCGCAAAGTATGCACTTACAAACGGTTTTTCTCTAGACTCATTTTAGGAAGTATACCCCATACAAATCTTCCCCAAAATTTTGTGGTTTTGCATAAAAACGTCATTGTTTTTTATTCTAGGAAGTCTATGATAGTCCCAATAAAATATCCCAATATGGGTAGGACCAACAAAATTTTAGGTATAGCCCCCATACAAATTTACCCCAAAATATTGGGTTTTTACATAAAAACGTCATTGCTTTTTATTCTAGAAAATTTAAATTTAGTATAAATTATGTCTATGATAGTCCCAATAAAATATCCCAATATGGGTAGGACCAACAAAATTTTAGATATAATCCATTTTTTTTATGAAAATCCAATTCAATGAGGTATGGTAGTCAAATAGAACCTAACTTAAGGTACATATAGATTGAGTACAGGGTATCTTGCAGTCGAGCATACTCGACTTCAGCGTTCTTTCTTGTTAATATAGAAGTATTTAAATAATTATTAAAGTTTTGTAACATAATAAAAAAAATATAACAGAAATGGAAACTGTTCGGAAGTAGAGTTGTAGGTCTGGTCGAGTTAAAAAAACTGTGTACTTAGAATTTTCGGAAAATCTCAAAAATCTTGACTTAGGGTCAAACAACTGATTTTTCCCTCTGTTTTCTCTTATCGGGCGTTCCACAAATTAACATACAGAAAAAAAAAACACAGTTCGACAAAATTCAACTATTTTATTGTTAAAAGATAATTTCCACAAAATTCCAAATTTTAAAAGTCACTTCCGTTTAAACCCACTTTAATAATACGTATGTAGCTTTTGGATTTTATAGTTTAAGGTGTAAGCTTTCTGTCACATCGCGTTCTTTGTTATGGTTTTTTAGTGACTATTTTGCAATTGCACATCATCAGGAACATGCTGTCCGGTGATGGTTTATGCTAGCATGCTTCTGCAGTCTATGTGTTTATAATACCCATTGGAGGGTACTATCATTTTGTCAGAAACTTGCAGCGTTTTAAAGAAGACATCTTAGACCTTAAAAATACATCTTAGATCAGCAAGGCGAAACGAATTAATCTAGCTTCTTTCGGTCGTAGGTAGTTATGTTAAAATTAGATATAAATCTACCGCCTATATTCGAGTTTTTGTATGAAAATACTTATAATTCTTTTTTTTTATACCCGTCACACACAGTGTGGAGGGTATTATCATTTTGTCAGAAAGTTTGTAACGCATTAAAGGAGACATCTTAGACCCTATAAAGTATATATATTCTTGATCAGCACGACAAGACGAGTCGATCTAGCCATGTCCGTCTGTCTGTCCGTCCGTCTGTCTGTCCGTCTGTCTGTCTGTCTGTATTTATGCGATTCATTCGCTCAGTTTTAAGGATATTGAACTGCAACTCGGAACTTAAGCTTTTCTCAGTCCTAAGCAGTTCAAGTGTTAAAATCAAAGTGCCACGCCCATTTTAAGGTGTAGCCCCATACAAATTTACCATTTTTTCGGATTTTTTGTATGAAAATAGCAATTATTTATGAATGTAGTCACTCGAAGTTAGATAAAAATACTTCTAATGTCATCCAGTATCAAATCCAAGCTGCCACGCCCATTTTTAGATACAGCCCCCATACAAACTTACCGCCCATTTTCGAATTTTATATGAAAATAGCTATTATTTATGAATGTAGCCACACCAAGTTGGGTAAAAATACTTCTAATGTCATCCCATGTCAAATCCAAGCTGCCACGCCCATTTTTAACTATAGCCCCCATACAAATTTAACGACCGTTTTCGAATTTTTGTATAAAAATAGGTATTATTTATGAGACTATTCACTCAAATTTATGTAAAAACACTTCTAATGATATCCAATAACAAAACCAAGGTGCCACGCCTATTTTTAGCTATAGTCCCCACACAAACTTATCTATTATTTTCGAACAAATGTATGAAAAAGTAATAATTTTCGAATAAATGTATATAAGCCACTGATGATCACACTTGACTATTCAAAGATTCGTGTGACGGGTATTTAAGCTTCGGTTCCACCGAAGTTAACGTTTTTACTTTTTTTTATCCTAACAAGCCCATTTTTAGGCAAGGCCCTGATACAAATTTACCACTTATTTTAACATGTCTACAGAAGAGATTTGAAAACGATCGGGTCATTATAGTTTGTAGCCCCCATACAAACACAAAAAAAAATTTGAAATTTTTATTATGGTAATTCATGTGTTCAGTATTGATTTGATAAGGATCAGATAACTATATATATTAAATAATGATTAGCACAATATACAAAGTCAAATACACATCACACGAAACTTTAAATAATTCATGTATGCTCATCAGTGACGTAGATAATATTCCGTAAAGGAGTTGGGAGAAGACAATGGTCTAACACAACTCAAGTTGTGGTTTAGATAAGAAGAAGATATGTATGTCAATAGTTTTTTTGAAGAAATAAAAAAAATGTAAGGTGAGTTTTTATGGGGACTGTATGTTATAGAGACCTGATCCTTGTCATATAGGATAACAGTAGAAGTGTAGAAGTGCTTTATAAAAAGGGTTAAAAGGATCGAATTTAGTTCAAATATGCGCCGTTTTGTTCGATAATCTGTTTCTGTTTCTAGACGGCAACTTCATATTACCTCCCTTGGTAGAACCCCCCTCGAACGAAGGTAAAATTTAAAATAGCGCGAATTTCGGCATTAGTGAACTCCATGTTTACGTCACGGTCCGGTACCGGCGGGTTCCGACTGCAACTACTTTTGCCCCAAAGTAAAATGTTGTTTTAAAATTATGGATTTATAAATTATAAAAGTTAAGTAAATATTTGAATTTTTGAACTTAAATGTAATCAGGATTCATGGGAACCCCATCGTGATGTCAATCTCTAGACGAAGAATGGGTCGGGCAGAAAGGATTGGCAACTTATGAACAGATCTGGTTCATAAGTTGCCCGACTTCTTTTGCCACTTTTCGTTTTCCTTTGCTTAAATAAAGTTTTGTTTTTGTAAAAGCCCATAAAGACTATACTGGACCAATTATTTTGAAAGAATTTGATAATTTTTTTTTTTTTTTTTTTATAATTATCCTTCTTGTTCTTTGGTCCACCGTGAAATGAGGCATTTTGCTACAACATTGGGCTAACACAAGGCTGCGTACTTACACATACACACATACGTAGTTACCTCTTTTTTAATTAATAAAGAATTTACACTCTTCGAAATCTTCATGGCATCAAATTTCAGTTCACCATCGGAAAAAAAAATAACAGTTATAAAAAAGCAAATTACTGGTTTCGTTGTAAAGCTTGTTAACTGCGCAGTCGTGTCGGCGTCGTCGTCGACATTGGTGTTGGCGTTTGCTATGGCGGCAACATGTACTTTTTTTTTGTTGCAAATTTTTGAAAGTAATCGTTTGTGGTAAACAAAATGTTTACCCATAATGTAAAGAATATATTGAGTTCTGCAAGCGTATGTCGTATGCAGATGGAGCCGTTAAAGACCCCATAAATTAGTTACATTTTTAATACTATAAGTATTGAAATCCAAATCGATTCGGTTTGTTCCCTTTGTCTGTTCCTTTGCAGATTTCAACAATCAATTTATATTAGTGATAATATCGAGTTTGAACAGTAATTAAAAACTCTTTTTAAACTTTAGAAAATTAAATTTAGGTATTTATATCCCTTTAAATAAAATTTTTGTGCAGGGTATATAATTTTAAGTAAAACGATTGATCGAGTAATGAGAATCACATCTGCAATTTTGACATTTAAAGTCAACCTTGAAGTTAAACCGACAATCGAACAAGATTAACCAAGTAGGATGGCTCTAAGAGGAGTAGGCAAAGAGTAATGTACAAGTGCTCGACTTACAACTATCAGTCAGTCCGTCCGTCCGTCCGCCTGTCAGTCTGTCCGTGAACAAATGTGCATACGTTCATGTGATGTCAAACATTTTCGCTCTCTTGGTTGCCTTAAATGTTTAGTTAATAAACTTGAAAATTAATGGTTCATAACAAGCTTTAACGATGTAATCGTTCGTCTACCATCGTACAAGATATCTACTTAATTTTGTTGTTACTATGTACTATACGTCTACTTTACAAAAAATGGCCAATAAATAAACTAAGAACAATTATCAAGGAAAAACATTAACTTGTGTATCACCGATGTTTCACTTGCCACATGCTTTCCCCGGCTCATATCGTTACTAAATATTATTCAATAATATCAGAATGGGCTCGGGTGGTGCGAGTATACATTTCGTTTAAGAATTAAGGGATGGTCTTACATTATCCAAATCAAGTAACAATTTTAGGGAACGTATAAAAACTTTAGGTATCTATTGTATAAAATTTTAATTTGATGTCAATATTGTGTCTAAAATTGTCTTGTATCAGACCATAATCACAGAAGCTATTTAAAAATGATGGGTATTAAAGGTTCGGTTCCACCGAAGCTAACGTTTTTCCTTGATTTTTTTATACCCGTCAAAAAGTTTGTAACGCATGAAAGGAGACACCGTACTCCATAAAGTATCTATATTCTTGATCAGCTCGATAATATGTACGAGTCGCGCAATTTTTTTGAGTTTTTATACCCGTTACACGTAGTGTAAACGGGTATATTCACTTTGTTGGAAAGTTTGTAACTATTACAAGAGGCACAGAAGACTGGAGTATATATATATTCTTGATTAGCTCGATGAGACGAGTCGATCTAGCCATGTCCGTCTGTCTGTTGCGAGTTGATTCATTCGCTCAGTTTTAAAAATATTGAGCTGAAACTTGAAACTTAAGCTTTTCTCAGTCCTAGGTAGTTGTATGTTAAATTTAGAATGCCACGCCCACTCTGCGGTATAGCCCCCATACAAATTTACCGCTCATTTTCGAATTTTGGTATGAAAATTGGTATTATTTATGCATGTGTTCACATGTGTCATCCAATGTCCAAGTGCCACGCTCTTTTTGATATGAACCCCTTACGAACCTAGCGCCCGTTTTTCAGATTTTAAATGAAAATAGATCTTATTTATGGATATATTCACTTTAATCTGTGAAAAAACACTTTTACTGATATCCTATGAATATGCTACCGATATGACAAGGATCGGGACACTATAACATATAGACCCCATACAAATTCACCTTCCGTTTCTTTTATTTTTTCAAGCAAATAATTAATGTTGCGTGTGGCGGGTATTTGAGCTTCGGTGCTACCGAAGTTAACTTGTTTGCTTTTTTTTATTGAACCGGACTTCTTTTAAAGTGCGAAGAATGCCTTAGAAGACAAAATTCTGTCGACAAACAATTTTAAGGCATTTACAACTCCTAGAAGTAGTCCGGTTCAATGAATTACGTTAATGGAGTAGTGAATCGTGTGTGAGATTTTGGTTGATTTAATTTTTTTTAACTTTTATTTAATTTTTGAGAATTTAATGATGTGTTTAAATGAAGATTTAGTACTAAACCATTTATTAAAGTTAACTCGATAAAAAAATTGTTATTGAATGAGCAATGAAATTTTCACAACTTTCAATTTTTTTTATCTGACGTGAATACTCTGAGTTGGTTAGTTACCGCAATCATTGTATTCGGTTTTGTTGCCAACAAAACAAGCTTCTCATTGCTATCTTTTTGTGTGTTATCAATGTTTGCGTTTGTGATGTAGTTTATCTTTTTTTTTTTTACTTTTAAACTTTTATCTTCTTTTTTTTTATATTTTCATATTTTCAAATGCTGCAAAGCTTACACTCAAAAGTTACCCACATCAGCTGTGCACTCTGCTAACTTGAGTGAACACATTTAAACATAACATATGCTACAGCAATTATGTTTGGAATTTAATGGAAAACTTTCAAAAATTGAAATATGAGAATAAAAATAAAACCGAACTTTTAGTTAAACTTTTTAAAACTTTGTGTTTTATTTTTTAGAAAAGAAATATTCACAATGTATCCTTTGCTAAACAATTATTTGCACTCTTTTCGATTGTTGTAAAGAAGCTTTGAAGAAGGTCATCGAAGGACTTGTTGAGTGAAAAGATTGCCGTTAACGTATTGAGTCGGCGCCAAGCACGCCCACATTGAGTTGCGGCGTCAGTTTTTTGCATTACTTTACCTTTTTTTTTGCTTTGGGAGCGCACTTCCGGTGTGTTTTTGTTCTCTCTCTCTCTGTCTCTGTCTTTCTTTTCGTTTTGTTTCCCTCGGTCGCGCTATTCGCTCGTATACCATAAACGTTTTCATGAATGAAATTGAAATTGCAGTAACAACGCCAACAACGACAATGACAACAACAACTCATACAACTTTTCGCTTTCCATGAATGAATGACGTAGTTAGACGGCTTGGTTGGTTGGTTACTTTCTTGTCTGTGACGTCAGCGTGCGTATTTCATGGCACATTTATGTACTCGTATATAGTATGTGTGTCATATAATTATGTAGATACATAGAATTATGTAGATATAGATACGAGTGTGTATGCATTGTTACTACTACTGCTACTACTACTTTCGGTTTGTATCTATTCGATTGACAATTTAATTTAATTTATTCATCCAGCTGGCTGTACTTATGCACATATGAGTCCATGTACATTGTTCCAATCGCAATTAGATTGATTTAGTTTCGAAAAATGCTCCCCATTACATAATTATGCATCGTAAAGGATTACATTACACCTCATTGGGACATGTTGAATCGATCTTTTTATTATTTAGTTTAATAGAGTTACGGAATATTTAGTTACGTTAAATTCCTAAAGTAATATGTATGTTTTTTTATCTTATTTTCAGGTATGTTTCGGATATCTATATCTACACAACTTATTATCGTAAGCACGTAATTTCATCATCATCAGAGCTCTACCTCCAACGCTATGTGATAAGTTAAAAAAATATTATCTATTATACCTTTCAGCTACATACTTATATGAAATTTGTTGACGATGATGTCAGACATGATATCTATTTAACAAAAATACAGTTATCCATTAAGTTGAGAAATGTAAAAAACACAACCCAGATAAATCGCTTTTACACGGTCGCTGTCTGACTTGTTGTTTGCCGTATGAAACAGAAATCTCTCGGTTACCATATGAATTAGAGCCATTAAACTTGATAATCAAGTTGTTTAGAGTCCTAGTTGGATATATTATATTAAATTATGTTTCTTTATTTAAATGCTTTTCGAATTTTAAATGGTGTTTCTGATTTAATTTTGAATGGTGCTTCTAATTCAATTTTGAATGGTGTAGCCTCCATACAAACTTTCACCAAATTTTTCAGTTTTTGTGTGAAAACGTTTTGAGTGCCATTTACCCTACAAACATTAAAATCACACCTATCATTTATAATTTTAGGCTAGTTTCTAGACCTACTCTCACTTTTCATGAGCGCCCCGTCGCTTGTCCACACGTCCAATAAATTCTACCGATTCTTCTCGTTTTGAGGTGCTCCGAAAAGTTGTCTATATCGTTTTTCTTCACGCAATTTTGCAGGCAAGTGAACATTCACTATTGACTATTGTCTTCAAAATCGTTAAAAGTTTAATAAAGAACATTTTCAAAATAAGTGATTTACTTTTGAAATAAATTCTTATAATCTTATAATTCTCAAACAGATAAAGCATATCAATAAAGAAGTTTCTGTGTGATCGGTTGTCTTTGTCTAAGTTGTGTTGAAAGGCCTCAACCGGTTCATGTGGTACATCCACATAATTTTTAAAGTTAATTTTTCATGTCCATTGTTGACACCCTTAAATTCGATCGGGCAGAAACTACATTGTTATGTCTAAACTATTTAAGAATTATAAGGTTAAAAGAATTTATTTGAAAAGTAGACTTCGTTTGTTTCGAAGCTCAAATACTCGTCACTCGTTGATAGATTCTTCCAATTTTAAGTGGTTAATTTTAAGCACTCAGAACTCAATTCAATTGCTTGAACAACATTTTAAAACTGTTTAGAACATAATTTATACCATGTTAGATAGTATTTTAGAGTCATTTAACGAAGTTCAAAATATTTGATTGAAAGAAATGAGCGAAAAGGGATTTGCAACATTGATTTTTAAAACAAGTTTTTGTTTTCGATTTTTAAAGAATGTTCGGAGTGCTGCTTGTGCCAATTACCCATGACACAACTTATGGTATCTGAATTCAAAAATATGTAATTAAAAAATCTTTGGGATGGGCGGGATCGGAAAACTCATTTTTTTCGAGACGTTCGGGATCGGGACAACATTTTTATCCCGTGTATAAAGATGTTCCGACATAAATTTTAGCAATTTTATAATAATGAAAAAAACTTATTTAAGTTTGTTGCAATACACTCTGGGAAAAGACCTTATGTCATATATGCGTTAGGAATAAGGGCGTGGCTACGCTTAATTTGTACAATTTTTTATCGTAAAAATATGAATTTTTTTATTTGGGTCTAAAAAAATAATATGATATTAAGTCTGGCGCGACTCTTTTGCATATTGCATATCATACAATAGCCAAAGCTTTATGCCCTCAATTTATTTATTTCGTTTAGAGAATGTTAGTGTAAATAAATTAATAATTCGATTTACATATTTTATAATGAATATATAGGATAGTATCGTATATACACTGCACAAGTATGGAAACAGACGGAATGTCTCACACACGTACGCACATTAATTGCAATTTACGTTCACGTTCGTGTTTCAAGTAATGCAGTTGTTCATTGAACGATGTTAGCAGAGAGATATAATTATTTATAATTAAAGCTTTATACTTAGCTTGACTTTAATTCAATATTGTTGCGCCATATTGCGATATGGTGTTGGGCTGCCTTTAGCCATGCCAGTAAGTTTCTGCTTGGCGTTCTCCTCTATATCTCTAACTTAAATATTCACGTATGTCTTACTCACACACACACACACTGCGCTTTTTTACGCAATGTGTTCCAGGAGGCGGCCATTGGTTTTTGTGGAAAGCTTCCTAAGTCTATAGGAAGCTTTCCAGAAAAACCAATGCAGGATGGTCTACCCTAACAAGCAAGCAGCAGCATGGCTGAGTGGCTGGCTCAATGGACCCGTGCGGAGAAAGGGTCGGAGGACATTCCGTATATTCCCAGACTTCAAACTCTGGATTAATAGATCTTACGGTTAAATTAGTTTCTGCACCAGACATCTGATAAGAGGGCGCATGGATGCATAAAAATCTTTGTGTATTTTTCATGGAGGTAAAAAAAATGGCTGTAACAGCGGTAAGTGCAAAGAGGCACTGTCTTAAAGCATCTGTCGGCCTTCAATCTTCATTCGAAAGCATCGAGTGATTAATGCTTCAAGTTGCTATACAATGGGAGGCAGTCTCGAGTCTGTAATGGTAAAACTTTAAACTCTTTGTATCTTTAAGCTTCGGGTCAAAATTCGAGAACAAGAAGCCGGCTAAATTGTCAATACCACACCCTATAAAGCAATGCTTACCGGCGGTACCGTAAGGCAAGTGACGCATTAACAAAAAACACTTACACCCACGCAAAAATAAAAGATGCCAAGCAACAAATGGCAAAAACATGCTGGATACACAATTTCGATGCTTTCATCCTCTCACTTAATAAAAACCTTAATCCATATATTGTACAGATGTATGTACTTGTGTATGTATCTGTAACATGAAATCATACACACCCACACAAAGATAGCATTGGACTTACGCACATTTGTATACAAGAGACGAATTGTAAATTGAGAAGGCGCCACAAAAATTTCGTCCTTGACGCACAAGTGTGAAACGACAGTCGACAGTCTTGTATAGAAACGAACTATTGGAGAAAGAGGAGCAGATATTGTGTTTAATGGCCTACACGATGCGGTATCCTGACGACACGCAGCAAACATTTGTTCATTGTTTCTCGATGGGTACCATTCGTTACAAATGTTTGGTGAAAAATTATAGAAAACAAGGAAAAACGTTAGCTTCGGTGGAACCAAAGCTGAAATAACTATTATATTTATATGTTCACTAGGCGCTTAGATTAAATTTTACGATGAATTTGGTCAAATTTGTTTGGAGGCTTTTTGTAATATTAGCCCGATCTTTACCATATCGATGGATTTGACATTAGAATTGATTTTAACAAATTTTAATTGAATTCATTCAGAAAAAATAAATGTTTTCCTACAAAAATAAAAATAAAAAATGGGCGGTAAATTTGTTTGGGGGCTATACCTAAAAATGGGTGTGGCATCTTGGTTTTGACACTTGATGACAAAAGAAATGTTTTTCCAATTGGGAGCGAGTAATTCATAAATAATTACTATTTTTAAACCAAAAATCGAAAAAGGTCGATAAGTTTGTATGGGGGCTATACCTAAAAATGGGCGTGGCACTCTCATTTTCGAACTGAACCTTGAACCTAGTCGTTGTCGAGAAAAGCTTAAGTTTAAAATTTCAGTTCAATATCTTTATATCTTTATCGAATAAATCGCATAGCAACAACAGACGGACAGACAGACGGACATGGCTAGATCGATTCGTCTCATCGAGCTGATCAAGAATATATATACTTAATGGGGTCTTCGATGCCTCCTTTAATGCGTTACAAACTTTTAGACAAACTGAATATACCCGTTTACACTATGTGTAACGGGTATAAAAAGGAAAACCGGATGTCTTAGATTTCTTATCAAATTCACATGTGTTGTACTTTTCGAAATATTTTAATGTTAGCTCGTGCAACGGAATCAATATGTTTTTGCATGGTCCACAAGAAGTTTGACGACCGTAGCGCCTGGTTACACGGCTACTGTCTTAATCTGATTCATTTTAAATTATATACCAATCTAGTGACTAAAGAAAAGTCTGATTACGCACTCTTGACAGTTTGGCTAACTATTTCGAGGACGCGAGTTGAACGATTTTAATTCCATTAGCCAGATGGAGCTTTTGTCGTCATAGAAATTTTCTTCCTAAACAAGACATTTGGTGAAGACGACGGTCGGTTTGCAGTTGGTGAATTTTATTTTTCTCTTTTTCTGTCTAAGAATATTTCTGTCGGTGCTTGTGTAATGCGAGTGGGACAAAGGGCGGATTCTGCTTGGCTTTTATGCGTCTATTGGGGTAAATAATGTCTTCGCGGTGTAAAAAAGAGGAAAAGCAGAAGCACGTTGAGTTCATCAATTTGCGTGGGCAATAATATTCTATTTTCTTCGCAAAATTTTTTTTTTTCTTTCGATTTTTCGCTTTGAGAAAGTCAGTCAAAGTCTATTTTTAGACAAAAGAAAAGAGAAAAAAAAAAGAAAGAACGAAACAAAATAAAATTGAATGAAACGAACTGTGCAAAAATGCGAATAAAGCGGGGGACATAGTGGCCAACAACTTGTTGTCTTTGTTTTTTTTTTTTTTTTTTTTTTTGGTTTTGTTTCAGTGTGGTCGTTGTGGGTGGTTTCTGGTGGGCTGAATGGGATTGTATCGATTTGGCTTGACTTGGAGGTCGGTATAGTTATCTTGCTTGCTCTTTTGCCAATACTATGTTTGCATTGCCAACAGTTGGCTCTATTGTTTCTCGTAAATGAATGAGTTGGGTGGCAGTTGGAGGGCTACTTGAGGGTCGTTCCGTACCGTTCTTTGCATGCGTATTACTGATAAATATTTTTATCTGAATTTACTTTAACACTACAAGTCAAACGGGAAATTAAATAAGGAAATTATGCGTTTCCTACGCATTATGTTTTTTTCTTCAAGTTTTTACGCTTAATTGATTTGATTGAGACTTCTCGATCTGACAAATGTAGTGGTTTGTATTATATCAAAATTGATTGTTTACCTACATTTTTTTTAGAAGGTTGCAGCTTCCTATCTCCTCCAGATGTCTCTTGGCAAATAAATAGTTTGGTAGGTTTGAGGAGAACTACTGTAGCTCTAAATGTAGTAAATTAGTTTGTTTTTCCCTTATCTCGGAGCTTGCGAACAAGTGTTTTCTCCTCTGTACTAGAATGAGGTTCAAAGCTTAAATCGAGACAATATAGCAAGCCAGCATATTTATCAACAAGTAACTTGTCTGATTTTATTCTTTTTTTTTTTTTATACCCGTTTCGTCAAATGTTACTTTAACATATTTCCGTAAAGGAAAAAAAGCAGTGGAGGTTGCTAAAAAGTTGCGTGATTTGTTTGGTGATAAAGCCTTAAAAGAAACACAGTGTCGGAATTGGTTTGTCAAATTCCGTTCGGGAGATTTTTCACTCAAAGATAAGCCACGTTCAGGTCGGCCAAGTAAAGATGATGATGACGATATCAAGGCTCTAATCGAATCGGATCGTTCTGTAACTGAGCGGAGATTGGGAGAGTTAAATGTAGCAAAACGACGTCTTGGACTGATAAAAAAACTTGATATATGGGTACCACATGAATTGAAAGAAATTCATTTAACAAACCACTTCAACACTTGTGATATATGTCTTAAACGCAATGAATATGATCCGTTTTTGAAGCGAATCATAAATAGAGATGCAAAATGGATTGTTTGCAATAACGTCAATCGAAAACGATCATGGTCCAAGCATGATGAAGCGCCCCAAAGCCCTTCAAAGGCTGATATTCCAAAAGAAGATTATTCTGTCAGTTTGGTGGGATTGGAAGGGTGTGATACATTTTGAGCTGCTTCCAAGGAACCAAACGATTAATTCGTTAATTTGTCAATCGTGAAGGTATCATATTCCACCAGGACAACGCTAGACCGCATACACTATTTGGTCATTTGCGAAAAACTGCGAGAGCTTGGTTGGGAACTTTGATGCAAACCTTGACCTTGCACCGTCAGACTACATTTGTTTCGGTCTTTGCAAACTTCTTAAATGGTAAAACTTTCGATAATGACGAGGCTATAAGTCGCACTTGATTCAGTTTTTGCAGATGTTGCCGGAAAGATGGCGAAGGTCATCTAACACAATGGAAAATATATAATTGATTAAAGTTCACTATAAAATTTAAAAAAAAGTATTTACTTTCTTTTAAAAATCGCTTCCAAGGAACCAAACGATTAATTCGTTAATTTGTCAATCGTGAAGGTATCATATTCCACCAGGACAACGCTAGACCGCATACATATTTGGTCATTTGCGAAAAACTGCGAGAGCTTGGTTGGGAACTTTTGATGCAAACCTTGACCTTGCACCGTCAGACTACAATTTGTTTCGGTCTTTGCAATACTTCTTAAATGGTAAAACTTTCGATAATGACGAGGCTATAAAGTCGCACTTGATTCAGTTTTTTGCAGATGTTGCCGGAAAGATGGCGAAAGGTCATCTAACAAAATGGAAAATATATAATTGATTAAAGTTCACTATAAAATTTAAAAAAAAAAAGTATTTACTTTCTTTTAAAAATCGCTGGTTTCGATCTAGCCATGTCCCTCTCTTCTCTGTCTGTCTGTCTATCTGTCTTCGTCTGTCTGTCTATCTGTTGCGAGGTGATTCATTCGCTCAGTTTTAAAGATATTGAGCTGAAACTCGAAACATAAGCTTTTCTCAGTCCTAGGTAGATTGTATGTTATTCAGAATGCCACACCCATTTTTAGGTATAGCCCCATACAAATTTACCGCCCATTTTTTTAAAATGAAAATAGGTATTATTTATGAATGTATTCACTTCAAATTGGGTAAAAACAAATCTTATACCATCCTATGTGATCTTTTTTGTGGCCATTTTTGAAATCAAATACAAAATACATGGGAATAGATCCATCATAACCCAGAACCTTCGACAAAGTCAAAATTTGTAAACTAGTGTTATTATATCCACCAGTTTATTAAGTTCATTGAGTTCTCCGATGTTTGTGTAACACCCTGCCCGCCGTTGTTGTTGCATTTAATAGTAACCGTATTCCATATTGCATATTTTGACATATTACATTATACACTTCAGTTGACGTATCGATTTAATAAAACCATTAAGTAATGCAATTTCAAAATTTTTATCTGTAAATTTCTTGTATAAAAAATTTATGAATTTATTGACATAGTTGTTAACAATATGGGTGTCACATAGGATGCCTCATTTTGTTACACTTTATTGTTTGTTATTTTTTTTTACAAATATAATATATAATATTCTTATCAAAGTTGGTCTGATTTATTTCTCTAAATTTTGGCCATTAGTCACACCAAGTAAGACTGATAATCTTTGTTACGCTATTTCGTGTCTTCAGATGTACATAAAACGAATGATGTAATTAATCAGATGTGATAATCTCTATAATCTCGATAATCATATTTCTTGTACTTATTTCACCATAGTTTCCTTTCAAATATTTAAGCAAAATATAAAGAGAACGTGGTGGAATACCACAGCTTTCATCATGAGTACCTAAAATTTAAACGTTTTTAATTGGAAATACGTCTTATAGAGTTACATTTTGTCTTGAACAAGCTCCTCGGGCCCTGCCCAAGGGTCTTGGTTCCCTCAACCGAAAAACAACTTGAAACCATAAGAACACACGAACCTTGGATAAAACGGGTAGAAGAAACAAAAAGTAGTCCAGGTGGCAGACACAGAAGTGGAAATTCACCCGTGGTGAATACCGCAGGCAGGGGCATGGATTCTGCAGGCCCAGTTACCGTTAAATCTACTAATTATGATAGCAAACCCCGCAAACGATTGAAGGAATACGATTTAAAAGTATGTACCTAGAATGTCTGATCCCTTAACAGGGATGGTGCAACTTAACAACTGAATGACACTATTGACAAATTTCAGGCTGATATTACAGCCATCCAGAAAATGCCATTGATTGGAAACGGACATCTGCGACATCTACTACAGAAACCATGAGAGTCAATGCATTTTTGGTCGTGGTTTCGTGGTTAGTGGGTCTCATACGTGGTCTCCTCTCCAAATTTACAGCCAATAATAATGGAGAAAGGCTAATCGACTTTGCCGCGGGCCGTAGCATGGTTATCAAAGTAGCACCAAATTCCAACTCATTGAGTACCGCGGCGGAGGAGGTAATTGGTTATGCCACAACTCGGATACAAATTTGGTACGAAAGAGAAGAACATCGCGAACCCTACCAGTGGGAGCAACAAGAGCTGTTGTTGAGCGATATCGAGAAAACAGAGAGAGGAAAAACGCCTTTTCAAACGCAAAAAGAAGGACCTAGAAAGGCGTGGAGAAGTTGCGAAGATGGGAAAAGAAAAATTTAAGAATCAAGCGTTTGACCGAAGGTTATAAGCCCGGAGCCTTTTTCTGTAAAGATGCACATGGAAACGTGGTGACAGATGTTCATCAGTCACTAATATTATGGAGGAACCACTTCTCTGCCCTGCTTGGGAAGATGAGTATCTGGTTCCCCCGACCGATGATGGCACTCCTGTGGACCCACCAGACTATGACGAGGTCTTAGAAGCTATAAAAAGGCGTGCGAAGAGTTGATTGGACGCATCATCTCTTATGCAAAATATGGACTGGTGAATGCATGCCCATATATTGGAACGTAAGTGCTCTCTTTCCAATCCTCAAGAAATAAGACCCCGCAATCTGCGCAAACTATCGCGGTATAAGTCTTCTACCAATCGCTTATAAAATCCTACGAAGGAAGTATAGTTGGACAGTACCAGTGAGGTTTTAGACCGAAGAAGTCAACCACCGACTCCATATTTACGCTACGCCAAATCCTGGAGAATACTAAAGAAAGGCAAATCGACACACACCACCTATTTCGCGAATTCAAAGCCGCTTTTGACACGCCAATAAATTCAAAGTTCTTCAAATCATTTCTGAACTTGGTATCCCTGCAAAAATCGTTCGTGTCTGCATGATGACGCTGTCAAAAACCCAGAGCGTTGTCAGGGTCAGTAAAAATAACTCCGATCCCGTTGTCGTGCGACTTCTTCAATCTCCTATTTGAGTATATAATAGTCAAGTGTCCACTCTTCGATTTAGAGCAATATTTTCGACATTATTGACAAAAAACCAAGTACAGTCAGCAGGGCTCTCAAAGAGATGGAAGAGAATTCCAGCTCAATGGGACTAGCGGTAAACGAATGTAAGACGAACTACTTGGTATCTACTCGCAGTTATTGGCAATTTCACCTTCGACTACTTTGGTCTCGGTTTGGAAATGCAAAGTCGAGTTTTATCCAGAACAACAATCAAACTCTACAAAATATTTATTATCCCAGTACTGACGTTTAAACAGGACTGGGTTAGTCTACTGGATTAATCAAACGAACAAATCAGCGTTGGGAACGTTTAAGAGCAAAATTCGTCGATTAAAGTAAAGCGAGTCGACCGCCACTGCCTTGTAAGGATTAGATCTTGGAAGACATCCGCAAGATTGGGATCCGAAAATGGGTTCAGTAGCATTGGACCATTCCAGTTGGGTTAATACCCTAAGTTATGCCCAGGCTTATAATAAGCTGTAATAGCCATGCGTATACAATATGTCTATACATAAATGTTAAGGAATTAGTTAGTGTACGTAGTTATGTGCAAGCAGTTGTACGTAATAGGTGGGTCTCTTAACGATTTGATTATTTTAGCAATCGTATATCGATTGTTAAACGCTCTCGCGAATGCTAATGGAAACGGGCGTTTACTATAATTTTAATGCAAATGTGAAAAATGGTGTTGGTGTTAAATTTAATTCAGTACTCATATTCATTACAACAAATATTGTACAGCAAAAGCATTTCAATAAAAAATAATGCATAATCGTCTTGGCGCCAACTACGCCGCAGGACATCAATTGTTCAACCTCAGCATACATATTTTCACTATAATATCATTAAATGCAAAACAATTTGTGGGATTGAAAAAGAAATAAAATCCAAGAAAAACGTTAAAATCGGTGGAACCAAAGCTTAAATACCCGTCTCACGAAACTTTGAATAGTTTGTGTGGTTCTCAATGGCTTATAAGTATACATTTATTAATAAATATTTAAATATTTTTACTATTTTTATACAAAAGTTCGAAAATAATCGGTAAGTTTGTATGGGCATGGGTGGGCGCGGAACCTTGCTTTTAATATTGGATGTCTTTACAAGTGGCTTAAAAGCTTAAGTTCCAGCTTAATTTCTTTATATCTTCACCGAAAAAATGCGTAGAAATACTAATGTTCCTTTAAAAACAAACTGGTAATATCCGTTCACACTATTTCTGACGGGAAAAAAAATTCGTAAAAATTGAAAAGTTTATCTCTTTACTGCGTGCGAATAAAATTATCACCAAGCTAAATCGAGAAAGCCTAGCTCTTAAACTGAACATCGTTTTTTTTTATACCTTGTACCCAAAGGGTAAAAGGGTATATTTAGTTTGGCCGAATATATGTAACAGACAGAAGGAGGCTTGATAGACCCTATAAAGTATATACATTCTTGATCAGCATTGGAAGGGGAGTCGAACTAGAACCATTTTAAGGGGTACCCATACAAATCTACCCCAAAAATTTTGGATTTTGCATAAAAAGTCATTGTTTCGTATTATAGGAATTCTAAATTTGGTATAAATTATATCTATGATAGTCCCAATAAAAATATACCAACAAAATTGTAAATAAATTTTTTAAAGTTTTTACATGAAAATCCAATACAATGAGGTATAGTACTAAGATAGGACTTAAAGAACATAAAGATTGGGTACAGGGTATCTTGCAGTCGACCATACTCGACTTCAGCGTTCTTTCTTGTTATACCCGCCACACATAGTGTGGAGGGTATTATTATTTTGTCAGAAAGTTTGTAACGCATTAAAGGAGACGTCGTAGACCCTTTAAAGTATATATATTCTGTCCGTCCGTCTGTCTGTCTGTATTTATGCGATTCATTCGCTCAGTTTTAAAGATATTGACCTGAAAGTCGGAACTTAAGCTTTTCTCAGTCCTATGCAGTTCAAGTGTTAAAATCAAAGTGCCACGCCCATTTTAAGGTATAGCCCGTTTTTTTTTTTTAATTTTTTGCATGAAAATAGCTAATATTTATGAAACTATTCACTCAATATAGCTATAGCCCCCATACAAATTTATTGATTATTTTCGAACATTTATATGAAAAAGTAATTATTTTCAAATATATATTAATAATTGTATATAAGCTTCGGTTCCACCGAAATTAACGTTTTCCCTTACTCTTAAATGCATACAAAAATTAATTTTATTGAATTTTTATGCGCTCATCTCCCAGACTTGTAGGGAATCGACCGCCTAAAATTTAAAGGAGGTAAAGTAGGCATACAGATTTCCATATATTTTATATGGAAAAATATACTTTTTCATTAATTTGCTACAATATCTGTTAAAAAAAATACTTATGAAACTGTAAGGCTCCGCTCCGGCTGCACCATTAAACTGATCAAAAAGATGCAGAACTATTATTCGCTCGAAATCGATAATATTGGTTAAATATACTTGTACGTAATACCATTACTCTTCCCGCTGTCACAGTTGTTTTTTTTTTTTTTTTTTTTTTTTTTTAATCGAATTGGTTCATGGTAATTGTTGCACCACAAAATTATGTTGCAGCTACTTTGCTTAGCCAATTCACCTGAAATGCTGCGGCAACATTGTAAACTGCGATCACCATTAGCAGCAATTGAGGTGAAGCATGAGAGAAGTAATGGGCGCTACCACGCATTTAAATTGCAATGGGAACGGCACTTGCCACCACCACCACTCGTTCGCTCGATTGCTCGATTGCTCGCTTGTTCGATTGCTTGCTCACTGCTAAATCAGACAGCCAAAATCAGCCATTGCCGACGCCATTCTAATGTTCTAGAACGGCGGCATTCGAAGTGAGCGTTCAACGTGCTGCGAACATACGATATTATAATTTGAAATGACTTCGGAGCAGTCATGCTACACACCATCACCATGGCACCATGGCACGATGGCATGGCAACTTCGACGCGACGTCGGTGGCAGCTTTGATCGAATGCAGTGCACACTGCAAATCCGATGGTATCTTGTGCCCTTGGAGTAGTTTTTTGACGCGACTGCTGCCATAATTAAGGTCGTTCGGAAATCAATTGCTAATGGCAAACAACGGCGGGCAATAAGTGTTTAAGTAGTATGCGGCGCGCCGGTAGCAGACTTGGTGCTGCGAATGCGAGTACATATTACGTGTCTGGAATTTAGGATGAACGGAATACGATGCGATTCTGCGGCGTTTTTCGCACATGCGCCGCCGCCGCCAACGCCGCCGCTTTTGCCTTTTTTTATTTGCTTGTTTGTCGTCTGGCACATTGGGCGTATGAGTTTCGTAATCGAAAACGCGATTCACTTTCACTTTGCATTACGCTACACGTTGCGTTGCGTTCAAACGGAAATTCTTGCATAAATTTTTATTTTATAGCAAAACTATTAGGTGCGCGCGCTGCACGTGTCTACCTAATCGCTGCACATATTTACATACTAAACTGCGCCGCGCCGCGCATGCGTCTTGATTGCATCAACTGAACTTTCGTTTTTTTTTTTTTTTAACCTAGTTGCTTGCTCTCGGCTACGTCTATATAAAAAACTAAACATACAGTCGTGAATTTCTATCGATCAGCAGTTATCCGGCTAATCATTCTGTCTGGCAGGCGAACGCAATTCGCAAACCTTGATAAATTTCTGCTGCTAAGCATTAACAATCCAAATAGCTCAAAGAACCAAAAAAAAAAAAAAAAAAAAAAACATAGCAACAGTAGCTGTTAAACCGCCTCAACCCAGCCTCAATTTAAAAAAGTTGATTTTTAAATTGCACAAGAGCAATTAAATCGAAACACGTTCTATTGACAACAAACAAAAACAATAACAACAACAATAACAATAACGAACACGATAAGCATTCGAATGTTGTTGGTTCAGTTGATCATTTGATCATTTTAAGCTGTCGAATTTAACTCTGTACCAAGTCCGAAAGTTCCATTTAAGGTACATAAAAAATCGTAGCACTTCATACACTTCTCCACTACACTCCACTCCACTGCAATCTAGCCAACCTCATTCTCAATCTTGTCAATTCTATCCATCCACTCTGCATTATATTGTATCGTAGAGAGGCCCTGTAATATTTTAACTATTCACTTTGCATTCGAAACGACATTTTTTGTACTCAGAAAAAAAAAAAGAAAAAAAACAAAATAATAACTAAAAATTAAAAAAAAAAAAAAAAAAAAAAGCAAATGGCAAATATAGCCAACACCCTGCTTTGCTATGCAACGCGTTGCAATAAGTTAATACAGATCAAGTATTTTAAATGAAAGCGCTTAGAAGTATCAACATACATACTTACTGCATACATACATACTTGTATCTGTAAGATACATACTATATTTACTTTACTTACTTGCCTGCCTGCCTGCCTGCCTGCCTGCAGATTCGAGCAATAAACCAGTAAACCAGTCTTGAAAGGTAGTTCGATGGTTAGCAAGTGCTCTTTGTATTTTTTGAACTGCTTTTGTGTGTGTGTGTGTG
The DNA here is from genome assembly GCA_018903435.1 of Leucophenga varia. NCBI lineage: Eukaryota > Metazoa > Arthropoda > Insecta > Diptera > Drosophilidae > Leucophenga > Leucophenga varia. The sequence continues at coordinate 399,779 of JAEIFJ010001799.1, forward strand.
TGTGCGACTATTTGCAGCTTATAAAATGTAATTCTTAAAACTTTTGGCCAATAAATTCTCCACACCACAATGCTCTGTGCTCTCCAACTTTATCGATCAGCAGCAGCAACAAGTTTTGCCAACAGCAACATTGACAATTTATAAAAAAAAAAAAGCACAGACGAAGACGAAGTAAACAATATTCAGACCAAATAAGTGGAGAAATATATGTAGAAATGAACAAACAAGAATCAATTCAACTTTTTTTTCTTCTTTTACAAACGATAAAATATCATATATTGTTTTTATCTTTGTTGATATCGATGATATCGTGAGGGGCAATTGCCAACATTATAAAACAAGGCCACCGATTTTAAGTAAATATCATATTTTTTGTTTTTAATATTGCCAAAAGCGAGAAGAGTTAATACGCAGAAAAATTGCCCAGGTCAATGGTTAACAAATGTCATATAAAGATATTGGGGGCAAATCCCGGCTGTGCCCTTTTGTTTGGAATATGTTTTCTATAGACAAAATTTCTGGACAAAGTGTAAATATTTAATGGGTTTCTTTAGATAATTATTTCGATAGATGTGCTTCCACGCAGTATAGAGAACAAATGGTCATAGTTCAATGCTTGATAATTATTAAGAATTACACTTTTCCGGAAGTTTTCTAAGATCTGGTCCTTCCACCTTGCGTTGGATGTCCTTACAGTCACAACCCTCCTTCATATAATTATTTATAAAAAAGTGTTGAAAAAGTATATAAACTTTTGTTTGACCATAGCCCCCATACAATACATATACCATCAATTTTTAAGTTTTTATATAAAAAATGGTTTATTGATAAAGCATTTTTTTTTAAATATTTTAAAAACATTACTAATGGCAGCTCATGTTTGGCTTGGGATCACTAAATGTTAGTCTAATCATCGTCTGACGGGTATTTAAGCCTTGGTTCCATCGAGATTTACGTTTTTCTTTGTTTTTATACCCGCCACATATACGTTTGTCGGAAAAGTTGTAATTAAAGGAGCCATCGGAGACCCCATAAAGATATATATATATATATATATACATATAATTGATCAGCTCGACGAGACGAACCGATTAAGTCATGTGCGTATGTCTGTCTGTTATAATGAGTTTTTCTCGAAAAATTTTAGAGATACTGACCTGAAATTTAAAACTTAATCCTTTTTTGATCATAGGCAGTTTGTATGTCAAAACAAAGGTGCCACACCCATTTTTAGATAGAGCCCCCATACAAACTTATCACTTTTTTTCGAATTTTGTATGAAAATTGCTATTATTTTTTAGTGTACTTACTAAAGATTGGGTAAAACCCCTTCTTAAGGCATCCAATGTCAAAAGCAAGATGTCACTCCCATTTTTAGGTAGAGCCCCAATACAAATGTAGCGCTTATTTTTGAGTTTTTGTATGAAAATAGGTCTTTTTTATGAATATATTTACTCCAATTTGGGTAAAATTACATCTACACTCTTCCTATGAATATGTTACCGTTACAAGGATAAAGCCACAATCACTTACAGACCCCAAAACTCATCCTCTATATATATATATTTTTTTTTTTTTAAGAAAACGATTGTTTCATATGCATTTTTAGCTTAAAATATTACATATATGCGTCTTATTTGAGCCCCAACATGAGTTGTCTCCACACAACTCCTTTGCAGAGTATAATCTATGTCACTGATGATCGTACATAAACTAATTAAAGTTTCGTGTGGTGGGTATTTAAGCTTTGGTGCTATCGAAGTTAACGTTTTTCTTGTTTTTTTATTTAAAAGTTATATTTCTGATTTTAGTTTATTATTTTGTAAGTTTGCGAGTCGATTTTTTTATGAGTGTGTGTGTCTGTGTGCACGTTTGTGTATCTGAGAATTCGAAAATCGAAAGCAAGGCCTTTTCTGCACACACAATTCAATTTGATTTTTGTTGTTGGTGGTGTTGTGCATATTTTAAAATATTTTGACTTAATTGTGTTCATTTTGTTGTTATTGTTATTGTTGTTTCTATTTTTTTAGTTTTAAACTTAAATAAATTATTTTAGAACGTAATTTTTAATTAGTCAGTATAGTATAGCAGCTAAGTCGTTTTTTATTTCAATTTTGCCCCAATGCTCCTCCGATTGCTAATGCGTCAAATAGTTGCAAACATGCGCCAATTGTTGTTTGTTGCTTCTCTTTATTTGGTGGATGTCACATGCAATGGGCACGAATCGTTTTTAGGGCTTTACCAACCACACATAACTATTTATAACTATTATAATGTTTCTCTGCATACACACAAGGACTGATTTAAATAGTATTTACCTTAGTTATATTTTTTTTTATACCCTACACCAGATTGGAGGGTATGTTCAAATTGACTTATACGAGCATGAATGTACAACCGGTGGAATCTAAAGAGGTGTCATGTCATGAGGTCACTTGGAACCATTTTTATCAAGTCCCATTTTAAGGAATAGCACCTCATAGAACGTATTCCATTTTTTTTAGTTTTCCCAGGAAATCGTCTCTAAAACTAAGTCAACTATTTTTCTTACTTTGACTCACATAGACCCACTGCAACATATGTATATGCGGGAGCAGTGAATCTGTTCAGTAATCGCTGAATGTTCTTTCTCCAACTGAGATTTTATCACTGTTTGCAGTCACTGCGATTTTCAAGTCGCTAAAGACACTGCGCCTCAAAAATGTGTGATGGATGTGCTTGTTAATCGGATACTTTTGTAGCGGCCCTTAAGTTTGTTTTTAGACGAAAGAAATGTCTTTAAGCCAGAATGAAATGCATTTTTTTTTTTAATTTTTATTTTTTTGTTTAGATTGCGCACGTGTCGAATGCTGTTGGGCCTATTTGCAAATAAAGCAAACAGCAAAAACAACATCACCCACAACTATAAATAACGTCAAACAATTGCGAACCTCCAGAGTCAGTATACGTTTTTTTTTTTTTTTTTGCTTATAGAAACCGATATCACTTGCCCACGTTGACGCATTTGCGTTCACAATTTTTCATGAGCTTGACTTGACGTATCCATGCTGTCTGTCTGTCTGTCATCGTAAATTTCTGTCTATTTAACAAAGTAAAACCTATACTTTGTACCTTTTTGAAACTAAAAACTAAAAGTCTCTGTATGCCTCGTTAAAAAGTTTCCGACAAATTGATAATGCTCGCATGTGTGTGTCGAATATAAAATTATTTTTTCGGCTCGTTCTTTGCTGTTACTGTCGTGTTGACATTCTTGATAATTTGTACAAGAATTGCATCCTGCTTGTTCTACTGCGTTTTACTGATAACGCCAACACCACGGCCAACATTGTGTGTGTGTGTGTGTGTGTGTATCTACGAGTGTATATACTGTAACATAGATACAAATACGTTGATTGGTGTAAATAGGTATCTAAACTTTTTTACCTTAAAATGCTGAAAACTTTTTTACCTTTTTTGGAAAACCAATTTTTTAACAAATTAGCAGAAGACCACTTATCAAATTCTTCAAATTATCAGACTGATTCATGTGAACAGTTTCAAACCGGAGATCATAGATCAGCAGATTCAAAAAGTATAAACTTGTGATAGTGGGCGATATGTGTCAATTCACCTTTAAATTGCATTTAAAGTGAAAGAATACGCATTTTCATTTTTTTTTTTGCCTAACAAGTAAAAACATATCTCTTAGCTGTGTAGTATTAAGACCCTTACAAAATGTTCGTTATCTTTTAGTCAGCTTAAACTGTCTCACATAGTGTGAAAGGGTTGACACTCCTATATGATGAGCGAGTCGAACTAGCCATGTCCGTCTGTCTATCCGTCGTTATATTTCAACGCAACTCATTCGAAAAGTACTCGAGATATTTAGCTGAAATTTGAAACTTAAGCGATTCTATGCAACGACTAACTATCGAAAATGAAAGTGACACGCCCATTTTTAGATATGTTATAGTCCCATACAAACTAACCGCCAATTTTTTCGATGTATTCAGTCTAAATTGGGTAAAAACACTTCTAATGTCATTCGACACCAAACCAAGGTGCCACGCAATTTTTAAGGTTAAAGCCCCCATACAAACTAAACGGCGATTTTCGAATTTTAAAATCTGTTTCTATGTAAACATAAAAATTTGATATTTTTGAAGAATTCTATCGATTTGAAGTGAATGCTGTGATCAGATTTCAACCTACATCAATTTAAAAGTGAAAATTATACCCGAATAGAATTAAAAAGAACAGATATTCCAATAGTTTTAAAATCACAGGTCTCACTACAACTGGATTTTTAACCTCAAAATGTATATTGTCCTTAACCCTTATTATTTTTTACTGAAAATTGAATTTGTTAGACTGGTTGTCTGTCTTCTTTTTTTCGCATTCTGAAAGTACAACTTTCGACTACGTAATTGTGGTTTTATTAATGGTTCACTCTATTTTGTCTTATATACTAGATATAGTTTTTGTTGCATTTCAAAATAATCGCCAATCACTGTTCTACAACGTTCCCGATAGCCATATTTTTTAAGTAGTCAAGACCCCCGGCCCATAATGTGCACCAAATAAAATAGATATTTTTTTTTTTTGGTAGCTTTTTGCATGTCAGGGTGAATGCTATCTAACATTTTTGATAAATTAAATTTAAATTTATGCTCGCTATCTTTCTTTTTTAATGCGTTACAAAGACGTTGTTAAAATTATATTAATCGTCACTATACGCATGTGAAGAGCATAAGAAATTTATAAATATTTAATTAAAGAACTATGTAAATCAATATATAGAATGTATTTATATATAAAATATATATATATATGTGTGTGTGTGTGTATATATACAATATACGAGTATTCATCGGTAATTTATGCAAACCAAAAGCAAAAAAAAAAGAAAAAAATTGCAAAATAAAATGGTAAAATAGATCACAACAAAAGAGAAGAAAACCAAAAAAAAATGTTGAAAAGACAAAATTAAGTCTAAAAAACAGCAACAATAAACGCAAAATTAACAAACGAAAACAATTTTAATGTTTAATTTTTTTTTTTTTTTTATACATTTTTTTTTATTTAGGTATTTATTTATTTTTTTTTTTAAATGGTTTTTGGTGGCGACGGTGACTTGGCAAGTCTAGATGCGGTTGGGTAGTTTGGCGTAGAGAGGCAAGACGTTGGCTGTGTTAGCAATTTTTGTTGTTGTTTTTGTTGTTTTATTGTTGTTCTCATACCTCGATACGCTTTAAAAATGAATTGCATTAATTATACATTTACACAAATACAAATAAGTATAAAACATATACATACGTACGTACTCGTGTATATGTATTCATGAATATGTTATATAAGTGTATTTTAAAGAACGCGAATATTGATATTTCTATGTACATTTGTATGTGTGTAAGTATGTATGTATGTGTGTGTGTGTGTATGTATAAGACTACTTCAATATGTCAAAGCTTGCTTGCCTGCTTGCGATACGTTTAACTTTGTTTTTAAAATATAAAAAAAAAAAAAAAAGATACATTTATTTTTTTTAATTAAACATTTTTACTGTTTTTGTTGAAATACATTTATTCTGGTAAAAAAAAAAAAACAAAAAACATAAGTAGTGCCAAAGCTTTAATACTCCTAAAACGAAATTTATATAAGATCGTTAATATCATTTAATTGCCTTACGCAAAGGATCTTAGCAATTTGGTTCTGCGTTTAAAAGTATTTTCCTCTTTCAAACTAAACATATGGAAAAATGTTTCGATTTAGATCAAAATAAGAATACTATATGCATTAATACTATGCAGCGTATTAAAAGCTAAAGAAAAAAATTTAAATAAAAGATGGCAATTTATGCTTAAAAGTGAATGTGGCTTGGCTATTTCGGGAACTTAAAATTCAAATTTTGACTTAATAACTTTAAAATAAAACGAGTTGAATATCTTCAACACAAAACAAACCGACGACAGGCCGATTAAAACGTCTCGTTGAGCTAAACAAGAATATATTTCTACATCTTATGGGATCTGGAGTGTTTGGTTTGCTTTAATGCGTTATAAACTGATAATACAAAACTTACAATAAAAACTTTTGTGCTTCAGTTGCCTAAAAAACGTTTGTAATAGATACAAAAGATACAAAAACAGATACAGTGAGAAGGAGTGAGCTGAAAAAGAGATCGCCGCGAATAATAGTAGAGAATGGTTATGTTTGTCAATTTGTTGTTGTCGTCTTGCACGTTGTTGTTGAATTTGTGCTGCTGGCAATATCGAAACGAAATAGAATAACGTCGTTGTTGTTGGGTCGATCAAATACAAACCGCTGAAACAACAAAAGTTTTTTTTTTTTGTACAATAAAATTATTGACAAAATCTTTTGCTGACAACAACAAATTTAAAAGTTAAATAGCAACAAAATAGTGAAAATAATAAAACAACAAGAATTAAAGCAAACAAAAAAAAAAATAGTAAAAAAAAAAATTTACTTAATTTCAAGCAAAAACAAAAAAAAAAAAAAAAGCTTACGTTTACTGCTGAAATGCAAAGTTTTAAAGGCGCGCTACCAATGCGTACGCGACTTTGAATAAGTTTTTGTGTATGTGTGGCTCTTTTTTTCTCTGTATGCGTTTTGGCTAATGCTCTGACGTAATTGTTGTTGTTGCTGTTACTCTCTCCTGCTCACTCCTATGTGGTAGATGCAGAATAACACACACAGATGCGACCAAGATAGAGACACAGTATATGCGGCTATAACTGTACGTGAGCTTTCAACGTAACGTGCTCTCTTTCTCTTTCACTCTGTCTCTCGCTCACTCTCTCTCTCTCTATTTGAAAAGCACTCAGTTTTAAGTCCGTGCAACCGAATATTGAAATCAGTCGTTCAATCGTTCAACGAATGTGACCGCGTACGAAAGCTAAAGAAATACGCAGCGGAACGCGCAACAAAAAGCTGAAAGAAAACTCAAAACCCAAGAGACGATTTGTTATAAAAAAAAATTGAAAGCAATTGCACAGAACAATTTCGTATTGAAAGACCATCAGACGCAGTCAGAGTAAATAAATTAAATAATTTAATTGAATAACATTTTTTTTTGTTCAAAAAGTAGGAAAAAAAACTGTGAAATATCATCTTTAAATTCAAGAATACTCTAGAAGATTTGCAAAAAAAAAAAAAAAAAAAAAAAAAAAAAAAAAGACAATACGCAATATAAAATACCAAAAGATTTTTCACTTGAAAGTAAGACGAGAACGTTTAGCACTTCAAACGCGAATAGATTTTAAACGAATTTATAAGTTAGAAGAAAGAGTTTAATACGAAGATATACTCGTCGTGCATTTGTATCTGTATCTGAACGCCTAAATCTTATATTACAGCCTTTCAGCTACAGCAGTTTTGAAAAAGTGTGCAAACATATGTTGACATTTTCCCAGTCCGAATTGCAGCGACATACTTAAAGTTCAAGCGGCAATTGCACATCCTTGCAAAACCGCTACAAACAAAACAAAAAAAAAAAAAAAAAAAAAAACTCGACAATAACAAGTGCACTGGAAGCGTTGTAAGACGTCCTCAGACCTCAGTTAATCAGAGTGTGTGCGTATTTTCGAGTGTAAGCAAGAGAAAGAGAGAGTAGATCGTGATTGTGTGTGTCTGTGTGTGTGTGTTCGAAGCACATGCCAAACATATGTTTGAAAATATTTTGAACAAAAAATTTTAAAAGCAAAAAAAAAAAAAAAAAACAAAAAAAAATAGTTCATAAAGCGATACAATTTCTGTTAAAAAAGAAAATAAAAATTAAATAAATATCTAATCAGTGCTTTTCCACCTGTACATTTACATTTATATGTTCGTTCTCTTTCACACTCGTTCTCTGCATTTGGGCTACGTGTATTTGTAACTGCGTATCTACTACATTGTTAATTCATATCTCAAACGCAATTGTATCTGTATCTGTTTAGGCTGTGCAAATATTTGTATGCAGCAAAGAAGCGAACAAAGAAGATTTGCGTGCAACAATTTGTTGCCATAAATAAAAAAAAAACAAGACAAAAACAAAATACATTCGTACATATATCGAAAAATAATTCGTGCTTTTAGTTATACTAGACGCCGCGCGAGTTTACAAGATTCCAGTTACTCACTCTTTTACTTCGTGTGTGTGTGTGTGCCTACTCGCTCTTACCACACTTTTTACTCAATAACGCATCGGCCGACCGACAACAGCGTTCTTATGAAATCGAAAAGTTGGTTTGAGTCCTACAATGAAAAGGTAAATATAAGCAAGCAGCTCATTCAAAATTTTACTTTCACAATTGTAGATTGCAGTACTTCTATTTCTTTTTTTTTTTATATTTTTTTCGCTTCGCATATTATGACGAAAGCACGTTTCATGTTTGGCATTTTTCTATTTGAAAAAAATCTAGCATATGGTCGTTTTGTGTTTTTTTGCTGTTGACGACGCCTATATTGTCTGTCGTCGTTCTGATCTGTGTTTAGTTTGAGATACATACATACATATGTAACTCAAATTAAAAAGTATCTCGTTAAATTTTATGTATCCTACAGTGCGATTATGGCATTAAAGACAAACAGACAGAAAAATAACCCAAAAAAACTATCGTTTCGGATCATTAAAAATGTAGAATTTTAACTTTTTTGTTTTATTTTTTTTTTTTTTTATAGCCGTCTACATACGGTAGTGTGGACGACGGGTATATTCAAGTTTGTCGTAAAGTTTATAACGCATTAAAGGATATACTACAGATTCTTCATCAGCTCGATGAGACAAGTCGATCAAGCCATGACATTCTGTTTGTCTGTTCGTCTGTCCGTCTGTCTATATATTTACACGCGATTTATTCAGTCAGTTTTAAAGATACTGACCTCGACCACGACTACTTTTTATATTAAAATCAAGTTGTCACGCCCATTTTTTCGATTTTTTTTTTGTTTAAAAATATTAATGTATCCATTCCAAATTGGGCGTCCAATGTGAAAACCAAGATGCCACGCCAATTTTTAGCAATAGTCCCCAAAAATGTACCCAAAATGTAAAAGGGTATATTTAGTTTGTGAAAATGTATGTAACAGACTGAACGGAGCATTAAAGACCCTATAAACTATATATATTCTTGATCAGCATTGGAAGGGGAGTCGAACTAGCTATGTCTGTCTGTCCTGCATTGTAGTACTAAACTTAAGATACATAAAGATTGGGTACAGAGTATCTTCTTTCTTGGTTTTGGAAGATTAAAGATATAAAAAATTGTATATTTTGAGATCATTTTTAGCATACGCTTGGGTCATTGAGGGTCTTTAATAGAAATGGTCAAATAATTTGATATATTTTATTTGAAACTGGTTTAATATTTTCGTTTCGTTTCCTTCTCGTTTCATCAGATTGTTACATAAAAAGACAAAACTGTTTACTTAAATTTTTTTTCTAGTTTTATTTCAGCTAATTATAAAATATGTCAGAAATTTATTATTACAAAAATGTATAACATTGTCTATAATTTGCAACAGCTACTTCGAATGTGTATAAACCGTAAATTTGGTTTTTTCCTTTCTGGCATTTGAATTAATAAAAAATAAAAAAAAAACTATGCGTAAAAGAAAAGTATCCGGGTTGATAAAAACAAACAGACATGCAGATATGTGTACGTGCAATGGATTTGAAGGTTTATAATAGTTTTATTTGTTTCGTGGGTAGTGTGCAGGTTACTCAAATGGTTGGTCACGGCGGTCTTTTATAATCGCATTCGTGCTGTTTTTATTTCGTGTTTCTGTTGTAAAAAAAATAATTACGTCGACTTAAAAACAAAAAACAAAAATAAAAATAAAAAAAACAAAAATAAATACAAAGAATCTTGAATTTCAATAAATAAAATGTTCAGCAAAAGTGCATCGATCGAATTCGAATGATGATGCTTAATTTTGTCGCATATTAAACGAGTGCAAACAGACTAATTACATTGTATGACTTTGACATTGTGTCCAGTTACTACTTTTCATTTAAAAGGAATTTAAGATACATTTTGTTTCTTGCTTTCCAGACACGTCGCTGCTGCCTGTAAGCGTTGGCAGTCAGTTTGCTTTGCATTGCATACCAACGTTTTTATTCATTGTTCTGTTTAAATATCTGATAATCCGTTTATCCGTATTTTCGTGTAGCTTAGTCAATATATTTATTCTGTAAGCCATATTGTTGAATTCGCGCATAATTACGTAACCAACGACGTACCCCTGTAAAGTATAGACAGCAGAAACTCGATTCTTGCACATACGAGTACCTGCTAGTTGTACAGTTCGATAATGCGTATATTTCGAAAATAAAGTTCGGTGAAGTCCCGCTAAAGTAAAAAAAATTATATACGTATGCAAAGCAAATAGCAAAATGAATCGAATTAAGAAAGATCTATGTGATTCGCTTGCAAAATTGTTCCTTACTAACAATTAAAGAAAAAAATGTTGATAAATTCAAGTACTTAGGAAAATCAATCAAAGTGCCGCATCCATTTTTAGGTGTAGTCCCCCTACAAACCCATTTTGTATTTTCGAATTTATATTTGAAAAAAAAAATGTATTATTGATTCCACTACAAATTGAATAGATCCACATCAAATGTCGATCCAATATAGATTTGAATGTTGGTTCACTGATCGCATAGCCTCAATGAAAACTTGCAAATTTAAATAAGTTTAATTTAAAATAAACACTAAATTTAAAAATGTATTTAAATCTGGGCTATATCAAAACATTGGCCAACACCCATTCCCAACATGAAAATATACATGGGTGGGATCTGGTGTTTTCAAAGCAATTCTTTGTGCTGAACACGCATCTAGTCTCGAAAAACTTCCATCACGTTACTTATTTGAGAAATCAGGCTGTTTTATGCTCTTTAATATGAAAAACTAAGCAGCTCATAGTTAAGCCATTAAAAATTTGTGTATTGAGTATTTAAGCTTCGGTTTTTACCGTTTTAAAAGTGTAGCATTTCACATAAAACGTGGCCTCAATATGAACCAACATAAAAGACACACACTCAGCTTGGTTGATCAAATGTTTCTAGGTCTTAGGTTCAACCCAACTAAACAACTTAAATACAAAACACTTGCCCAAATAAATTCCGAATTTTTTTTTCTTATTCTAATAATAATTTTCTTTTTCTATCTCCGGCTTTGTTTCTGCCGTCAATTAAACTCTTTTACTTCCTTCTCTATTGTCGTTTGAAAATGATAATGATTTGATGATGATGTTGATGATGATGATGGGTATAAACGGGTAGTTAGTTGGTTTGGAGAGAGCGATGCAAAGGGCGTTGTTTGCAACAAAGTATTTAACGCGATAGAAATGTCAACAAAAATCGATTTTTTAGTTTATTTAGAGCAGCGCTGTCCAAATATCGTATTTTGTATTTGTATTTCCATTGTGCTGCAAACACACGATACGACCCAGCAGCGACAAAATTAAAAAGAACAAATAAACTTTAAATAAAATAAGAAAAAACGTTAACTTTAGTTGGACCGAAGCTTAAATACTCTTCGTTAAATACTCTGCGTTCGGTTTATATAGAGCTAAAATAAATATGTTTATTGATAAATTTGTATGGGGACTTTATGCTACATTGGTCCCACCTCAACCATGGGTCATTTTGTTGAGATGGGTTGGTATTAAAAGTTTTTTTTAACCGTATTTGACACAAATCGCTTTATAAAGAAATCATTTTTGAAAACTTAAAAATTGCGGAAATTTGTATGGGGCTTTCTAGTGGTCCCACCTCACCTGGAAAGTGTTTTACCATTTGTCACAGACCGCATCATAAATTAACCATTTTTAATAAAATAAAAAACTAGAAAATTTTTATTGAAGCTATGCTCAAAAACGGGCGTGGCACTTTGACACTTTTAACACATTAACGTATCTGCTTAGGGTTGAGAAAATCTTAAGTTTCAAATTTTATGTCAATATCTTTAAAACTGATCGAATGAAACGTATAACTACAGGCAGAAAGACGGACGGACATGGCTAGATCGACTCGTCATCAATATATATTATGGTTGACGGAGGTGAATATACACTTTCACTTATTGTGAAAATTAAATGCATTATTAAAATAGAAAAATGAATAAATGCACAGAAATATTGTTGTAATTATAAAAACAAAAACAAAATTACACGGGCAGTTGCAATGAAAACTGAATATTAAATGATTATGGCTATTATGAACATTGAAACTTGTATAATATTTTGAAATGCAAAGCGTTTTAATATCTAAAATCAGAAATTATTTAAGTATATTCATGGCGTATTGTACACTTGATAAATTAAAGGAAGAGGTGAGGTGTACGCAAAGCTTGGTGTGTATACCATATATACTAAATATTTTCCGCTCCTGTCCCTATTTATGCCGTGCGTGGCTCAAGATGATCATATCTTACATGGTGCATTTTGGGAATTCGCGGTAAGTCCGCTTTTTGTTTTCAGCCGAAATTCGGTATGGCATCGAATAATATTTAGCTATTTTATGGACTATTTTTCATGAGAAGCTCTATAACATTTCATTTTTTGACTCTTATCTAACAAAAAAAAAAAAAAAAAGACGTATCCCAAACAAATTTTATGGCTAAAGAATGCTTTAGTTTTAATCTTTTAAAATTGAAATTTTTGACAAAAGAAACTGGAGACAATGATCTAACAGCAAAAATGATATCAGGACACGATACAATTTGGCGGATCATGAAAGCTGGGTTCAGTTTTTGTTACTAATTTAAAAGTAACTTTTTTAATTAATTATTTATTTCAAAATAAACATTTTATAATTTGTTTGTTGGCGATATTAGATAAGCTTGCATCAATTTAAATGAAAATTTAAAAAAAAAAAAAAAAAAAAAATTTTTAAATTATTTAATTTAAATTAATTAAACTTTCTTCTCTCATTCATGTAAATTATTGTTTCATGTAATAAAATATAATAAAATGATTTTATAATTTCACACAAGCGGAACACAATTTTCATTATTTTCGTTTCTTCGATTGTTTTTTTTTTCAGAACGATTTATTTACGTAATATTTTTATTCTTTTGTTTTCACGTTTCAAATAAAACTTTTATATTTATTTATTTTATTTCTGTGCTGCTGTAAACATTTAAACCCATAATTCAACATTTTCTTCTTTTATTGACAAAAAATAATAAAAAAAAAAAATTGTTTCTAACTGAAGCTGCTGAAACAGCTTTAGCTGCTGCTGATCTTGGTCGGGAAGTCAACCATCGTTTGAATATTCTTTCACTTCAATGTATCTCATAGATACTCTTGCCACTTTCGTTTGCCGTTACACGTTTTGTTAATTATTATTTGAGAACTCTTTTCGAAATAATTTTTTATTTGTTCATTTGTCTGTCTAATTGCATGTCGAATTATTATTTTTATTTTTTTTTTTTAGTTTTTTCTAAAATAAAAAACTTATATAACTTGCATTTGTGTCACACATGTTGCAACGAAAATTAAATTAATTGAAATAGATATTTATCGAAACTAAAATAACTGAAAGTAAAAATTGTTTTCAATAAAAAATTGTTTTAGCGTACAATTTCATTTTTTTACATCTTAATTTTATATTGCGTTCACTACACAAAAATTGTTTTCTATCACGAGAGTGTTTAATACATACAAACATACTCGTACATACATATGCATATATGTATCTACATGCTTCGCTTAGATACATTCACGAACGTACTTTGTTGATTGAAATTTTGCAGTTTGGTAGATATGTACGCCTATAACGCGTATATGTATCGTAAATCGTATAAATATATAAAAATGTATTTATTATTTGTTTAATGTTATCAGCCAATTCGGCACAAATACATTTTAAAACAGTTGAAAAACAAAAAAAAAAAAAAAAAATTAACTCAACTCGGCATACTTTGAATATGCATGAGGCCGCTATAGAAGTTGTCATTTGTTATTATTGCTGATTTTATTGGTGCCATTACTCAGACTGCTGTGTGCTGCTTGCTACCGTTTAAATAAAAAATGTATCTTGAAGTTTTCACGGTTTCTCATATCGCTGAAGCAATTTTACATTTGTTGCGCCTGTTGGTCGAAATTTCTAATCATGTCATTTAATATTAAGAACAAAAAAAAAAGTAGTAACATTCGATAGAACCGAAGCTTTTATACTTTTTCCATGTGTTGTGAGTGCTTAGAAATCACAATTAATTCGTACCCTCTTATAGATTCCATAATTTGTATACGTATTTTAACAAAATATTATCTCGACTTAATTTAACAACTTTGTAAAATTTTGATTGACCCTTTGTATCCTTTCTTTAAAAGTAGGTATCTCAAAATCAAAAAGTAACATGAAGTCACTTTATTCAAAAGAAATATTTGTATGTCTTTATGGCTTGATACAGCCCAAAGGTTCCACTTATATAAAAATAATTGAATTGAAAGAAAATCCAGCTTCTCCATACTGGAGATGGGGAATGGGCTGGGCTTTGAACCTAGAACACTCACAACGGTTTGGACGACATAGCACATATTATGTTAAATGTGAAATTTAGTTAATGGTTTATTAATATATACTATAACTATATCATAAATTTCGTGTCGGGTGGGGCTGGGATTTTGCAATAGTTCGTGTTTGGCTAGGCTTTTTTTTTTAAAATAATTTTTCGTGTTGGATCGGGCTAACACGGCACATCCCCATCCCATCCCTGCTTCATACCAATTATTTAATTGGCGATCAAATCTTGGTCAATTGACTGGAACTTGCGCAAAATTTAATGTTCGAGCTGAATCAAAAGATTCTTAAAAGGATTAAAGTGTGAAGAAAATAAAGGCCATGTCAAGAAATCAATATTTTTTGTTTTTCTAAAATTTTCTTCATCTTAATTTACTTAACATAAATATAAATAAATTGTTACTTCAATTTTTGTTAACTCTTTTTGAATAAAACTGTAAACAATTTCAAATTGTATATTTTATAAAAAAAATTATGTTTGGAATCCTTTTTATTTGAAAGTTTTATTTATCACTTAATTTTATAGCTAAATGCTTCATTTTCGTGAACACAACTGTATATCTTTCGTTTCAATTGTCCTTTACTTGCTTATTTCATGTAACTAGCTTCACGAGATGGGCTAATCTAACGATCTCGAACACTTAATAAGATTACAATTCCACACAAAACTCTAGTGGAAGGATTTTCGGTGTGACCCCTGTTACCTTGTTGTATTGAATTTTGAAACAAAAACTTGCAAAATGGGTTACATTTGTAAGGGGACTATACCAAAATTTGTTTGGTCCTACCCATATTGGGATATTTTATTGGGACTAGCAAAGACATAATTTATACTAAATAGAGACTTCCTAAAATAAGAAAGAATAACTCAAAATTTGGGGTAAATTTGTATGGAGGAAGTATCCCATCATACGGCTGACAGTATGATGGACGGACGGACGAACAGACAGACCTAGCTAGTTCGACTCCCCTTCCAATGCTGATCAAGAATATATACACTTTTTAGGGTCTATCTTGCCCCCTTCTGTGTGTTACATACATTCGCAAAAACTTAATATACCCTTTTACCCTTTGGGTACAGAGTATAAAAAGTCTACTATTCGTTTAACTCTATTGTCACATTTTATTGACCTGACCGGTCATTCGTTTGTTTGATTAAATTGTTTTTGTTTTTCTTTTTTCGTTTTATTTGTTGTTGTTGTTTTTGTTGTTGTTGTTCTTGTTGCTGTTGTTGTTCTTGTTGCTGTTGTTATTGATTATTGACCTTCAACAGCGCCAATGCACGCGTGCCTCAACTGCAACATAGTTGAGCACACGGCGAAGGTCGTGAGTGTGTTTTTGTGTGTGTGTGTGTCGTCGTCGCTAAAACTAATGCTATGTACATTTGTCTGTATGTATGTGTGTCTATTGTGAGTATGTGCGTGTATCTATTCTAAATATTTGACTTTGAATATTTTCAAAATCTTTACTATACAAAAAACGTATGCATCGAATCTATATTTTTTTTATTAAATATGTATAAAGTTTTTGTTAAAATTCGTTTAATAATAAGCGTCGTTTACAATCGATAATCGATATAGAAATCGAAATAAATTAAAGTGTATTTGTATTTGAATATTTCTGTTTATTATTCTTCGTGTTTCTAATGTTTTGTGTGTGTACGTAGGCAGCAAACGTTAATTAGATTTATAGCTAAAGTGCGCACCGCACGATATTTGTAAAACCAAAAATGAACTTTGAGATACAAACTGGAATTAAGTGAAATAGCAAAAGAACAACAAATAACTAAGAGACAAACCTATACATACACATACATTCACATAGTACTTACACATAAGTTGGTCAGTTCAATTTAAAAATAAGTATTGAAAGAAATAATTTTCACAACTCTGGCAAAACTGTAGCAACTTAATTAAACGCAAAAGACAAACTACAGAAATACACAAACACAGAAACACAGAAGATTTATTTGCGCTAGAAAATTCAATTTACATTTATAAAATGTTCAAGATACATTTATAAAATAAAGTTTACAAACAACCAAGGTCATATTTTGAGATTTAGAATCTGCAACTAAGACTTTAGCTATTGAGACAGGCATTCACCGAAGCTAGAAGCGATACGGCGACGATAAGACTTCTTAGAGACAGCAATGACCCAGAAGGCGACTCAGGCGATACTCGTTTCGTTCGCACTTGTACTCGCACTCAAGAAGTGTATGCATTTCAAAGTATCTTATAGATACTTGGAAATTTGAGAAAAAAAAAAAATAAGGTCTGATTCAAATTTTCATAATTTTGTTTATGGTTTATTTTTACATTTCCTGAGCTTACTTGTGGATGCATTAGAATTCAGACAATAAACAGCTGCGCAGTGAATGATTTTTTGGACAAACTTAATATGCCTGGAAACTTCGAACGAAATTTTTTCCATAATCTAAAAAATAGATAAAAATAAGAATAATCTAATTATCTTACCAATCAAAAAATCCAACATTTGAATCTTGGCCAAAATCCTGGCTTCAGAGCTGAAAACAGAACTGTTTTCACAAGAAGTTTCTTTACTTATCTCTTCATAAAGTAAAGAAATAGTCAAGATAATCGATATTTTGATACTCACAGCCCAGCTACATGCATGTTTTCTAGAAGAAAAGCGAGGACGGATCAAGGGTCCTCTATATTCGAGTGTTATCGTACTAAACCAATTTGAGTCTTTCAGGTTTCCTAAATCCGATAAAAGGTGTGTTTAGACACGCGAATATTTTGATCGAGTTTTTGTAGTTTTGTTTGCATTTGCATTTCCATTTCCATTTTTCTTTTAAATTTCTGTCATTATACTCTGTACCCAAAGGGTAAAAGGGTATATTTAGTTTGTGCGAATGTATGTAACCGGCAGAAGGAGGCAAGATAGACCCCACAAAGTGTATATATTCTTGATCAGCATTGGAAGGGGAGTCGAACTAGCTATGTTTGTCTATCCGTCCGTCCGTCTCTTCTGCTGTCTGCCGTATGAGAGAGATTATCTCGGAGACTATAAGAGATAGGGCCACCATATTTTAAACTTAGATCCTCCTAGACCGTCAAGTGTGCACTTGTAAATGATTTTTCTCTAGACCCATTTTAAGGGGGACCTCCCATACAAATCTACCCCACAATTAGGAAGGATCAACAAAATTTTCGGTATAGCCATCATAAAAATATACCCTTTTTTTTTAGTTTTTGTTTGAAAATCCAATACAATGAGGTATGGTATTAATATACGACTTAACTTAAGGTACATTAAGATTGGTATCTTGCAGTCAAAAGCATACTCGACTTTAGCTTTCTTTCTGTTGGTTTTTTTTTTTTTTTTTTTTTGGTTAAAAATGAATGAGAAGCTGCTCGTTTTTAATAAACCTGGTGCACGTTTGTTTCTGGGGCATTTAAATGGGTAACGTAGTGCACATGCATGCATTTGTGTGTATCTTTATAAATAAAATACTATCTACTGACTCAAGTAGCTTGATCTAGAATTATAGATTTTTCTTATCGTCACACCTGTGCATACATCTGATATATTCTACAATGAGAATAAGTTCTGTTCGGTTGATTTTATTGTTTTCCGTATTTTTTTTTTTTTTTTTTTTTTTTAATGTCTGCCCTAGATTGATGCTCAAATAACAAAAGTCGAAATTTTGTCTAAATACAAATAAACGCGAGTCTCTTTACCTTCGATAAAAATAAAAACAAATTTAAAAACAAAACAAAAATAATTAAATAAATAAAAAGAAAATAAAAAACAAGTACAAAGATATACAAAATAAACTAAAGAGAAAAACGACTAAATTTAAATCGAAATCATTGTCTAAAAACCCTATTGTACGCTAAACGGGAATCGCCTTGGAGTCGCCGTTCGACTTACGCCTGGCAAGAACGTCTAAATATTTTTATTTTTTTTATTTTTCTTGTCGTCAAGCGGTTTTATTTTATCTCATTTGACTATTTTATTATAAATTTTTATTCAACGCTCGCTCACACACTTGCGAATATTGAGCATCATTTTTATAAACATCAGCATTGATCATCATTATCATCCTCATCCGATTCAACATCTTCCCGACCCCCGTTGCCACAGATACTATTATACCATAAAATCTCTTTACACGATGTCGTCGTCGCCAACAAAATATTCTGATTGAAGACTTTTGTTGTTTTTGTATTTTATTTCGCTCAATCTTAAAAATTTTTTAAATGTATTTTTAATCATTTTCATATTATTTTTAGAACAATCTCCTCAATGCAAGCTCTTTTATATTTGCACAAATGAAAAAAAAAATGTATTTTAAATTTTTTTTATTTTTTTATTTCGTTTACTTTCAGGTAAGCAAATTTCGAATTAAATTTTGATACACTCCACCTCGAATGATGCAAAACAAATTTTTAATGTAAGTTTTTTTTTTTTTTTTTTATTTTGAAAAGAGATTATTTATTTCTTATTTTTTCTTTGGGTTTGATTGCTAGTAAAAAGGCTCAATGTATCTTTAAACATTTAAGAAATTCAAAAGCACAAAATCATGGAAAGTAACACTAAACAGTTGCGTCGAGATGCAGTTTAATGCAATCGCCGCCGCCGTTTCTTGCGCAGTTGCAGAAACTTGAAAAGATGAATTTCAAAAAAAATTTCTCTTTTTTGTTTTATTTTATTATTTTCACAATAAAAAACAATGATAATATTGTAACCAAAATGTTGATTTTAATGTAAAACTCTCATTGATTGCGTATCACAATAGACAACAAGTGTATAATACATTAGGATTCTAAAAAAAAATTTTATATTCCCACCCCGAAGTATGGTTCTGCATCGGAAATTAAAAGACAGTTTTACTTTTCTATTCGATAATATTTAACAGTGCCGCGAAGCGTCTGAAATTTTGTAGATTTAATGTAGAAATTTAATTTAGAAAGTTTTTTAACCGGATAAGTGGCCATAGAAGAACATCCAATCATTTAGTATTGCATTTTTATATATTAATTATTTTTGATTTTTTCAAAAACGTAAATTAAGAGAAAAACGAAAAACAAATAAAAAGAAAAATAATTTTTAAAAAGTTAAATAATAAATGACTGGTTGTTCTTCTTTGACTTTTTATGAAGAGAAACGTGGTTATTCTGTTATTCATTTTCCAGAAAATGTTTCCCATGTATAATAAATGGGAAACTTTAGGGGTGGGGGTGGTGGCACCATTAAATATTATCTAATTAAAAGAAAAAAACAAAAAATACGGGTCTTCTTATTTTTGATATACATAGAACAATCCTAGGGAGGGGAAGCATAAACATAATAATACTATATTTATGTAATACAGAATATAAATATAGTATTATAGCAGACAAAATATATCCAATTGACAGATCGGCATAGTTTGACAGTTTAATCCCAACGGTAAATGGAACCTCTAAAAAAATATCATATACTATACACATAACTGCTTAGTTTTTCATGCTAATTTTTAATATTTTCATGCTCAGACAATTTTCTTCGTACACATAAATTTTGGATAGTAACATTTTTGTAGTCTCTATAAATTTTCTAAAAAATCATGGAAGTTTTTTTTTAATGAAATAACTTTCCAACTTCAAGAAACGATAAAGAATAAATTGTTTAATATTCAACCGGTTACTTTTTAATATTTTAAATGTTTTTTATTTATTCTATTATTATTATTTTATTTATTTTCTGTACAGTTGTCGAACAGATTTAGCTTGCGATATATGTATACGATTTATCATCAAATTTTAAATTTAGATTATACAAATAAATATAGAAAACCAAAAAATTTTTTATCTTCTGATTCGATCGCACATGATTATACTCGTTTACGATATCCAAACCTTTTAAAATTTGCAACCCATTTCCAATTTTTTACTCTTTTTACAAAAAAAAGGGTTTTTTTTTTTTAAGACCAAATCGCCCCCATTCTAGAGATCCACCGACTGGATCTTGGCCTTTCTCTGATATTTTTACTTTTCTACAATGATCTTTAATTAAAAATTTAATGATCAAAGAACGTCACACACAGCCGTCTTAATGTGGAATTTAAGATTGTGCACTTTTGGATTGATGCTGTTAGTTATAGCAATATTCTAGCCATCAATTTCCAATAAAATAATCGTTTATTTAAAGATTTTATCTTTTTTACTATTTAATATGATGGATTTTGAATTCAAATTTAAAATGTTATAAGTTGTCATACCGAAATTTAAAGAGCAGAAAATTTAGTCAAAGAAACAACAAAAAATTTGCCATTTGATAAGACCGATAACCACTTAATTTGTAACCGATAGCGGATTCTATTATCGGTTCGGTTATAACCGCACGGTCCGAGCGGGTTGGACTGTCCCGCAACGAAACGTTTTGGAAATGAACAATAACTTTGCCTGACCACGAATAACACTATGAAACAAGAGGTCCATTTTGGGACTGGCGGGGTATGGGCCAAAAGAGCCGTTTCGCTCGGTTTGTTTATATTAGTTCGAAAATCGGCAAACTTCGTAGGCCCATATTTTCCCGCCGCCCAAATGGACCTAACTTTTGCTAGCCTGAATTTGTTCCATAGTGTAATTTAAAATCGTACGAATTTACTAAATGGCATTTTTTTTGCGATTATGGGAACATGGCTGATAATTCCGAATATTGTTATATGTATTTGGTACGACATTTTCGTTTTGCATGCGAATTTGATGTAAATTCGCCTTTTAATTTTGAATATGTTTTTTTTTTCTTACATCGAATAAAAATTTGATTCGTATAGAAATAGAAAAACAACATAAAACCCAAACAAAACACACTGACTTTTCTTTGAATGCTGCAGCTACAGCTAGCTTTGTCTGCTGGAGGATGATCATGATGATGAAGATGATGATGCTGATGATTGTTATTAATATTATTATTATTATTGTTATTTGTTGTAACAACAAAAATATTTAATTAAACTTCAATTATTTTGCAACAAAAATTTTTAGTCAGCAAAGGCAGCAATGGTTTGTATTGTTACGCTGCGTTTTTAACTTGCTTCGAAGCGTTCATTGCAGCTGAGCTGAATTGAAAACTCCTTTCACTTTTCCAATCCAATCTTAAAAAGTTGAAAACAATCCGCCGCGGTCTGCTTCGTTTGTTTGTCTGTCTTTCTGTCTGTCCGTCTCTGTCCGTCTGTCTGTCTGTTTGTTTGGGTGTTTGCCGCAGAATGTTTTCGCCATAGTTGAATGATAATTTGTGCCGCTGCAGATATTGTATGTGTGTGTATGTTACATGCTCTCATGCACGCGGTGCAATACGATTGTGTGGCAAAATGTGGCATTCATAGATATAACATATAAGTACGACGATATACATATATATTTGTCTATATGTTTGTATGTATAAACAATACGTACATAAATTTTTTATGTTGTATATATAAATTCATGTATCTGCACGACTGCACAGAGTGCTTTATAGTCAAACCAAACAGACCTACTGACACAGAGACTGAAAAGCCGAGAGACTAACCAACGAATTCCCCGACAAACGAAGCAAAAACAAAATATATATTTTTAGTTACAGATACAAAATAAAAACTGCGGCAGACAATTTTCATTGTGTTTGCTCTTGCTTTTTGTTGTTGTTGTTGTACGAGTATTTGACAAATGTTGTTGTTGCTGCTGCTACAATTGCTGTTGTTATTCTAGTTATTGGCGATGGTGCAAGTGTCGAGGCGCCTCTGTGCATCTTAAAGTCACAAAAAAAAAAAAAAAATTACTCTTCAAATCGATCGCAATAGCAAAAGCGAGACGCAACGAATATTTGGCAATATTTTTTTTTTTATTAAAATTTAAAAAATTTTGTCTTTTTTAAATTAAAATTTTTTTTTTTTTATTTCTATTTTATTTATCTTCTTTGGTTGTACTCACATATTTAACTTACCGTAGGGTCCATGGTATAATGGTTTTAGCATAAAGTTTGTAACACTCAAAAATAAAACCTGACTATTAAGTAATCTGGGAGTGCAAATTGTATAAATAGAATAAAATATAAATGAAAACAAGGAAAAACGTTAAAATTCGTTGGAACCGAAGCTTAAATACCCGCCACACGAATCATTAAAGAGTTTGTGTGTGGTCATCAGTGGCCTTAATAAAATTTCGAAATGGGATCAATGGGGGACTGATAGCACCCAAGTTTAAAAATAATATTGGTATCAAATTTGAAGCTAAAAATACTGATATAACAATATTTTTTTTTGAAAATATCAGAAAATAAGAGGTTAAATTGTATGGGGGCTATGTGTTATATAGTGGCACGATCATTATCATATCGGTGGTGTTTACATAGGATGATGTTAGATGTATTTTCACCCAATTTGGAGTAAATACATTCATAAATACAGATACAAAAGTTTTAAAAGGGGCGGTAAATTTGTATGAGGGCTATACCTAAAAATGGGCCTGGCACTATGCCATTCTCGAACTTACCACCTAGTCGTTTGCCAAGAAAAGCTTAAGTTTAAATCTTTCAGTTCAATAACTTTAAAACTAAGCGAATGATTTGCATAGCGTCAAACAGAGGGATAGACAGACGGACATGGCTAGATCCGACTACGTCTCATCGATTTGATCAAGAATATATATACTTGATGGGTTCTCCGATTAATACCTTTAATGCGTTTACAAACTTTCGGACAATCTGAATATATCCGTTTACACTATGTGTGACGGGTATAAAAATAGTCGTGCTTCAAATGAACATAGTATTGAAAATGATAAATGGTTCTTGCCCGTGAATTAGACTCCTATACAATTTCAACCGCCCATTTTCTTGTTTGAATTTGTATAAAAATAAGAGGTTTTTTCTATTTTTTTTTTGTTTTTGGTCCTAGGATGTAGTTTGTATTGTAATCGAGAATTAAAGTGCCACGCCCATTTTTAGGTGTAGCCTCAATTCAAACCTACCGCCCATTTTCGAGGTTTTCTATGAAAATTGGTGATTATTTATGAATGCATTAACTCAAAACTAAGTGAAACCATTTCTTATGTCATCCAATGTAAAATCCATGCTTCCACGTCCGATTTTAAGCTTAAGCCCCATACAAATCTACCGCCCATTTCCCAGTTATTGTATAAAAATAGATATTTATGAAACTATTCATTTCAAATAAGGTAAAACCTATACTAAACGCATTCTATGTATAGTATGTATATACTACTAATATGATACAGACAGACCCCATACAAGCTTACCTTTTTTTCAAATTAAAAAAAAAATTATTATTATATTTGGTGTCTAAAGATGGGTTGTGTCGGATCATGGACCCTTACCCATTCTTTTTTTTTCAAAATACTATCTACGCCATTGATGATCATATATGAAGTAGTTTTGTGTTGCGAGTATTTAGCTTCGGTTCTACCATCCTCCTTGATATTTATTTTATTAGTTCCATTCTATATTAGTTCTATTTGTTGCCATATTTTAAATCAGTTGATAACTAAGACTTGTAAATTGTTAACTTCTTTTCCGGCACTTTAACAATCCAATTAAATTCAATAATCGAAATATGTATTACTAAATAAGTTAAGTTTGAATTATTCTATTCAAAAAGATTATGGCATGCGCCCACGTTTTTCAACGATCGCGCATTTATCCATATAAAGTATATTTTGAGTGTTAAGATATTCAAGTGGCTAACAAAAAATTATGAAATAAATGAATGGAGACAACAAAGTCGCCTTAGGTAATCATTTGATTTACTTTTTGACTGATCGGTGATCAAACATCATGGATAATTTTAATACTTTGAAAACAAACAAAACTCTTTCATGATGCCAAATCGAGTTTTTGACGATGAAGTACATATCGCTAAAAACAACTTAAGTGGATTACTTTTTTATTTGAGGAATTTTATATGTACATTTAATCTTTTGTGTTTTTGCAAACTTTTCTATAATTAAAAATCAATGCTATTTATATCGTGATCATTGGAGAGCTCTCAAAAGTTGTTTATTTATTTTTTATTGAAACGATGAAAAAATTTTAAATTCCTAAATCCATGCAAATCTATAACACTAGTTTACAAATTTTGACTTTGTCGAAGGTTCTGGGTTCTAAAAGATTCAAAAATGGGCACGAAAAATTTTTCTTATATATATATAGAATACTGGATATTTCGAAACAACTGACCTGTATATAATTTGAAAGATAATAATAACGAAATATAAAGTCTAAGATTGTGTAAAGTTATAGTGTGAAAGTTATAGTGTAATAAATAAAATCAGACGAATTTACTTATTGATTTATATTATATAAAGGAGTTCCTTATAACTTCTTAACTTATTAATTGATGTACATGTCAGTTTTTTTCGAACTATCCATTCTCTAGATTTATAACAATAACGGACAAACCCAAAAAAACAGGTTTTTTGAGGATATCTCGAGAACGTTCCTTGTCCATTTTTGGAATCTGCAGCCTGCAGAAATACATGGTAATAGGACTATGAGAACCAAGAAATCTTTTTTTCTTATTCACGTTCAAGAATTTTGATAAAAAGTTTACATTTTTGTGCAAGTCTCACAAAGTGTGAACGAGTGTTTTCAATTTGTCCGAAAGTTTGTAACGCACTAAAAGAGGCATCGAAGACCCTATAAGGTGTATATATTATTCTTGATCAGCTCGATGAGACGAGTCGATCTTGCCATGTCCGTCTGTCTGTACTTATGCGATTCATTCGCTTAGATTTAAAGATATTAATCTGAAATTCAGAACATAAATTTTTCTCAGCCCTATGCAGTAAAAGTGTTAAATTAAAGGTGCCACCCCATTTTTATGTTAAACATAGCCCCCATACAAACTTACCGCTTTTTTCGATTTTTTGTATAAAAATAGTAATTATTAATGAATGTATTCACTCGAAATTGGGTAAAAACACTTCTTATGTCATCCAATATCAAATCCAAGGTGCCACGCCCATTTTTAGGCATAGCTCACATACAAATCTACCGCCCATTTTCGAATTTTTGTATGAAAATAGCTGTTATTTATATCTACACACCACCGATATAATAAAGATCGGGCCACTATAACATATAGCCCTATACAAACTTACCTCTCATTTTCTTATAGTTTCAAGAAAATTAAATGTATAAGCTTAAGTTGTATCAGACCATTGACCCCCATCCAACCCATCTCAAAGTTCTATCTAAGCTACTGATGATCGATCACACATAAACTATTTCAAAATTAGTGTGACGGGTATTTGCTTCGTTTCAGTTGTTTTTTTTTTATTTTGTCTCTTTTTGGAAGACGTCAGTGTAAATACTTTGCGTTCTTGTGCCCAAGAAAATCGGTTATCATCGTTTCGAATTACTGTTTTATCGATATTTTATAATGAAAATAAAATTGTTAAGCCAAATAAAAATGCTAAAAGCGATGCTATTGTGTAATGTTTCGGAAATATATAAATTTTTGTTACTGTTGAATTTTTAATTAATTAAATTTAAATTTACTAATACTCTTTAATTTATTTAAAACAAACAAGTCTTTTAACAATAATAATTACAAAAGCAACAATAGAAGTGACATTAATTCGATGCATTTTACATGTTACGCTGTCGCGACACAATTGCATAATAATTTATAAAAAAAAAAAAAAAAAAAAACAAGAAAAATGGAGCTTTTTCCATTGCCAGACAAGACACTTGTTCAATGAAATCCACCTCACGTCTCATCTTCTTACAAAACGTGATCGAAACGCGTCGACAAAATGCTTGTACGACGGCACTCCTATTTTACATCAGTTTTGGAAAAAAGTGAAATTAAATAAACTATTACAATTTTTATGTAAAAATAAAACAAAATATAAAAACAGAGACTATCAATCGATGTGTTACTTATTTAAAAAAAAAATTACAGCTTGTTACTATCAAGAGAAGATATTCAGCTGTATATTTTTAACAAAAAGTGGTCAAAACTAGACTTGACATGTGCTATATAGTACGTATGAAAAAATGGTAAAAAAAAGCATTAGAAGCATGAAACAAATAAGATCTTTTGCAAAATGGGAAGATTACGGTCTGGATTCAGAAGTCTGAAGAGTTAATGATTCAATTGAATGTTTCAAATTATTTTCTTTGGATCTAGTGAATTCATAGTGTGAATGATGGTGGATGAATGAGAAACAATTTACTCTTTTCATCTTTGTTCAGTGACTCTAAAAAGGTGTAGTATTTCGACATTTGCTGATGTTTTTTTTAGTATGAAACTAAACTGTATCTACTACGGGGACAATAGAAAAGACTTAAAATAAAGTATTCCAGAATCAAAACACCTGAATGCTTTGAAGTGTAATGGATAATAAAATTATTTGTTGTTAAATTTCAATCTTAAAATTGGCTTGGGACATAATAATAAGTGTGAATTGGTAAAAAATGTAACTACATTAAGAAAGTTTCTTAGTTCCCGAATGTAAGGTTTTGAGGAAATCAAACTAAATGAAGGTTTGTTCCCAAGTTCCGAGAAGAAGGAATTACACAAACTACAAGGGACACAAGGGCATGCGAAGAATGGAATTTATTGAATATTCATAAACTTTATTTCACACTTGTACGCAGAGTTCAAGATTGCATAAAAACAAAGGGCCTTTATTTCAGGGGATAGACATGGTCTTAAACTTATGCGCACAACTGTATATTAGTACAAACGTCGTAAGCCGTTTGATAAGCAAATTCAATAATATTAATATTATCTAATTCGGCTTTTAAATCATTACTCTGTTAAGATAATCTAATAATTTAATCTAAAGATAAAAATACGAAAAAACTTAATATTATTACACAGCAACAGGCCTCCTATCTATCTTCATTTTAAAGCTGCAACTTAAATTTTGTATCTTTTCATTTCATTCGCGTCAGAAATCGGTCAGTGGCCGGTAGTCTCGATCGTGTCTCAAGAATTGCAATTCTGTCGATTAAAATGATAACCCTAAAAAATCGCGTTGCTATTAATTTTTTATTTATTTTTTTTTTTCTTTAGATTGAATTTGAGGCAAGTGTTAAAGCGTGGTTTAAGCTTATAGTCATGTTTTTTTGTTGTTGTTATTTGTGTTGCTGACTGCAATTTTGCCATACACACACACACACACACACAGGCACATACACAAGACTGTATAGAGGTTATTAAACTCATAATAGCATTTTATTACTTATATTTTCATAAGCACGATCGTGCAAATAATCTGCTGACAAAATAAGTAATTTTGAACGAGATTCGCAAACGGATTTGTAATATAATTTTATTTAAAAAAAAAAAAAATGAAATGTTAACATGTTTATATAAAAAATAAAAGTTTTACTTTCTAGTGTGTTTGAATACAATTTATACTGTTTTTAATTTTCGGTTATTTATTTAAACCATAAATTTGGCAGTAGATACAATAGATACAATTTGTAGATACAATATAACTCGCCTAACTAAAAACCATTGAGATGTGTGAATAAATGCAAATTAACGTAAATTGTAAATAGAAACAGTGTGTGTGTGCCTGATTCTCAGAATCAGTCATGCAATTTTTGTCAGAAAAAAAAAACACAATAATTTTAATAGAACTGAATCTTTTAATATGCTCGATACTAGTTGTTTGTATACTATACTTTTAATATAGTAAAATAAATTGCTTGTAGCTCACCATCTGAGGGCGTCGAAATGTTCATGTATGACGCATAGTCAGTCAGTCTAGCTAAAAGCACATTGTCTTGGATATATTTTAAAATAATAAGAAAACAAATAAGTTTGAACAAAAAAGAAACAATCGTAAAATTTATTCAATACAAATTCGCTGTCTTTCTGGCAGACTGCAAATCTAATAAATTTGTCTAAAAGTTCGAATAGAACGAAAAATCATTTTTTTTTTTTCAATTCTGAAACATTTTCTTTGAGCTGTAGTATTTATATATATTTCAACTCAGGAAGCGGATATAAATTTAAATTTAACCCTCGAAGATCATTTATCAAATTTAATTAGAATACATTTTGAAAGTTTTGATTTTGTGAGCGCAAAGGCCTTGATTGCATGAATTTAAAAATGTGTATAATAAGAAAGAACTACTACGAGACTTGATAAAGTTTTTCATAAAAAATCCATATTTAGGGATAAGCTCTGAGATTTTCATGAGTTTAGCCTAAAAATAAATAAATTTTATTTTTCTACTTGCCTAAATAGCCGGCTTTGTTTGGTTGTCGCAAATAGTTATTTTCAAACATTTTTGTGACACCAACCTGCGTTTTCCAGTTTCTGTTAAAAATTTGCTCTTTTCCTATGGTTTACCTGTTAAAATATTTCGAGAAGTGGTATCTTAAAATTTAATTTATATCTTCGACTTCTTCTTCTTCTTCTAATATATAAAATTGTCATAGTGTTTGTAACAAAACTACTTCTGAAAATTTTGGAGTAGGTTTATTGGGGAGTTCCCCTTAAAATTGGGCTAGAGAAAAACCGTTTTAGTTGTATTTTGTATTAATTTTTATTATATAATCGTTTTTTTTTTTCTTTCTATCTTTTCAGGTAAATAATTTACAAATAAAATAAACCGAACTCCAAAACAACAAACAGTGTCAAGATATTATCTTTGAGATTGTTTACTTTTTAAATACGTACACAACAGGTGAAATATCGAAAAATAAAAACTTATATTTGCTTGAGTACAATTGAATATTTTTTTTTTTTTTTTGCACCAGATATTTGCTATTTTGATATTATTTTGACATTTTAAAATAATTAAAAAAAAAAAGTATTGTACTTGTTTTGTTTTGTTCTTTTTTTTTTTTTTTTTTTTTTTTTTTTTTTTTGTATTATAGCACAAAACATTTGAGCTAAAAAAATATTTGCCGAATCTGTCTATATTTACTCGATAAGCGTATAAAAAATACAATAAAATATAAAGAATATTTACAAAGCGAACAAAAAAAAAAATAATAATAATGATAAAAATAATTTTGCAAAATTAAAAAAAAAAATAATAAAAAAATATCTTTTCAAAAGATACCAAACTATGAGTTAAGTGAAAAAAAAAAAAATTTTTTCTAAAAATATTATTTGGCTTTAATCAAATTATCGTTAAAACAACAACGAAAACAACAACAACAATAATAACAACGTACAGAAAAAATTTTTTAAATAACCAAAAAAAAAAAAAATAATAATAAGGAAAACAGATACGAAACAAACGCAAATACTTAAAAAATAAATATATAAATAAAAAAAAAAAGTAATTGAATTATTCAAAACGCAAACAAACAAAAGACTGAAACAAAAAATAGGCAAAATAATTATTTAAAAAAAAAAAGAAAAACAAAATTTGTCGCTTATTTGACAAAAAAAGCGAGCAGGAATTTAAGAATGTAAAAAAAAAAAAAAAAAAAAAAAAAAAGTGAAACGTAGAACCATTTTGGTCACGTTTGAGA
Organism: Leucophenga varia; assembly: GCA_018903435.1. Classification (NCBI taxonomy): domain Eukaryota; kingdom Metazoa; phylum Arthropoda; class Insecta; order Diptera; family Drosophilidae; genus Leucophenga; species Leucophenga varia. The sequence continues at coordinate 429,760 of JAEIFJ010001799.1, forward strand.
CCAGGTCAAGATTAAGAAAAATCAATAAGCATTTTATTTTAAAATAAAATATTGTCGCGTTTGCAACGAAACGAGTACACACACCGAACAAATGACACCCACACATATCCACGCCCCTCCCATTCTCCCCATTTATGTACATATGTATTCTTTAAAAAAAAAACCCGAGATGCCAAATATAGACGCACTTCCGCAATTTCTGTCTGTCTGTCTGTCTCTTATCTTTCAGCTATTTAATTAATTGATCGAGTAGCGAAAAGATCGATTGGCTGCCATTTTAATTAGGCAGCGCCGCATACTTTCGTTTTCGATTCCAGTTATATTCGACTTTTTTCATTATTATTATTATTTTTTTTTTTTTTTGAGAGGCCTTCGAGCGCGTAAAATCCATTTTTGAAACTATTCCAAATATTTTACAAAATGTGCGCTTTGAATGACAATTTTTTTGTATTTATAAAATAAATAAAACAACGCACAAATCCTCTCCATAAGTGGAACTGAAATGTCGAACAAATCGGTTTTAGTATCGTTTTCGATTTCAATTCTGCCGTTTTGCGCTGCGGGCTGAATAAACAATTAGTTTTTAAATTTTGCATTTTTTTTTTTAATTTAGAACTTTTTTTCTACGTGCCTAAATATTCTATTCGATGTGAAGCCAACTAGAAAAACAGTTTCTAATACAAATATACAATATACAAATTTATTTTTAGATTTATATATAATTATTTTTGAGCAATTGTTGTAATCCCTTCCTCTACATCATGAATCAGTCTATTCTTCGGAAGAATTTTATTAATGCTTCGATCCTAACTGACAACGACTTTATTTGACGAAGAAGTAAAAGATCTTTTTCAGAAATTTTAGTTCTTCCAATAAGATGGAAGGATAATGTATTCATTACGAATTCATTTTCGTTTCAGTTCCATTTTTTAATTTGGTATTACGAATTTTCATTTACATTCTGTAAAATAAGTGCCTGAAAATTTGTATTAAAATCGTCCCGGGAAAAGATATCGACATCTCTCATTGTCCGCTCAGAACAACAAACGTAAACATACTAAATGACAGATGGCGCTTAAATTCTTCGACACGTTCCTCTGACAGAAATCTGTATTAAATTCGACTTATTAAAATGTTCATACTTATTAATCAAAATTGTTTCTAAGCCAAAAAAGTTCGTCTATATTCCTACGATTTTCTCAAAAATTTAAAAGAACTGTAAAATTACAATGAAGGCGATTTCTTTTTGTGAATAACATCAATGAAACAGGTAGGTAGATGGAAAAGATTTACTATATTTTATAAATTGCAAATTTTCTGATTGCGATGCCACAAAGTGTAGAAGATGGGTGTGTTTATTTAATTTACCACCGACGCAGCCAACGCCTGGATTATTATTTAATTTAATCAAATTTTAAATATAATCTAATATTCAAATATATTGCTCTGGGCTGTCTAACTTAAAGAAAGAGAGAGAGAGAGAGAGATGGCAAATGACGCCCAAATTATAGATAAAAATAACTATTTGAAGATACATTGTGCATTCTTGTGGTTTTGTTTATTGCATTTGCAAATATTGGAAAGGGACAAACCCAGTCAATCATTAATGATCAATGTTTGTTTATGTATATAAATGTGTATTGCATTTGTCTTTATGTATGTCCGTCTGTCCATCTGTCTCTATATTTTGCAAAAGTCATTATGAAAAATTTTTTTTTATTGTTGTTGTATAACTTCAAACAATTGCATATTTGTGTTCTGTTATATTCGTATTAGTTTTATATTTTGTTTTCGATCACATACCACACAATTACTCACAGATACGTTTTTACTCACAGATACAAAAGTAGCTTGCGCTTGCGCATAGTTATTAGGTCATGGTCGACGCGTATGATGCTAAAGTTAATAGAGAAGCTAGCAAAAAAAAAAAAAAACAAAAACAAAAAAAGAGACTTCATCAAAAGGCAACTATAACAGTAACCATAAACAAAACAACAACAACAACAATATAAATAGCAGCAACCATGAGCAACGAATAACGAGAGTAACCACAAAATTAATGACAGAAATCTCCCCTCTCCCTCATCGTTTTATATATGAGCCACATTTACCACATCCCTCTGCGCATAAAGCTTCCTTTTCAGTTTACTTTTTTACGCTATTCGTAATGCGGTGTATCTAGATACATTAACTCTATAAAAGATATTACTATTTACCATCTTTAATACTATTTAGATACTTATAGTGTGCACAGAATACAAATTATCGACAAAAAAATATCATATTAATTTGTTTCAAAACTTCTAAAAAGAAAAAAAAAAAATTAAATTGATATTCTCTTCCATTGACTAAAATTTACCAAAATAGCACGAAAACTTTTTTTCTATCGCATTTAGTTGAGTCTAGTGGCGAACCTATTTTTTTTTTTTATTGCCTTCCAATAGTTCCCCCCAAAGAAATCTTGTTTAAAAATGTGAAGAGTATAAATACGCCGAATCTAATGAAAACGACATTTTATCTGTTTTTGTGTATCTTTTCTTTATCTTTTTATTTGCACCTTTTCATATTTGCCATATTTTTTCGCTTTCATGTTTTTTTTTTTTTTTTTATACCCGCCACACATTTTTAGGTATAGCCCCATACCAATTTCCGACTATTTTCTAATTTTTGTGTGAAAATACTAATTTTTTTATGGGGTAAAAATAAAAACACTTGTGAGGTCATTTTATATATATGTATGTTACTCTACTGATATTGTAAGGATCAGCCCACTATAACAAATAGCCCCCATACAAAGTCACCACTCATTTTCTATTTTTTTTTTTCAAGAGAATGTTTACTATTCTGTCCTTAATTTAAAATTTGACCCCATTAGGAGGTCTAAACATTGGTTGTCTCGGACTATTGACTCCAATCCAACCCTTTTCTAGTTTTACCTAAGCCACTGATGACCATAAAAAATCTCAACCAATATTTTGGGAGTATTTTACCTTCGGTTCCACCGAAGTTAACGTTTTTCCTTTTTTTTAATTCAGCTACGTGTATACGCAATTCTTTATTGTCATTCATCATACTCAGACCATCATAAACAAACGTTAATTTTGTAAAATACAACGAAAACCACATAAAAAAAAAAAAAAAAAAAAAACAATTTGAAAAACGAAATTTGATTGAGCAGAAGTGGATACAATAAATGGAAGATGGACAATTGTACGATGCGATGGGCGGTCTTGCTATTAAAAATATGTTTTTAAGCTCTCTTTAAGTTGATTTTTATATATTAAAACTTGTACACATTATTATGACTTTAAAAAGACCTTCAAGACGTTAGAGGGAATTTCTTTAATTTCATTAAGTTATCTTAGCCCATTTTTTTTATTGTCGAGTTAAATTTTAACTGTAGGTTATCAGAACGATTAAACATACATATTTGTAGTGTTTATTCTGAGTTAAAGCTAACTGATGTTATTTATAAATTCAGTTTAAATTTTAACAGGCAATCACAGTGAATTATTTCACGGTGAATGTCATTTTAAAAAAAAAAAAAATAATTTGTGCAATGAACTTAAATCGTGCGATTCTTAATCATTCTGGACATAATAATAGTTACAAGTTGGTGAAAAATCAGAATATTTTTCATAGAAAATGACAGAATTTGTTAACGAAAGTTAATATTGCTCAAAAGCTAAAAGATTTCTTGATTTCTTTAAATAAATGAGTCCCGTTTGTTTACCTACATTTCTTTAGAAAGTGCAGCTTTCTGGGTAAAGACGATTTTTCACAATTTGGTTAATGGAACACCTATTATTATGTCCAGGCCAACTTAAACCCGAAAAATATGACAAGGCAGCATATTTAATAGAAAATAATTTTGTTGTTCATTTCGCTTTAAAACACTTTTGGAGTTTTGATTCTGGAAATCGTTTTATTCAGGTTTTCTCTTCATCTTAAAAATTGTCGGTATTTTACTTATTATCGTGTCCAGCTGTGTATGTATGTTATAGAACTAAATGTAAACTCTTATAAACTTGAACTCAATTATAACACTATACAATCTCAGCCGATGTTTGAAGTAGAGTTGGGCTTGATAGGATGGCTCAATTTAGCCATATTCTATAAAGATATTTTAAATATCGGCATGGAATTATCATAATAATTTCTTATCATCAAGTTTCTTTGTGCTATTTTAAGATTTTTTTATGTTTTGATACATTTGCAGTTACTATTATAACATTTACGTCTATAAATGGCTTTGGTTTAAACAAAAAACAACTAGTTATGGGCGTTTGTTTTTTCACGTCGGATATTTATGAGGATTTTGACTTTTTAAGTTTGTTAATACAAATTTTATAATCTTAATTTCAGTATAATATAATTTATTTCTTTAATTCAGTTGTATGTAATCAAATATAACCATAAAAGAACAAATTGATTATTTAAATGGGAAAAGTATAAAATGTGTCGTGTTTTTTTTTTTTTTTTTTTTATTCTTAGACGTCTGTTTCAATCACTGCCGAACAATGTTCAAAAAATGCCTTCCCTATGTTAGGCAAGAATTTTCGTTAAACAAAACTACTCAGCAAAAAGAAAAAAAAAACAAAAATGAAAAATTAGTATCAGCGTCAGTTCAGTTTTCTTTTGTTCAAGGTTATTTTTAACTTGCGATAAGAAAATTTCAAAACATAAAATCATGCGTGCATTGATAAATTTCAGAACGTATCTACATTTGACAATTTAAAAACCTTAAACGATAAACCACAATATGCTAATTTTAAATTGTGGTAGCATGAAAATTTATTTGTTGGTTGCTTTTGTTTTTAATTTATTTTATTTTTTTTAATACTTTGTTTGATAACTTTATTCTTGTGCCTTTCTTTGTCAGACATATTTTTAAAATAGTCAAATCCTTTATAAAGGTCTATAATCTACAAATGTATGTTTTATCGAATGTTGAATCTAAAACGTTGTATTTTTCTTATTAAATTTTTCTTATTAAAATTGGTTGAATGTAATAAAGTTTAAAAATAATCGGAGAACCCATGAGTTTTATACCAAAAGGGACCGGTCTGTCAAACGAATCTTTGAATAGTTTTGTATGATCATCAGTCGGCTTACATAAAATTTCGAGATAGGGAAGGGATTAATGGTCTGTTACAACACAATATTGATATCAAGTTTTAATCTAAAAATACAGATATGTATAACAGTTAATTTTCTTGAAAAAATAAGAACATGTATGAGGCTACACACTATAGTGGCCCGATCCCTATCATATCGTTAGTGTATAAATAGGATGACATTCATTTTTAAATTATTTTTTCGAATTCAAAACCGATGTCCTTTAAGTAAAGTAAATCCTTACGAATAACTGGTCCCTGGAATTTCATACGAAATTTGATTCTAATCTGATCCGAAACTGTTTCCGTTACGGACAAAATTTACAACAAAACTAGTCAGTTTCGAATCCGTAACACATTCGTTTAAATTATTGGATACATACGCATACATGATTGATGTTTGTTTTTATATTTTATGCATTTTTTAATTTATTTTAAAATATTTCATAAAAATTACACCTTGCTAAATCTGCGAGGAAAGTTTCAAGCTCGCAACAGTTAATAGTTTGGCTGTGTGTTCAGTCGGGAAAAAAGAAAATGAAAACGAATTTTATAAATAATATACACACATATGTATGTAATGTACACTTATGGTCAAAGTAGAAGAGATATCATGTTGATTTCTTCTTTTTCTAAAAGTTTTTTCTCCACTTGATTTTGAGTAAGTACTTATGTATGTACACACATAACATATGTACATAAATTTCAAAAAATTTGTTAAAAGAACTACATATCTATTTAGTAGATTTGAGAAAAATCACTGTTGCTCTTTAAAAAAATTAAATTATGAACAAATGTTTTGTTTCAGCTATAATTTTAGGGAAAAACGCAATGCCCCAATTGCGTTTACTTTTTGAGCTAGTGTACTTATTATTTTGGCCATAAGTGTACATATCTACTTGTATGCATGTGTGTACTAAAAGAAATAATTAAAAGTGCAACAACAACAGCAAAAATAATAAAAATCATTTGCACAGATCGCAAATATAATTATAAAGTATAAAATAACATACATATACATACATACATACAAGTATATATGTATGTATGCATATAAGCATGTACATAAAAAAAATTGTTGCAGAGTAAGTCAGTCAGTCAGTCAGTTGTTAAATTGCAACTTGTTCATTCAGTCAGTCAGTCGCTTAAAGGTGCACGAACTGCTTTGATTCACAGTAAACATCAGCAACAACAACATCAGCAACAACAACACGCAACAACAACAAAAACAACTAAATTCAATGATCGCAATGATTAACAACAACAATAAAAACAAAAAAACAAAATATGATATGTGCAGCAGTGTGAATGCAACAAAATCAACAACAACAACAACAGCAGCAATAAAGTTTGAGTGGAATTCAAACTTACGAAATTACTCAAAACTTGTTTTTCTTTAAGTAATGTTAAATATATTTAAAACCAAAATTCCATTGATCAAGCTTTTATACATTATACACACAAATATGTACATACGTCGGTGTATATGTATATGAATTTATGAAAGCTATAACAACTATAGCATTTTATTTTTACAAAAATATACTCAATGAACACATTTTTACACTCACTTCACTGTATGTTCACACATATATAACTCACTCATTAAAAATAGTAACGTTGTGACGTCAGAAAAAGCTTTTTCTCTCGGCGTTTATCGGACGCCCACTCGTAATAACATACACACAAAAAAATACACACATATATATCTGCATGTACTCGCATTGAATAAATCGAATCCGGCTACAAACAACGAACAGATTCGAACATTCTAAACTTTTCTGTCGTCGTGAGCGGTTCGCATAGTATTCGTTGCAAGCGTGGGTCGCATTCACGCCATAGACAGACAATCGTTTGGTCGCATTTTCTTTCGTGTTGTAAGCTTGCTCGATTTAAAAGTCAAAAATAAAATAATTTAAACGTTCTACAACAACGACGACGAAGTATTGAAATGCAAAGAAATATTAATTGCAAGTTGTGTGCGTGTACATAATATACATATACATATATGTCATTTCAAAAAGAAAAAAATATATATAAATAAATAAATAAAAATAATACTTAATTAGTAAATTTTTAACTACGAATTTATTTGTGAAGAAAAATTAAAAATAGAAAAGTAGAAATAAAACAATCAGTAGTGAAAAGTGAAAATTAGTTATCATTTTCTGTGTGTTTGTGACGAAGACGAAGTGTAAGTGCGAAACCCCCCAAAAAAAAAAAAATAAGAAAATAACGTTAAAGTATAGACTTATAAAAATTTCACGCAATCGAAAACGTTTTTAAAAAAAATATTATTGGGCGATCGGTGGCGCCACGTAAAAATCGCGCTTTAATCGTTCCGCCCGCCTGCCTGCCTCACTGATTGAAAAAGTGAAGCTGTGTTTGTGTGGTGGCAAAGGCAATCCATTATTGAATCGAATCAACGAAATTCATTGTTTTATTTTATTTTCGCGTTATTTTGAAATAACGGTACGTTATGCATTTGCAATTCATAAATTTATACTACATACATACATACTACAATGTTTAAAGCAGTTTGTATGTATGTATGTCTGCCATTTTATCAGCTCTCAAACACTGAAATGTGCCATACTGTTCAAAAAAAAAATATATATATTTTTTTTTTTCTTAATAAAAAAAAAAAAAAATATGTTTTTATATATATATCTTGTATTGGTGACCACAGCTGATATTTATCTCCGTTCCTCTCTTTTACATTTTTATTTTTAACATTTTAATTTTAAAAAAACAAAGCCAACTATGAGCATTCAAAAAAGGAAAGAAAAAAACTTGGTTAAATTTTCACTTTTGTTTGGACCATGCAAAGTCAGTCAATTGCCGCATATGTACAAACGTATGTACATATGTATATGTACATATATATTGTATTACATACATACATATGTGAGTTTGAAAATATGTGCATTAGATGAGTATGAGTTTGTGCATCACAAGAAAAACAGCTTAAGCCAAACAGCATTATACGCTATAATAAAGCTATTGCAGCTGCTAACACAACACTATTTATTTGTACATTACATACATACATAAATTTTTATGTATATACATGTTTGTGCACTTACTTTCTTACATATATAATAAATATATAAATGAATCGCGAACGTATGGAATAATAACAAATAATTGTATTTGAAACAGTTAATAAAGTCTGAAAGAAGATTTTAATTAAAAAAAAAAATCTATTTTAAAATATGTAATTCGCACATCGTATTTTGGGTACATATTATAATCTGCAAAACTATAACAAACAAGAAATATCGTTTCAATCGAATAAGATTCGCTATAAGTCACTCTGGAACCATAACTTTATAATCCACTAAAAGTTAAAAACTTCATTCTAAAATTGAAACAAAAATTTATATAGCGCATTTTCAACTGACAAGCGTGTATTAAATCAATTTTTTGCTTTTTTCTTTTTTTTTTTTTTGTATGAATAAATCTGAACATTTCGCGAATTAAAAAACCCCAATCGGTTCTAATTTTTAAGTTTACAATTTATATTTTCTTTCCTTAATGCGTTTACTAATACCTCGAATAGTTATACTTTACAGACTAAATATTGTATAAAAATTTGTAGAAGTTTGTGTACTATAAACTTGTGTAATTTAAATGATGTACATCATAAATACTAATCATCTGTTTTCACATTTCTTTATTAATTGAAAAAAAACTTAAAAGATGTCCATATTGTTTCGCGTATAGTTAAACACTGATTTTGCTAGCAGGTAAATCGAATCTGAAATTAAAAAATGTTTTCGATTTTGAGAAATTGGGTCCTAAAACCTTTAACTTTCGTATTTTTTTGAACCACTTTAAGCAATAAATGCTATGTAATAGAAACTTGTACTATGTAATAATGGTGGCTCTAACTCTCAGAGTAATCTGTTTGTTTTTTTGGCACAGTTCAGAATTGTCGTACACTCATACTCGATGTGAGTTTTTAGTTTGTGATTTAACTGGCGTGAAATTGCATCGAAATTGTAACTCAGAATTCTTAACGCAAAGTTACACGCAAATGCAGTCAGAATTTTATTTGTGTGATACCATTTTATTTAATTTAATTAACTGCATATTCTGTTGTATCAAGTTATATCATAGTTTGTGAATCATTTGAATCTTAAATTCCCAGAGTGACGACAGATATACATACTCAAGAAGAAGAATTATGGCACCAAAACGTTAATAAAAAATAAAAAAAAAAAAAAACGTACAAATGAAATCAGCCAAGCTTACGCGAAGGCACTCAAGATAATTAATGATATTGTGTAAAATACAAATTCACTAAAAAACTCAAGATAAGAAACTCTAAATAACTTCAAAAAAAATAACTAGACTCGATAAAATTCAATTTTTATACCTGTCACAGAAAGTGTGAAACAGGTATATTCAGTTTTTCGGAAAGTTTGTAACGCATTTAAGGAGAAATCGTGAACCCTATAAAATATATATTGTTGATCAGCTTGACGAGTTGAGTCGATTTAGCTATGTCCGCCTGTCTGTCTGTTTGTTTGGCTGAAATTTTAAATTTAAACTTCTCCTGGATCTGTGTAATTTGTATGTTAAAATCAATGTTCTACGCCCACTTTTAGGCAACATTTTGACAAACTTTTATACATACCAAAACAAATTATTTTTAGGGGTAATGGCTTCAAATATGGTATAAATGCTTCTTATATCCAGCTGCTTGGTATTTTAAGATAAATTATAATACAAATGTTGAACACGAAGATCTATCCACGTCAAATGATGTGATTTAAAGTTTTGCCTGTCTCAAGACAGACAATATAAATTATACCGCATGCATCCCAAAAAACCGACACCAAGACCATCTTGGCTGGCAGATCAGCGTTGCTTTGCCAATAAGTTGGTCTATGGTGTTTTGTAATGGATCAAAGTTACGTCCAAGAGCAAGACAGCTCTTGAACATTGACAAACATTTTTGGAATTAGTTGTTGCCCTTTTTTTTGAATGGAGATAAATCGCGGGAAACACATCTCGAGTAGCTATTTCTTTTAAGGTGTCTCTAGGCTTAGCCACTGCACGTACTCTCATAATTCGATCGTTCAATATATTCATTTTTTGGCGGACTAATTTTTTCGTAATTTGTGATTGTTCGACCACAACCAAATTCTGTAAATTATTTCTTAACCTTTAAAACTAATGATGAAGGAGCCCCATATCATACCACTTCCTTGTTGACATTACTCAAAATAAAGCGTTTTTCTTCCGTTGTACCGAAACTACCGTTTTTCATTCCCTTTTAAATGCTTTGTAAAAATTTTTAATTGTTTTGATTAATTTATTTTGTATTGGTAATAAAAAAAGACTTTTAAGTAAAAGACAACAAACAAGGAAATATACAACTTTTGGTCTAAAAAAACATAATTATTATTTATTGTATTTGTTATATGTACACTGTATACATTATTATAAATACACACATACATATATATATATCGTATAAGTTGTTATATGCTGCTCACAATACATAAAATGAAAAACAAAATGTGGTGGCGTATTTTGTTATTGGTGCGAAATAAATTGAACTAATTTAAACTTAATTAATTAAGTCAATTAACTCACACAAGCATATCATAAACTTACACAGATACAATCTATAAATGTACATATGTACATACATATGTATGTTTGTACAATATATACATTCTATATGTATATAAATACATATTTGTTGTTTTTATACAAACAAGTGAGTTACCGAGAAAAATTAGATTTCCTCGACCTTATACACTACTTTTATGCAGATTCTGCTTCCTATTTGTCGTTTTGATTCTTAGCATCGGAGACAATCTCTTAAGTTTGAAAAAATAGATAGTTATATACTATATATTTGAATTCATACGGACGTAGTCTAAATTGAAAATGTAAACATTTTCCATAAAATTGAACATTGTGTTTTATTTTCGTAACTACTTAAAAAAATTATTGTAAAATATTAAATTAATTAATTCTAATTCATTCATTTGAAAGTTCGAAAACTAAATAAAATATTTTCTTTGTGATTTTCAGTGCGGGACACTAGACGGACCAGAACTGTTGTATCATCAGCAGCGAAATAATAGAATGGATGTCTATCAGATCGACGATGGATTCCACTCGGACGGAGGCACAGAAACGCCTCCGCCTTCGCCCAGTTCAGGGTCTTCAATTGCCTCTACATCGGATCACGGCTCGCTAGAGAGCGTCGATACAGGTGGAACACAACGCTTAGCGGTACTCTCTTTTGAACAGGTGCGAAAGCTACACAGTGTCATGGATGAAAAGGTGGCCATACATGGGCGTGGTAATTTTCCCACTTTGGAGGTTACATTGAAAGACTTAGTGAATTTAGTTCGTCGCAAGTTAGAGTCGGAAGTAAATGCTGGCGGTGCCGGCGTTGTAGTCAAGGACATTCGCCTTAACGGAGGAGCAGCTAGTCATGTTTTAGCATCTGAGGATCAGCCATACAACGATCTGGATCTAATATTTGCCATTGAGCTGAGTACACCGCGTATCTTCGATCGCGTTAAAACTGCTGTGCTGAACACGCTGCTTGATCTGATGCCAGAGGGCGTATGCAAGCGGCGCATATATACGTGCTCGCTCAAAGAGGCATACGTCGGAAAAATGGTTAAGGTTAATAATAACAACGACGGTGATCGATGGTCACTTATATCTCTTGGAAACTCGCCGGGCCACAAAAATGTAGAACTGAAGTTCGTCGACACAATGCGACGTCAATTCGAGTTCTCTGTCGATTCGTTCCAAATTGTGCTTGACTCACTGCTTCTATTTTACGATTGTGCTGCGCTGCCTATATCGGAGAACTTTTTATCCAACAGTAGTCGGCGAGTCGGTCTATGGCGATTTCCAAGAAGCACTGTACCACTTGCAGAAGAAATTGATCTCAACGCGCCAACCGGAAGAGATACGCGGTGGCGGTCTGCTCAAGTACTGCAATTTATTGGTAAGGAACTACAAGGCAGTTGATCCGCAGCGTATTAAGACGCTGGAGCGCTACATGTGCTCGCGTTTCTTCATTGACTTTCCAGACATTAACACGCAAACAACAAAACTTGAAGCATATCTTCGCAACCATTTCTGGGGAGTCGATGAGGAACCGATGCAGTATCAATATTTGATGCATTTACGCCACGTCGTTGAAATGTCCACAGTCTGCCTAATGGGTCATGAACGACGGCAGACACTTCATTTAATACAGTCACTAGCCGCACAGGTTCTTTACAAAGAGCAAGAGAAGCAGCAACAAGCGCAAGCTCAGGAGCAATACCAACAACAGCAACAACAACATCAACAACATCTTGAGTTGTCGCAGCAGCACCATCAGCAGCCAACAACAACAGTAACAATTGTTTCAACAGCGTCGCCTACAACTCAGACGCCACAGACCATTTACGTCCAACAAGCAGCACCACAAGGTGCCACAATTTGTTGTGCTGTACCAGCAAATGCTGCCACAACTACAGCAACTACAGTTGTCGAGCAGCAACAGACACAAGCGGCCAACAATGTGGCAGCTGCAACTGCAAGCGTACCTCAGACAATTCAAATTCAGGCCGGCCCACCGAGCTTGATCTATGCAAACGGCGTCTATTATGCACCTGTGATTCCCACAACTATTTGCACATGCAACTCAACCTGGCTAAGCACGTGATTAAACGTGCCTGCATTACAGTTAGCTACAGTAGCAGCAGCAACACCTTTATTAACAACAACAACAACAGCAACACCAATTACCACTAATCCAGCGCCAATAACAACAGCAAACGATGAAAACATCCACAACTCTGCAACTACAGAAAATAAAAATTATGAGAAAAATTCTAACATAACCGAGCAAACGACTCATTCGCCAACTGTGACTTCAGGAGAAACAACTTGGTTTGATTGCAATAATTGTAGGAATCATTATGTACTGAAGCAACCCCAAAACTCCGTTGCCGGAGAAATTGTACTAACGCAACAACAAATAAACGATTTACCATTAAATAACGAACATGATCAGTGCTGCACAACTTTCAGTGGCGAGTTTGCCTATTTTTTCCCCTACGACGGCTCTGCACCTAGCATGCTATTGCTTGGTTCAGACTCCTATGTAAAAGTAACTGATCATCATGGCTTCGTTTACCCTAGTGAGGATGTCGTATAGAAATGCACATATATAATATCACAATTACTCATTTGTTTTATTTTTTATATATATACATTTTATTTTATTTATTTATTTTTTTTTTTGATTTTAAAAACTATTCAAGAAAAAAATATGTAATTTTCTAAAGTTAAATAACTTTGCTCTCGCGCTATAAAAGAAATAAGCCAAGAAATGAGCCAATATGATCGGATCGAAGATTAATCGTTTGATATTAAACCAAAATAATAAATATCGCGTAATTTGCGTTGGCGACTGGACTGATATGATGATAGGGTCTGAGTCAAGACCCTTTTTAAATGATTTTTACATTTTGTAATTTTTTAATTGATTTGTCTCGTATAACGATTTTAAATAAAGTGAGCCCGAGCACAGAAATTTGTATTTGAACAATTCTTCACTTTCTCGTTGCACATTTTTTGTTCCTGATCAAAAAAAGCATAAAAATAAAAACATAAAAAAAATAAAGAAGTTGTTGTAAATACTGATTATTGCTACTCGTTTCAATTTGACTTGATTATACTCGAGTTATCTTGAAAATATTTAGATTTTATTTGTATAATATTAGTAAGCGAGCGTTAAAGTATAATAATAATTTTTGAAATAAATCTAGCGTTGCATAAAATGGCGGCATACGATCGTTGCTCAATAATAAATAAAATATAAAATTAAATAAAAAAAAATCGCTCACAAACATAACATGACTTAGCAGTAGCAAACAATAACAAAAAAAAAAAAATCAAAAAAAAAAAAAAAAAAAAACAGAAAATTTTTGTAACGCATTTCTGCGATTATAAGTTTAACCATTGCAAAAATTGCAAAATTACAGAAAACCATTTATTATACAACAATTTACAAGGTTTATAATAATAACAATTTAAAAAAATATTATTTTAAGTTAAACAGAAATAATAAAAAAAAAAAAAAGAAATGAAAAAACTAAAAATTTGTCGTCTACTAGAGGACTTATTTTTTTTTTCAGATAATAATTGTGTCTATTTGATATCTTCATGGTGATAACAAAAAAGGAAAAGTTAAAGTAAAACTAAGAACTGAATTTTAATTTGTTGACATTGAAAATTAACATACATAAAAGATTGAGGTAGTAGACTAAATATATAAAAGAAACAAACAAATGTATCTAAATACATAAATGTATTAGGTTAAAAAAGCAACGATAATAAAGTTTTTAGATAAAGACAACATCCGTTTCCCTGTCAACATAAATCATAAATGTTCTTAGTTTTTAGTAAAATAGGTTTATGTTTTTTTAAATTTTAGTTATAATATTATAAATAATATATGTATAATAATTTTTCTTTGGTTTCTCTTGTTTTGTAAAATTGTTTTGTAATAAATTTTTAACCAATTTTCACAATAGTTTTGTTTTTATGTAATTTGTAACAGATTTAAAAATTTAAAAAATAAAAAATTGAAGCTTTTAATTTTGTCCAATGATGCAATAATTCTTTGGTATATAAATACTTTCAAAGTTATTTTTTTTTTTACGAAAATATCAAAAAAAAAATGGTTTTTAAGTTTCTGTTTTAAAACTACACTTCACATAACCAAATTTATTATTTTTAACATTAAAAAATAAGTTTTTGAATTAAAAAATATACATTTTTTTAAATTGTATCTGTATAAAATAATATTTAACATTTACTATACTACATGAAAATCCAATTGAAATCGATTTTTTATATATTTTATTGCATAGATTAGGCAAATCATCTTCTTTTTATATATATAAAAAATAAAATAAAATGTAAAATATATATTTAGCTAACATATGTATAGTCAATGTGCATGTGTCTACATTATTTACTTACGAATGTATTTAATTAAATATGAAATATATATACATATATATTATATAGAAAATTATGTGAATTGAAATTTTAGTTTTTATGTCTAAGCTGAATAAAAAAAAAAAAATAAATAAATAAATATAAAATTTAAACATAGCATTGTACTTGTAAATTGGAGCAAATCAAACAACAATTTAATTGAGATTTGTACATAATATACTTAACTATTATGATGTATATGAATTAAAATGAGTATACATAAATGTAAACATAAATTCTACTTATATTATACAAATACATCTATATACAAACATACATACTATATACAGACACATTACTATATTTAAATAATATGTCAATCAAATTTAAAATTATTTTCTTTTGTGCGCTGCTTGCGATTCAGCATTAGAAACTTACATAAAAATACCTAAAAAGTATAAAAATAAAAGAAAAAAAAATAAAAAATTAAAAAAAATTAATAAAACAATAAAAAATTGTATTTTTCTGTATCATAAGATTGCATGTATAGGATTGTTGTCATGAAATGTAAACTATTCAGCAGGGAATTTTCTTTTTTCTCCGACGGTTATTATTACTTCGACGGAAAGTTTTTTACGCATTAATTGAGCCATTGTCGATCTGGCAATGTTCGTCTGTCCGTTTAATTCTAAACGTTTCATTCGCTCAATTTTTCAGATCGAAAATCGGAGATTTAGTTTTACTCGGCAGCGACAACTTACCGCTCATTTTCGAATATTTATTTTATTGATTTACTCAGAAAAACTAATCGATTTTGCTGCGGGTCAAAACTTGATCATACCAGATAGTACCAGATTCCAACATCTCGACATCCACAAGGCGACTTGGCTCAGTGATTGGTGCCAGGTGTGCTTCGAGCGGCTTAATGAACAATCGCACGGAGGTCCCAACATCGACTTTGACCATTTCATTGTTCTAGCCAAGGTACGTACCGGATTGTGTACTGCATCCACTGTTATGGAAGAACAGCGGATGATAAGGAGAATTGGATTCCCCGACCGATAACGGGATTTAAAAAGTCTATGCTGCTAATGAAAAGCTTCTATTTTCTATGTGAACTAATCAGATGCACACAACTGAATATAAATATTTTGAGGTGCAGCCTATTATTGGCCCTGACAGCAAGTGGGGTTTTGCACTACTGGTTGTTGTCTAGTACAGTTTGGAATACCAATCTTGCGGATTGCTTCCAAGATCTAATCCTCCCAACGCAGCGACGGACGTCCTCTCTGCCGCGCCCCTCCGATTTGACTTGCGTCATGCTTATAAGTTTTTCTCACCGGTGCCTGTATCCATCCGACACAGGTGACCAGCCCAGGACAGTTTTTTGTATTGAATGTTTCGGTATACGCATGTCCTTTCCTACTCTAAATGGACCAAAGATTCTCCGAAGCATCTTCCTCTCAAACACGCGCTACTCCGATTTAACCAATACTGACATGACCCATGCTTCTGAGCCATACATCAGGACAGGCATTATCATTTAATTTTTGATTTTTTGGACAGAACTCTACTACACATTTGCTTACTAAGACCAAAATAGCTACAGTTAGCAATTCCTCGTTTAATTTCCTAATTGGTGTTGTTGATGCTGTTTAAATCTGAACCCAGGTAGTCGAAATTCTCCACAACCTCAAAGTTGAAGTTCTCTATTCTCAATAGACTGTCTATATCGTGTTGATTGTCTGCGGGTGGATACTAAGTACTTCGTCTTGCTCTCGTTCACCGTTAGTCCCATTGGACGGAACTTTCTTTCAATGTCTAAGAAAGCCCCGGGGAATGCAATATTATTTTTGCCGATTCCTATGTCATCGGCATTTGTGAGCAGCCCTTCAGTTCAACGTGTTGGCATTGCTTCAATCCATAATGAGGTGGAAAAAGTCGCACGACAACGCATCGCCCTGTCTGAAGTCTCTCTTGGTATCAAAGGGGTCGGAGAGATCTTTACCGATATTGAGACAGCGCCTTGGGTGTTTGTCAGCCTTGATTCCTGGACATCTGTTAGCATGTTTCCTTGTTCATCCTTGCAGTCCAAAGCTCCTTGCTTATAACCTTCGGTTATACGCTTGATTGTTAAATCCTCGGGCATCGTTTCCGTTACCCATCATCTCTATCTCCTCCATTTCACGCCTCTCCAGTTCCCTTTTCCTCCGTTTGGTCAGGCGTTTTTCCTGTGTCCGTTTCTCCCTAAATCGCCTGACAACAGCTCGTGTTTCTCCCACCTGGAGAGTTCGTTGGCGTGCTATATTCTTCTCTGCAGTAGCAATGCGACATTTCTCTTCGTACTATGTCTGCCATGATGACCATTTTGATGCCATGCTTGGGGCAGCGGTCGTAGAGGCTTTCCAACCGCTCATAGAAATCATCTTTGTACTCAAAGTAAAGCTAAACTTGGAGACTACTCCACGTTTTTTCCTACTGACCACGAAGCCACATCCCAATTTATGCAGCCGTCGCATTTTCCGGACAGCAATGTGGGCTCTGAAATTGTCGAGAGTGGTAAGGAGTTCTTCTATTGCACCATCCCTGTTGAGGGTACGGACGTTCCAGGTGCACTTCCGTATATCGTGATCCCTATATCGTTTTTGGGTGTCGTCATGTTTTATTGCTCTAATGCCACGGAATTATCCACGATTGGATTTACACCTCTATGTCTGCCACCTGGAGCACATCTGTTTAGACTAG
The DNA here is from genome assembly GCA_018903435.1 of Leucophenga varia. Classification (NCBI taxonomy): domain Eukaryota; kingdom Metazoa; phylum Arthropoda; class Insecta; order Diptera; family Drosophilidae; genus Leucophenga; species Leucophenga varia. The sequence goes on from JAEIFJ010001799.1 coordinate 447,606, forward strand.
CCATCATTGCATTCGCGTCCTCTTTTAGGTTAGTTTTCCTTGATGAGCACATAGTCTGAGAAAGGGTGGTTTAGCTTAGATCAAAGTATTAACATGTGGTGATTATAGAGATCAATGGACTCATCTTGTTTCTGACGTCGTCCCCTTATCTCTCACCACTTTTCCAATTTAGAGTCTGTAATGCGAAGCCTAATTTTGGCCATCAGGCACACCTTGTGTCCTAACATGCAGCCAATACCAAACAATGAATGAAAATCACGTAAGATGTCGTTTCAATAAAATCTTCCACCTGCGCATTCGAACGAAAATCCCCTAATTTTTTTGGATATATTTTGTGGTAAGCTGAATTGATTTTATTAATTTTACTCTCTTTTATGTGCTGTTGGCCCGCCTGAAATTCCATTTCACTCGAGAGGCATTAAATGACTTAAAATTTGCAACTGGAATTGGTTGTTCTGTTCTTGTAAAAGGTGGTTGCAAATTTACTCGTCTTGAGACGCATCCTGAAAACCTATTTCGCTCCATATTTGGTGCCTTCTCTCTATAAAGAATAATATACTTGGTTAAACTCGGGTGAATACTACTCCCGGTTCGTACTAAAAGACAATTTGAGCAGAGGTTCGTTTCAACCTACGCTGGAACCAGTCGAAGGTAATGATGTATAATCTGCTTTTATTTGAATAATTGTTTCATTTCGATAATTCAAAAATATGTATATATATATATATATATATATATATATATATATGTATCGCCTTTTCAGCTTATGGTTAGCCTGGGCATCACGAAGGGTTTTAACTCAGATGTTATAACTCAGTGCCACTTGATACCAAGTCTGGATCCCGATCTTCTGGACGTCCTCCAGAACCTGATCATTCCAACGCAGCGGCGATCTTCCCCGCTGTCGTGCCCCTCTGATTTCGTCCACGTTTTTATCGTATGCCGTTCTCGCTGGAGCTTCTTTATCCATTCGAAGCACGTGTCCAGCCCAGTGCAATCGTTTATACCTGATGCGCCTGACTATATTGATGTCATTATATAGCTGGTACAGATCGTGATTCATGCGAATACGGTAATAGTTGTCCACTCTGACAGAACCAAGGATTTTACGAAGAATTTTTCTCTTAAATGTACCCAACGACGATTTGTCAGCCTCATGACCCATGTTTCTGCGCCATACATCAGAACTGGGATAATCAGCGTCAGTCCCATCTTGCGGGAATTCTCTTCAATATCGTTGAAAGCCCAGCTCACCGTACGTGGATTTTTGCCGATTATGTCGATATCATCGGCATACGAGAGCAGCATAGTTTCTTTTAAGAAAATGTTGCGCGTCAAATCGACGTGTGAGCATTGGAGTACTAAATATTCCAACAAGAGATTGAAGAAGTCGCACGACAACGCATCTCCCTCTTTGAAGCCTCTCTTGGTGTCAAAGGGATCGGAGAGATGTTTACCGACCCTGACAACGCTTTGAGTGTTTGTCAGCGTCATCATACAGAGGCGAACGATTTTTGCAGGGATCCCAAGTTCAGTCAATGCTTTAAAGAACTTTGATCTGATTGGCGTGTCAAAAGCGGCTTTGAAATCGACGAAAAGGTGGTGTGTGTCGATATGCTTCTCCTTGGTCTTTTTCACGATCAGCTCGTATGAGTCGGTGGTCGACTTCTTCGGTCTAAAATCGCACTGGTATTGTCCAACAGTGCTTGCTACGTACTGTTTCAGCATATTACATAGTAAACCAGATAGAATTTAGTATGCGATTTGTATGAGACTTATACCGCGATAGTTTGCGCAAATCGGGGGGCCTCCTTTCTTAAGGATTGGACAAAGCACACTTACGTTCCAATCGCTGGGTATGCATTCACCAGTCCATATTTTGCATAAGAGTTGATGCATACATCGTATCAACTCTTCGCCGCAGGTCTTAAATAACTCTGCGGGAAGTTCGTCTGCGCTCGCCGCTTTGTTATTTTTAAGCCTTTTTATGGCTTCTAAGACCTCGTCATAGTCTAGCGGCTCCACAAGAATGCCATCATCGGTCGGGGGAATCAGATATTCATCTTCTCCGCTGGCGGCATTGTTCCCGTCCTCGCCTTCAAGTAAGGTAGAGAAGTGGTTCCTCCATAACATAAGTGACTCCTGGACATCTGGCACCACATTCTTCGGTCAAGCGCTTGATTTTTTGATAGAATTTTCGAGCGTCATTTCTGTCGCACATCATCTCAACTTCCTCCAGCTCACGCCTTTCTTGGTCTTTCTTTTTGCGTTTGAAAAGGCGTTTTTCTTCTCTCCGTTTCTCTCGATATCGCTCAAGAACAGCTCGTGTTGCTCCCGATTGCAGGGTTCGCTTACAGGCAATGTTCTTTTCTACCGTAGCAGTGCGACATTCCTCATCGTACCAAGTTTGCCTCTGAGGTCTAATATTACCAACAACCTCTTTGGCCGCCATACTTGTGCGAGTTTAGCCTACCAACATCTAGCTTTCGTTGTATGTTATCTCGCTTGGCGTGTGCTGTACTAAGTCTGGTACGTACCTTGGCTAGAACACGATAGTGGTCCGAGTCGATGTTGGGACCTCTGTTTGCTCGTACATTAATCACACTCGATGCATGTCTGGCATCGATTAGCACGTGGTCTATTTGGGTGCGGACGCCTGGGAGGCCACCGCGTCAAGTTGCCTTGTGGATGTCGAGGTGTTGAAATCTGATGCTACTTATGACCAAGTTGCGGCCCGCGGCAAAATCGATTAGCCTTTCTCCATTGTTATTGGTGGTGTTATGTAGGCTGAATTGTCCGATGGTCGGGCGAAAGATTTCTTCTCTCCCAATTTGGGCGTTGAAATCACCGATGACAATTTTGATGTCATGCTTGGGGCAGCGCTCGTAAAGTTGTTCTAACCGCTCATAGAATTCATCTTTCTTCGCATCATCTTTATCCATTGTCGGGGCGTGTACACATATTAAGCTAATGTTGAAGAACTTAGCTTTGAAGCGTATCAAGGCAAGGCGCCCGTCTACTTCTGTAAACCACATCCAAATATGCGTTGACTCTCATGGCCACTGTAGTAGATGTCGCAAGTTGCTTTTTCTAAATGTCCGATTCCAATCCATCGCATTTCCTGGATGGCTGTAATATCAGCCTTAAATCTCTCAAGAGTGTCAATCAATTGTTCAGTTGTACCATCCCTATTAAGGGATCGAACGTTCCAGGTGCATATTTTTTAATCGTGTTCCTTAAATCTTTTCCGGCGTTTTTTATAATGAGTAGCAGATTTAACGGTAGATGGGGCCTCCAGAATCCATGCCCCTGACACGGAGTTCACCGCGGGTGGATTTTCACTTGTGTGTCTGCCACCTGGAGTAGTTTTGTTTCTTCTATCCGTCTTATCCATGGTTCGTGTGATCATTTGGTTTTAAGTTGTTTTCCGGTTGAGGGACCAAAACCCTGCGAACCAACCTCATCCTGAGGGCTGTCTCTTTATACGCCTCTTACGTCAATCTGAGCCTGCTGTGGTTTTATTCTTGACAGCCCGCACACCACACGGGCTAATTGTTTCATTTAGATAATTCAAAAATAGCCCCGCTAATAAACACATCAAGTCGATTGGCGTAATGCAATGAAAGACACTTCTTCATGTCTTCCCACCCCTGATCAAAAATGTTGAATATTTTTACTTTTAATATGTTGAAGTATCCTTCAAAATTTGCTCAACTAAGTGAACACATGACACATATTGTGTGGGACTACCTCCGAAAACTTGAAGTTCCTTTACACAGTCTCTAAATCTACTGATGTTGTATGATGTTGATGATGTTCTGTAAATCTAATTTCGAGGTAAACACAAATTAGATGTATGGTCAGTTGATACAAGGAGTCGGTTACTGGTTTCGATAGCCGAAAGTCGTCCCCTAATTTCCCGTAAGTTCAACGTGCTCCGTGCCGTTTGTACAATTTGATATTCGTGATGAACTTTTATGTATTGAAGTTAAGAAAAAAGGTTATATTTTCTGCAAAAATTGTAACCATAAAAAAAAAAGTCTAATGCTTTTTATACCCTGTACCCAAAGGGTAAAAGGGTATATTAAGTTTGTGCGAATGTATTTAACAGACAGAAGGAGGCAAGATAGACCCTATAAAGTATATATGTTCTTGATCAGCATTGGTAGGGGAGTCGAACTAGCTATGTCTGTCCGTCCGTCAGCCCATCTGTCATGCTGTCTGCCGTATGAAAACGATTATTTCGGAGACTATAAGAGGTAGAGCTTTCAAAATTGAAACTTAGACTCTCCTAGGCCGTCGAGTGTGCACTTACAAACGGTTTTTTTCTAGACCCATTTTAAGGAGTACCCCCCATACAAATCTACCCCAAAATTTTACGGTTTTGCATAAAAACGTCATTGTTTTTTATTCTAGGAAGTTCAAATTTAGTATAAATTATGTCTATGATAGTCCCAATAAAATATCCCAATATGGGTATTACCAACAAAATTTTAGGTATAGCCCCCATACAAACTTACCCCCAAAATATTGGGTTTTTACATAAAAACGTCATTGCTTTTTATTTTAGAAAATTTAAATTGAGTATAAATTATGTCTATGATAGTCCCAATGAAATAGATCAATATGGGTAGGCCCAACATAATTTTAGGTATAACCCCATTCAAAGATTTACCCGATTTTTTAAGTTTTTCTATGAAAATCAAAATCAATGAGTTATGGTAGTAAAATAGAACCTAACTTAAGGTACATATAGATTGGGTACAGGGTATCTTGCAGTCGAGCATACTCGACTTCAGCGTTCTTTCTTGTTTATTTTAACTTTTAGCTCCACTTTTATTTCGAATGCTTTTTATTTTTTGGCTTTAATTATACTTTTTTAATTTGAAAATTTTTTCATGTGAAATTTTGGAATCTTAATATTTTTTAGTACATTTTTGAAATGAATGTGCCATGCCCACTTTTAGGTGTATCAGCCATACAACACATCCAATTCTTACACGAACAAAAATGCGTTTATAATTTTCTTTGCTTTTTTGTTATTTGTTTGAAGCGCTACCAAAATGGGTTGGGGCTGACTTAAAAATATACTAAAAAATTGGGGAAAGCTGAAATAATTTTTTGTTTATTTTTTATTTTTTATTTTTTGATTTTTGTTTATGTTTAAAAAGCAAAACGTTTTTGTATGGGAAAATTAGAAAATAGACTTCTTAAATGAACCGAATGTGCCTAATGCATTGTTTTTATGGTCTAAAACTCTATTTGCATTGTTTTCTTTCTAATGTAACCGGTTTCGGGCCCATTTCTTTAATTTTTTGAGTTTTAGTTTGTTTTCTTTTAATTGATAACTATTATTTCAAAACTGTTTAAATGAACCCCATGAAATTATTATTAAAATATTTTTTTTTATAAAAGTTATTTGATCCATGATTCGGCCAAATAATTTCTCCAGCTACGGAGTAACCAAAAAAAAAAAAATTATTTGTCGAGTAATATTTTATTCAAAAAAATATATGAAAGTTATTCAGTGAGGTTTATTTTTTTTTGTTTGAAACAAAAATAAAACTCATTTTCATTTATTGTCCCATAATACATATATGTATATATATTTATAAAGGTCAAAATTTGAGGTTTTTGGAATTTTTTTTCGAAAACGGTAAGTTTTATAAAAAAAAACCTCAAACCAAGTTGTAGATCTTAAAATTCTCTACAAAAATGGTCTTGATGATTTTTTTCTTATGAGTTGCCCTTCCAGAGATATATCGATTCTAAGAGTCACATTATATATGATATGCACACATTTCCACGCCTCCTGTGAGGAAGTGTATTCGGCGCGTTCTTATTATTGTAGGCCTCCACTAATTGTCATGACAATTTAAGGATAATTTAAGAGAACAATACCCGTCAAGTTCTACATAGATATTACCTTACTTCTTTAGATATTTTAATCAGATTTATACTCTTGAAAGTCTAGTTCAACAGTCAAGTTTTCTTTAATTTCTTCTTCTTCCTCTTGCTGGATGTTCATAAATTGTTCAAATGTGGCTGAGTGGCTTCCTCTATTGTACTCAACTGGGCAATTGAGCAAGACTGACCTTGGCAATTGGTACACACTGGAGAACACTGCAACCCGACTTTTTAGAAGCACATTTGGCACTTCAAACTTTTTTGTAATTGCAAAAAATAGTGTAAAGTTTGAATCGATTCTAGAGTATAATCTATCAATTTCCAACCCCAGACTTCTGGGTTCAGTTGATTGCATAGCCATGTTTGAACTTGATAGTATACTCGATACATGTGTTGAAGTACTAGCGATTGATACTGCAGCGATTAAAGTTTTCCGGGTGTATGATTTTCTGCAATCCACGTGTATTGTAACGGATTTTTGAGTTCTAAAATACTCAGTAAACTCATCACCTATCGCGACACTAGCCTCGATTAAAGTTGGCATTCCACGACCAACTACAACTTTTTTATCTTCAGTTAAAAGTTTATTGCAAATAAAGTAAAACTTAGACACGTTTTCGAGCTATAAAATAGCACAAATAACCTAAATGGTAGACGCTAAAAACACTAAAAAACACTAAAATTGTCATGACAGTTAGTGGAGAAGGCCAACAGGCCAACAGCCAACAAAAAGAACGCACCGAATACAATACCTCACAGAAGGCGTGGAAATGTGTGCTATGTGACTCTTCGAATCGATATGTCTCAGCAATGGTAACTCTTAGGAAAAAATCATTAAAACCATTTTTGTAGAGAATTTTAAGATCTACAACTTGGTTTGAGTTTTTTTTTTTGATAAAACTTACCGTTTTTGAAAAAAATTCCAAAAGCCTCAAATTTTGACCTTTGACCGCGAATAACTTTTGTTGCACACAAATTATCGATGGGGATTTTTTACACTTTATTTATAATGGTAAACCCCAGCTCTCCACCAATTTTTGGCTCTCCGGGAATTAATGTTATTTGACCAATAATTTTATGTCTAAATTGACACTTTTAGTCCGATTTAGACAATCTTAGACTTTATGTTTTTTAAATCTAGTTGACATTCATAAGATAGGCAAATTGCATTTGCACCAACTTTATTTTTTTTTTTTTTCATTTTGTAAATCCATTTAATTCTTGTCGTTAAGACAGTTTTAAAAAAAAATTATTTGTAACGTCTTCCCACTAGGTTGGGCGTCACTTGTAGTGTGTGGCCCCACGTTGGGCGCCAATTTATAACGAATGGCCCCACGTTGGGCGCCAATTTATAACGAAATATATTTTATTTGTATATTTATTTGTTTATTTATTTAAGATGAAACGTAAAAAACTTAAAATAAAAGAAAGAACAATAAGATATAATATTAGGGGGTTATCAAAATATACTTGGGATGCCCACCAGGAGTGAACGCACCGGCCACTATCGCGGGTTAGTAGCGTGCCACACCTGGAAGTGCATCCCAGAAACTAGCAATTTATTCACTGCCGGCCATTGGTGTCCACACCAGCCACTATCGCGGCTACGTAGTGGACATCTACAATGGTCCGCAGTTTACCAAAATGCTTGCCATTGGTGTCCACACCAGCCACTATCGCGGCTACGTGGTGGCCATCTACAATGGTCAGCAATATTTATTGGATGCCCGCCATCGGTGTCCACACCAGCCACTATCGCGGCTACGTGGTGGCCACCTTCTGGCGGGGCATCCTTCCAAAGGGCGCATTGTGGTGCAGGCTGTCCACCATCGCGTCCATTACCTGCGACCACGCGTCAGCTCTAGCCGGGGCACTATCCAACCAGCCTTGATGGTGGTGACAGCGCCGCGCCGGCGTCAGTCCTAGCCGGGGCACTATCTAACCAGCCTCGACCATCTATTGTGGGATGCTGGTGACAGCGCCGCGCCGGCGTTAGTCTTAGCCGGGGCACTATCTAACCAGCCTCGACCATCTATTGTGGGATGCTAGTGACAGCGCCGCGCCGGCATATTGGTCTCAATTGAGTTTGCACTCAAGAGTCCAAAATTTGCCTATTAGTACGCACTTGGCATACTAGGCAGATGAACTTACCCCGTTGGCGTTCATCAGACGACTGACTTTATTCTGCATTTGGCTGCCCTTTTATACGATTTCCTTTTGCTAGCATTGTCGAATTGTAAAGATAAAATGCGACCAAATGATCGTTAATTTCAAATTAATCAGCTGATGGGCGCATTTACACTCAACGCCATCAGCTGATGATGTTATATGTTTACTTGCGCAGAGGGCGCTTTTTTACAAGGTCGTTAAGTTTAAAATATTCTTGCGCAGAGGGCGCTTTTCTTAAAGTTCGTTATATTTAAAATTAAATGTAAACTATTATCTAAAATGTTGTTGTTACATATTTAATTTATTTTAAATTTTTTCTACCAAAAAAATTGAATTAAAAATGATGAATTTTCAAAAAGATGAAAAATTTCATATTTTTCCTTTTTCAACCCTTGTTATTTCAAGAGTATTCAAAAATAAATATCGTCATGTAGAAGAACTAACTAACTGATGAACATGTCAACTGTTTCGAACTATCCATTCTCTAGATATATAGTAACAAAGAAAAAGAAGTCCCAAAAAAACATTTTTTTTTTTGGGATTATCTCGAGAACGATCCTTAAGAAAAATTTTCGTGGCTATTTTTGGAATCTACGGCCCAAAACACATAAGAATAAATCCATGAGAGCCCAGAACCTTCGAAAAAGTCAAAATTTTTAAACAAGTGTTGTCGACTCGCATTCCAAGCGTAATCATATTTGGTATGAATGATTTTTATGTTAATCACAATAAAATCTTTGACTTTAGTTCACATCGAACTACTTAAACGTTCTTAAGTACATCTACTACTACTACTATATATAAATTTTACTTAAATATCGAACAAGTCTTTTTTTATAGTTAGAAAAGCAACATTTTCATTTTATGCATTTAAATTTGAATTTCAAACTTAGAAATCATTCTTTATATTCATGTGTTTCATTTAAGATTGTTAAAAATGAATTCAAAATCTGTACGTCTTTTTCGTATGTTACCAACTGTTGTGGAGATGGCCAATACTGGTCTGAAAATTGGTTACCAATGGAAGATCCAGATTATGAAACGTTGCCATAGCACGGCTAGCACATCGTTAACAAACGACGAACGTCGAAAATATGTGCCTCCTTTAGTATATTTTTACAATCCAATACAATACTTACGGGTAAAACTAAGTCTTTGGCAATTAAAGAAATTTTGCGATTCGAAATTTGATGAAAAAGAGTTTACAGAGGGCTCCAAGCAGGCAGCTGAAGTGATGATCAATCTGGTTCGTAATAAAGATTGGCCACTATTGCGCGCATTTACAACTCCAATTGGATTGGAGAATGCTTCACGGGAGATACTCAATTCGCATACAAATCCTTGTGTAAAGTTGGTGACCTTCAAGAAGGAACACTTACGACGTGCGCTTCCTCTGAGAGTGTCGGTGGAGATGGTACCGGGTCGTAGGTACGTCTACGTGGTGATGGTATTTGTTGGGATTAGGAATGTGCTAGATTTTGATTCGATGTCAGAGGTTACGGAGATCGAGAATTTGATTGACAAGCTTCACGTGCAACAAAAAAAAACAACGAGAATGCGCCCCCACTGCGAGTTCTTTATGCTGAATTTGTTATGACTTTTCGCGTTGAAGTTCCAAATGAAGGAAATCAATCTGATTCTGCAAAGGAGCACAAAGAACCGAGCTGGTTGGTACATTTTTATAAAAGTTTGTTCATTCAGAATCATAAACTACAATTCGTTTTCTACACATTACAACTTTCTTGAGACTGTGGGCTCCATTTTTTAGCAGAAAAATAAATTAATTTTACTTAATCACTTTTTGAACAAAATATCTCTTTATTTCATAATGAAAAGTGAACTGAAAAGATTTTAAAATAGTTGTCGGGAAATGTGTAAAACACTAGAATGGAGGTTGACAAAAATCGATGATCGCTCAGTGCGACATACATATGCTCCGTTTCCACTGAGCCGCGTTTTGTTATCGTGTTAACAATTTATCGAAAAACGCGGAACAGTGTTTCCATTGCATTTTAGCGTTAGCGTTCGAGTTCAAACAGCTGATTTTGATCGTTACGTAATAAACAAATTGTACAGTGCAAACAAAAAAATTTTTTTTTGAAATATTATTTTTTTTGTATCAAATGAATGGATGTTTGTGTTGTTGCTTTAGTAACTGCTGTCCAATACGAGCATGAAAAGGTAAGCCGTCTTTTGGATATATGCATCTGAAGCTTCTGGGTAAATGTATAATTTTTGCGGTTACTTTGTCAGCTGTTTTCATAAATATAAACAACTTACGATTATTAAATTATTCAAACCGATAAGAGAAATCGGTTTGAAATTGGTGTGAAATCGGTTTGAACGCGTGTTATCGAAAGTCGCTTTCAAATTGAACGCGACTTTTTTCATACCGAACTGCCTATCTTTTTTGTATACGATTTAACGCGAGTTTGTCGAGTTTTTAACGCTAACGCGGAACGCGGCCTAATGGAAACGGGGCATTAATTGAAAGGTAAAAAATTCTACTGGAAGTTTGCCGTGTGAACATAAGGGAGAAAGCAATCGATCTTGGTGTCTCGTTCGGATTGGTGAACTGAGCAAAATTTTTTAAGGCATATCTTGTCTAACGTATTTAGTGGAGACCGGGGCTCCTCCAATTTTCTGGAGGCCAAGTGACTGTCACGGTTACAGCTAGTTTCTAAATTTTAACACAGTCTTTGGCAACGTTATCAACATGAATACAAAACAATACTACCGAAAAGCAGAATCTTTCACCAGGAGCAGTTGTTCTAGTTTATGATAAATGCACCGCACCATCCAACTGGCAAATGAGTTTAGTTGCAAAGGTCCAACCCGGCAAACACAAACTAGATCGTGCAGTTACAGTTAAGACTTCGTCTTACATGATAAAACTACCAATATTTAGGTAATGTAGGCGTCCTATAAACCGTTAAGTTAGTTCTGGGTCATTCCTTGTCTGAGCATAAACGATTACCGCTCAAGAAAGTTTGACTGCTTTTGATTAAATGCATATTTAGAAAGTGAAATAAATAAAACAAAGAAAAAAGTTAAAGTTTCCCGCCTCACGAAACTTTAGTTAGTTCATGTACGATCATCAGTGACGTAGATTTTATTCCACAAATATGAAGCATATATAATATGTAAAATTTATAGCTAAAAATGCAGATGTAAGAATAATTTTCTAGAAAACAAGGAATGTAAGTTTGTATGGGGTTTTTATGGTACAGTGGCCCGATCCTTGGGATATCGGTAGTTTATTCATAGAATGACATTAGAAGTGTTTTTACCCAGATTGGAGTGAATATAATTTGAAAATTATTTTCATACAAAATCTCAAAATGGTAGCTAGGGGCTATAACCAAAAATAGGCATTGCACCTTGCTTTTAATATTGAATGCCATTTGAATTGTTTTTACCCAATTTGTAGCAAATTCATTCATAAATAATAACTACTTTCATATAAAAAATCGGAAAAAAAAAAGTTGTATGTTTGTATGAGGGCTTTATCTAAAAATGGGCGTGGCACCTTGGTTCTGACATAAAAACTGCGTAGTATTAAAAAAAAAAAAGTTAAGTTTAAAATTTCAGTTCAATATCTTTAAAACTTTCCGAGAAAACGCATTGCAAAAGACAGACGGCCAGACAGACGGAGATGGCTAAATTGGTTCGCCTCGTCGAGATGATCAATAACACAGGCCGACAAAATTTAACAAAAGTTTAGACCCAGAGACCGGACCTAACACACCCGAAGGATTTTGATGCGCTGAATCCGAATCCGTGCTCTGAATTGCTCCTATACGTCTGGTTTTCGAGATATCCTAACCTAAAAGTGCAAAAAACGCGTTTTTTTGCAGTTTTTGAGGTTACGTGACGGAAGGAAAAAACTTATTATCAAAAAACGTTTTATGGCAATTGAAAGTATCATCCTTCCCCTTCTAAACCTTTTTGGATTTTTTCAAATATCTTTTTTTTCACCGAAAAATCTCTATTTGAAATTTTACAATTAAGCGTATTAAGCGTTAAAGGGTTAATACGTTAAAGGGTTAAGATCGATTGCTTTCTCCCTTATGTTCACACGGCAAACTTCCAGTAGAATTTTTTACCTTTCAATTAATGCCCCGTTTCCATTAGGCCGCGTTCCGCGTTAGCGTTAAAAACTCGACAAACTCGCGTTAAATCGTATACAAAAAAGATAGGCAGTTCGGTATGAAAAAAAGTCGCGTTCAATTTGAAAGCGACTTTCGATAACACGCGTTCAAACCGATTTCACACCAATTTCAAACCGATTTCTCTTATCGGTTTGAATAATTTAATAATCGTAAGTTGTTTATATTTATGAAAACAGCTGACAAAGTAACCGCAAAAATTATACATTTACCCAGAAGCTTCAGATGCATATATCCAAAAGACGGCTTACCTTTTCATGCTCGTATTGGACAGCAGTTACTAAAGCAACAACACAAACATCCATTCATTTGATACAAAAAAATAATATTTCAAAAAAAAATTTTTTTTGTTTGCACTGTACAATTTGTTTATTACGTAACGATCAAAATCAGCTGTTTGAACTCGAACGCTAACGCTAAAATGCAATGGAAACACTGTTCCGCGTTTTTCGATAAATTGTTAACACGATAACAAAACGCGGCTCAATGGAAACGGAGCATATGTATGTCGCACTGAGCGATCATCGATTTTTGTCAACCTCCATTCTAGTGTTTTACACATTTCCCGACAACTATTTTAAAATCTTTTCAGTTCACTTTTCATTATGAAATAAAGAGATATTTTGTTCAAAAAGTGATTAAGTAAAATTAATTTATTTTTCTGCTAAAAATGGAGCCCACAGTCTCAAGAAAGTTGTAATGTGTAGAAAACGAATTGTAGTTTATGATTCTGAATGAACAAACTTTATAAAAATGTACCAACCAGCTCGGTTCTTTGTGCTCCTTTGCAGAATCAGATTGATTTCCTTCATTTGGAACTTCAACGCGAAAAGTCATAACAAATTCAGCATAAAGAACTCGCAGTGGGGGCGCATTTTACAATTAAGCGTATTAACCCTTTAACGCTTAATACGCTTAATTGTAAAATTTCAAATAGAGATTTTTCGGTGAAAAAAAAGATATTTGAAAAAATCCAAAAAGGTTTAAAAGGGGAAGGGTGGTACTTTCAATTGCCATAAAACGTTTTTTGATAATAATTTTTTTCCGTCTGTCGCGTAACCTCAAAAACTGCAAAAAAACGCGTTTTTGGCACTTTTAGGTTAGGATATCTCAAAAACCAGACGTATAGGAGCAATTCCGAGCACGGATTCGGATTCAGCGCATCAAAATCCTTCGGGTATGATAGGTCTTGTCTCTGGGTTAAAAACTTGTAGGCCTGTGTAATATATATACTTCATGGGCTCGCCAATGCTCCCTTAATTCGTGACAAACTTTCCGACGAACTGATAATACCCTTACCACACTATGTGTGACGGGTGTAATAAAAAAATAAATATTTTTTTCACACTGAGCCTCAAGCAGTCACAGGTTTGAAGAAAATGTTTGGACTTGATTCCGAAAATGGATTTGATTCCGAAAATGCAAAATTTGAGATACTACCTGAAATTAAATATTCCCGAGACAAAATAGACTCAAATTTTCGTGTCGAAATAGTCTTCTTTGAATGCTTGTATGGGGCAGATTTAACACAATTTTAAAAATATTACAACGCAAAAAAAATGTTTAATCAAAATAATAATCACATGTGTTGAACAGCCGAAGCAATATTGTATTTACCCTCTTTTGTCAGACCTCGAAGCAGTGCAAAATGGATCGTGTGAATCCAATCATGTGTGTTATTCACGACATGGTATAGTGGCCGATTTATATATACCTAATCTTCCTCTCAAACACGCCCAACGTCGACTTTTTCGATTCTGACATGACTCATGTTTCTGATCCATACATCAGGACACGCATTATCATCATTTTGTAAAGTTTAATTTTTTATTTTTTAATTTTTTCTGGACAGAACTCTACTTCGCAATTGCGTACCGAGACCAAAATAGCTACAGTTGAGTGATTCTTCGTTTAATTTCCTGATAGGTGTTGTTGACGCTGTTTACATCAGTTTTCAGGTAGTCAAAATTTTCTACAGCCTTGAAGCTGAAGTTCTCTGTCCTCAAAAACGTCTACGTCGTGTAGATTGTCTACGGGTGGATACCAAGTACTTTGTCTTGCTCTCGTATACCGCTAATCCCATTGGACAAGACCTTTTTTCGATGTGTGAGAATGCCCCGGTGACTGCACGATCATTTTTGCCGATTATGTCTATGTCGTCGGCATATGGGTGCAGCATAGTCCCTTTGTAAAAAATATTACTATTATATTATATCAGGTCAACGTTTGGGCATTGTTTCAGAATGTATTCCATCAGGAGATTGAAAGTCGCACGATAGCCCATCGCACTGTCTGAAACCCCTCTTGGTATCAAAGGGTCGAAGAGATCTTTACCGACCCTGACAACGCTTTGGGTGCTTGTCAGCGTCATCATACAGTGGCGAACGATTTTTGCAGGCATACTAAGTTCAGTTAGTGCTTTGAAGAACTTTGATCTTATTATCGTGTCGAAAACGGCATTGAAGTCGACAAATAGGTGGTGTGTGTCGATTTGTTATTGTTTGGTCTTCTCCAGGATTTGGCGTAATGTAAGATCAGGTCAATGGTTGACTTCTTCGGCCTGAAGCCGCACTGGTACTTTCCAACTATACTTCCAACTATACTTCCAACGTACGGTTTCAGTATATGACACAATACGCCAGTCAGGATTTTATAAACAATTTGAATGAGACTTATTCCGCTTTAGTTTGCGCAGACTGCAGGGTCTTCGTTCCTAAAAACTGGGCACAGGACACTTAAGTTCCAGTCATTAGGCATATGCTGACCAGTCCATATTTTTGCACAAGAGTTGATGCATACATATGACCAATTCCTCTCCGTCGGTCTTAAATAACTCTGCTCGTCTGCCTTTGTATAACTTATAAGACGCTTGATTTTTTTCATAAAATATTTGGGCCTCGTTTCTGCAACCCATCATCTCAATGTCCTCCATCACGCCTTTCCACTCCTCTTTTCTTCTGTTTGATAAGACGTTTTTCCTAGTCAAAAGTATTTACACAATGAACTTTTTTTTTGCACATTCAACTAAAAGAGCTTCTTTCTGTTGTTGCCTCGTTTTTGTTACCCATCATCTCTATCTCTTCCACTTCACGCCCTCCAGTTCTCTTTTCCTCCGTCTGATTAGTCGTTTCTCCTGTGTCCGTTTCTCCATATATCGCTAAGCAAGAGCTCGTGTTACTCCCGCCTGCAGAGTTCGTTGGCGAGCTTTATTCTTCTACGCAGTAGCAATGCGACATCTCTTCGTACCATGTCTGCCTTCGAGGTTTAAGTACAGTCAATAACCTCTTCGGCTGCCGTAGCTTAAGAGTTTGAGATACGCTTCCACTGATCGTTTATACAGTCGGAGGCTGGATGATTCTCTTGGAGTAGGTAGGAGACCCTTGTTGAGAAGGCAGCGGTGGTCTGCTGTCACTTTAACGTACCAACATCTAGCTTTCGTTGTATGGTAGCTCGCTTGGCGTGTGCTGTGCTGAGTACGTATCTTGGCTAGAATAAGGTAATGGTTCGCGTCGATGTTACGACCTTTGTACACTCGAACGTTGAGCACGCTAGTAGATTGCGTAGCATCTATTACCACATGATCTATTTGTGGATGTCAAAAAGGTAGCGCTTTTCATAAATCAGCAGCATCTCTTCTCCACGCTCTGATATTGAACTCATTACACGTACGCATGTACAGTTGCCTGAGTCTACGGTTGTACGTAAAAAGCTCAAAATTTTCTGGTGTTGAAAGAGGCCGATAAGGTTCACTTGGACGAGGAGTGCGCTGATCTAGCGTGGCAAAATCAGCTGCCTCGAATATATTCCGTGTAAACAATTCAACTTCCTTCTACTTCCTTATTAAGAATCACCAGCTGTTCTAGTTTAAGCCCAAATTTATTAAAATCAGCTTACGATGGTAGTAGTTTCGGCTTTGCGTTCATAAATTGAGTGCCCACCTTATAATAATTAATTAGTGGAAAGTGATCAAAGCTCAACCGAGCGATATCTTATATAGCTAAGTTTACTGAAGGAATCACAAAGGAGATTGCAAAATGAAAGACAGTTAAGAACGATAGCAGTTGTGAGTACATATCCATCATTTTGTATAGTTTCATTAGTCAGCATTTGTAATTCAGTGAGCTTATTTAAACCTTTAAGAAATTATCTAAAATTTGATTCCGACCCATTAGTGGTCACTTTTGGGCTATTAGGCATTTCTTGCATTGTAGAGTATTTTTGAAGCGGTGGAAAATTTTTGGCAACGAAAGCATACGAAACCGATGGACTTGCATTCGACTGGTTAGACGCTTACAAGTAACTTGCTGACTTGTTGGATTTACCTCTACTTCTAATCGAATGTGATTCATTTGTTTCCAGACTTTCCAAAATATGAACAAAACAGAACATTCTTTGTAGTCAGCTGAATGCTCTTCGTTCTACAGGGCACATTGTACGCGGAAGTTCTTTCCTTATAGCCACTGCGCGTTTGGTGATTATCACCACACTTCACCCATCTATACTGCTTATTGTAGTTCTTTTGAGTATGCCCATACTCCTGACACTTGTTTAATGTTGGCGAATGGCTCTAATTCCACAAAAAAAAATTGTGCACATTGCGCATATTGTGACTCAAGGCGAACGGGCTCTTCTTTAATTTCTTCAGGATAAGTAGGAAAACTAAGTCCTCTTATCACCACCCAGCAGGCACGTTCTTCTTTTAGCTGGTAAGAGTGAAATGGCAACTTATTAGTCTTGACCATTTAAGAGTCAGGAGAAATAACTAAACTAAGCAAGAGTCGTAGGCCGGAAATATCTGTGATACAAGCGACGAAAATACTGCTTAGCTGAATTTCATTTGCATTTACAGTCACAGTCGAACTAGCATCATCAGTAGAGTCAATGATATCCATTTCATTGCTGTCCAAGTTCTCGATAAGAATGGCGAAAGGATTTGATGCTCAATATAATTTAAAGATTGCTGAAAAACTTAAACGAGATACCGAGTTAAAGTCTTGGAAGAAATGTACTAAAATGTATTGACTACATTTTTTTTTAATATTGAAAATTTGAATATATTCTCTATTTTGAGCAATAGATATTCTCCTCGAATATGCAAAATGGACATTAAAAATAAGATAAAAAATTATATATTTGCTGTTATCTTCACAAATAGCTGAATAGTAGTAACCATTCACTTTGACGAAAACACTTAAGGGTACGAATTAATTGTGGTTTGGGTTGGTATTAATACGTGGAATCCTTAATTTGTTGCTGGTCCTCTGCAGGCAAAAACGACAGAGATCTCGTGAATACCATAATTATTTTATCATATAAAAACTTGAAAATGGTCTAAGGCGCCTATACATAAAATTAGAGTGGTACTTTGATTTTGAAATCGAAATTTCTGGTTGATGAAAAAAGTCTTAATACGGTTCAAACGTTTCCACAAACTGATAACAGTGTACCACATTTACGAAGTCATTGAATGTAAACTCTATTTCGCCTCTAGTTCGGGAAATCTGAATTTATTCGGGTTCATTCAATGTAAATTTAATTATGACTTCAGATTCTGTAAGTGCTTATCGAATCAAGCCAAATCTTAACCTATTAGAAGACAATAGAAAGTACAACCCCAATTTCGGCATTTAATCTGTGCGGCATTTAAGATGTGCGGGAACCATATTTGTATTGTACGCCTATACGCAGTTTGGTACAAAGATTGTTGCACAAATTATTAACGTTTTCTCTTGATAACGATTCTTCCGCACTTTGTTTGGTTTTGTTCGGGTGAAATCTATTTGTTAGCTTGAAAATCTATTTATTGCAAAGGATATTGAAATGTGTCATGTTTTGTTTTGCAAGTGAAGTGCAAACCTAATTTAATTACAACAACTTTGGAACAGAGTACGCAGTTGGCTTCGGTTTGTTATTGAGACATGATCATAAATCTTAACTCAATTTAAACAAGCCACAAATGAAATGTTGTAGCGCCAATGGAACGTGTTCGTCGTCATAATCAATACAAGTTTGAGGATGCGCTAAAAAAAAAAAAACTTCATTAGAGATTGCGCGCAGCCAAATTAGAAAGGAGGAAGCGTCTCTATTAAGTGGCAGCAAACAGCTGGCGCTAAGGCTGATATACCATTCTATGTGTATGGTTGGTTATGACTCGACTCATTTCCAGACCTGTTAACAGTTGTTTCAAAATGTTACAAACACTTTTATTTATTTATTTATTTCTTTATCTGCAACTATGCGAATATGTATGTATATTCGCATTATTGAAACAGTTGCTTAAATTACTACAGCACAGTACCTACCTTTATAGCTAAAACACCAAAACTGAGAGGAGAAAACAAGGAAAAACATAAACTTCGGTGGAACACTTAGCAAAAAAACCTTTTTGGTGATTTTTTCACAGTGACTTAAAAATCGCCATGTCGCACTGCTACTGAAAGTAGTGATTTGCGATTTTCTTGTTCCTCAGTGAACAGTTATTGGCAATTTTGTGTATCGCTCTTCGCGAATATTGAATCTTTTCATTTATCGGTGACTGGTGCTTTTATCATACTTCGCGAATCGTTCCTATACGCTTGAACACCGAACCTACACAAATTTGTTGGTACATTTACTAGTCACTTGATTCATCAAAACGTGCAATTCAATGAAAAAGCGGTATTTTGAAACGATTGAATGGTAAGAGCGCAGTTGCAACAAAGATATGAATAGAAAATGGAGTGAAATGTGATATTTTTGTACAAAAAAATTAAAACTCACGGCGGAATGCAAAATTCTCTTCGTCGAACTGTAGTTTAAAACAAGTGAGACCAACTTAATCCGACAATTGCAAAAGAAACAACCAAAAACACAATTGATTTTTCGCAAATAGAATTTTCAGTGCTTTTTCAATTTTAACAATAAAAGCAGTGTTTTTATTTTTCAATGAATTAAAACAAAGTCGGTTTATTATGTTGCTGTAGCGAATCAGTTCAATTAGAGACGATTTTGTATATAAAGTCGCGAAGAGTGGACATCTTTTTAGTAATCGCTGATTGTTTTTTCGCGTACTGCGATTTTATCACTGTTTGCAGTCACTGTGATTCTCAAGTCAACACTCAAGCAAAGCACTTTAAAAATCAAAAGCAAATTAAAGCCCTGAAAAAAATCATCGGCATACTGAAATAGCATACAGTCTAGAGGCCTGCATGAATGTACTCATTTCTAGCTCAGCAGATCTGTACAGTATTGTAGTGCTCTCAAAACTACTGCACTCATTGTTATCTGTGCAGTATATTTCTTAAGCCAGATAAAGATAGCACAACATTTTTACTATTCTCACAAGGAATGAGTACAGTAAGATGTTGCACACTTTTTAAGTGAATGCTATATTTGTCCTCTTTTGACACGCTGTACACCAAGCGTAATTATGAGATCAGTTTGTGTGTGTTATTATACAACTGTTCAGATGAGTTTAGTAGTTGCCTACCTTGATAATTTCACAATCATTATTTTAAATTGAATTTTGTGTTGATTTTCATTTTATGTTCGCCTGGTATCCCGTTTTAATAAAACGCTAAATTCTTGGACCATTTCATTATATGTAATATGAAACATAGCCTATGTCACTCGGGAATATTGTAGCTTGCCAACGGTGAAAGAATTTTTAAATCGGTCTAGTCATGAAGTTTCGCTCATGTCGTCTAATAAATATTTAAAAATTTATCTCTGTACAGTAAGTAAACTGCACACTAAAACATTGTACAGTGAATCAGCTGCACCCAAATTTATTGTACTCATCATATGCTGGTCAACATCAGAGTGAGTGAGAACACTATCTGTCAATACAGGCAATATTAGCACTATTCACTTGCACTGTATTTTATCTGTGCAGTAAAAATATGTACAACTTTTAGAATGAATCATTCATTTGCCGTTTTGAATGCATTCATGCAGATGTCTAATACAGTCGTCATTATTTACTTTGTGTAACTCAGTTGTTTATAGATTGAACGGCATTGGGCTTAATATTCAGCCTTGGCATATTCCTTGATCAATTTTTATTTCCTGTTTATTCGGCTCCAACGTTAATTTTTTAAAAAGATTGAGCCTTTACTACGTTTGCATAATCAAATGCCATATTCATAAGCTTTTTATATCCGTCACACATACACATAGTGTCAAAGGGTATATTCAGTTTGTCAAAAAGTTTGTAACGCATGAAAGAAGATACCGTAGACCCCATAAAGTATATATATTCTTGATCAGTTCGACGAGACGAGTCAATCAAGTCATGCCCGTCTGTCTGTAGTTACACGTTTAGTTTGCTCAGTTTTGAAGATAATGAGATGAAACTCAAAGCTTTTCTCAGTCCAAACTAAAGTGTCACGCCCATCTTTAGACATAACCTCCATACAAATTTTTACGTGTTTCTTTTTTTAAAAATGGTTTAATTATGAAGCGATTTGTGTCAAATGTCAAATTGTTGAGTTTTTAAATGATTTATGTATGAAGCTTCTAATATCAACCCATTTTTAGAAAAGGACCCATGGTTGAGTTGAATCACAATAGCATATAACCCTTATAGAAATTTACCTCTAAGTTTTGCGTATTTGTATGAAAAAATGTTTATTTATGAGCTACTTTTTTCACATATGGTCAAAATGCTTAATAAAGGAAGGCTCATTATAGCACATTACCCTTTACAAACCGAACGAACATAATCATTCAAGAAAAGATAGGCTAATCATCGTGTGACGGAAATTAAAGTTTCGGTTCCACCGAAGTTATATTTGGAATTTCAATACACACTGAGTCAAATCATCCATCAGCCATCACTTTGTACCTGCTTTAAGAATGCACACCTGACATATAGGCCTGTGTTTTTTTACATCCGAGGAGTCTAAATCTCTTCCGGGTTAGTAACACTAGTCCAGATGCTTTTCAATGCCTTAAAAAGTGAAAGTTTTCCAGATTATGGAAGTTGTAAGAACATTTTGTATGATAATCCATCCATTCCACTTACTGAACACATATTTCTGGAGCCAATAAAATATTTTAAACAATGATATTCAAAAGTACGGGGATCACATGTCTCAAACCAGAAAGCGTCTATGAAAGCCTGAAAGTCGGCGACAAACTTGAGAAATTTTGCGATTTGCATATGAGATCAGATAAGAGTTTTGATCTGCATTTTTTTATTTCCGCTATTTTTTCAACATCTCTTTTATACTAGCTGGGTAAGATAATGTATCAATTAAGTTTTTTCATATGCATTATGTGTTTCCCAGGTTCGAAACTGCTGCAATAAAAAATATGCGCACTCACATAATCGCAATGTTCTTATTCCCACCAACAAATCAATTGCTACAAAAAAAAAAAACATTGTACGGATATATTGAAAACTTTGTACAGAGTCCTCAAATTTGTCAAAGACAATGACGGAATAATTTGCTGGATGATAAATTTTTTGACCATATATAACTTTTTCATATATTTTACTTCTTGAATGTCAAATACTGTTGGACTTTTTATTGGAAATACGAGTAAAACGTTTTGCAACGGTAGAGAGGAACCAACCTTCATCAAAATGGGCGTCAGAAACCTATTCAGTGCAAAAGAAGTGTCATTGGGACCCATAAGAAGTATGTACACATATGTACCTACTAAACAATAGATTTAAATTATAAATGTTACTTTGCCTTCACCGTTTCAACGAATTTATTTATTTTGTAATTCGGTTTCATTGGAATTATTTAAAGTTTGAATTTCAGATGGTTTGGTTGCTGTAATGGAAAATATTTATGAAATGGTAAATGGTTCGGATAAATTACAATTTTCTCACCTCTTTTTGGATAGAATATTAACTTTATTAGTTCCGCGATTGGGTACTCAATGAGCAAAGCAGCAAAAGAAGCAATTACATTTGTCAAAGTAAAAGTCAGGATCACCATACAGAACTACGAATAAAAAATTTAATACAATCGTTTTTTTTAAATAATATAGTAAAATAGAGCTTACCAAAAAGAAACTATTTACGTAAATGGGCTGGCGAAAATATCCGGCAATAAATCGTAAGACAACTCCATGCCACAGAAAAGCTTGAAACGAGATACGAGCTAATGGCCGAAATAACGACAGAGAGCAAAATTGATAGCCAATCCCTTTGAAATGTTATTTATAAAATATATAAAAACGTATAAGATATAAGATAAAAAAGCGAACAAGCTTACATCCAACTTTGAAACACATGCAGTACACGAATCCGGCAGATATTATAATCCAGAGATTCTTATAGACTCCTGCATAAAGAGCGAGCCAAATTGATGGTTTTTCAAAGTCGCACTTAATGAAAATATATCCTGAAAGCAGAACCAATACTGCCAATGGTAGCATAAATAACCACATGCTTCCTTCACATTTCCAATTGCCTTGGTATTGTTTCGCTTCCATTGAATCTCGCTTTTTAAGATATTGGCATGAACATAAAAAACCAAAAAGTAGCCTCCAAGATTCGTATAAAATGGTAAATAAATTTGATTAAACGTTTCTGAATTTCGAAAGTACAAGTAGCGGTAAGTTCTAAAAATAATAAAAAATATTATATTATGGTCAAATTTCATAAAAAAGAACTCACTCTGGATTAAGATGGTACACGGCATCCAGTTTTAAGAAATATGTCAGAAACGCCGGAATAGCAAAAGTCAAAAAACACAAAACTGAATTGATGTATGTCTTTAAAAAAGGATATCTAAAATTGTGAAACTTATTACTAAGAAGGTAGTGTCATTATTTATAAATTTAAATTTATAATTTTATTATATTTGTTTAGTTACCTCAATGATTTATTATGGATTTCTAGCGGTTCTAAATCGTTCAAAAAAATGTTATGTGATGAGTCGGAAAGGTTATGGCGTCGGTTTTTTGGGATTGTCATGGCATACTCTTTGTGGACTATGTACTTCGAAATGAGAAAAACCATCAACAGCGAGTATTAATGTGAATTATTGGAGCGATTGACGGCCGAAATCGATGAAAAACGGCCTAACTTGAAGCGAAAAAGATTTTGTTTTTGCAAGACAATTCGCTGGCGTACAAGAGCGTCGCAACCACGGCTAAACTTAATGATTTAAAGCTCCAATTGCTTTCGCATCCACCGTATTCGCCCGATTTGACTCCCTCGGACTATTATCTCTCCCCAAACCTCAAAAGATTGCTCATCAATAAAAAACGAAATTCACGCGAGGAAATCATCGACGCTGCGGAGAAGTATTTTGCAGACCTTCCGGAAAATTACTTTTCGGACAGGATCAAGAAGTTAGAAAATCGCTGGCATACATAAGTGTATTGAGGTAAAAAAATATTTTTAAAACAAAAACTTATTCATTCCCAAGAAGCTTACTTCTCACCCCACCCAGTGTATAACGTTACGATACAGGGAGTCGCGACCCAAGTATCTTCGTCTCGTCACTGTGGGAAAGAAGGCTCAAAAACGTTGACATCGGGCGATCTGGATTCCAAATATAGCGAATGAAAAATATTTAAAATCCGTATAAAAATCCGATTTATAAAAAAAAAAACTTTTTTTACTTAAAGCACGAATCCAGTATGTCGTTGAAGTTTATTAATATTGGATCCGCTATTTTGATGTTAAACAAGAAAAAACGTTAACTTCGGTGGAACCGAAGCTTATTTATTCGTCACACTTTTTTTAAATTGTTAATGTGTTATCATCAGTGGGTCAATGGTCTGATATAACTCACGTTGTGTGGGGCTTATGCTTCTTGGCTTTGATACTGGATGATATTAGGTGTGTTTTAGGTCATTTTGAGTGAATGTATTCCTAAATAATAACCATTTTCATACAAAACAAGGAAAACGTTAACTTCGGTGGAACCGAAGCTTAAATACCCGTCACACGAATCTTTGAATAGTTTATGTGTGATCATTAGTGGCTGATATACATCTATTTGCATACATTTGTTCGAAAATAATCAATAAGTTTGTATGGGGGCTATATCTAAAAATGGGCGTGGCAGCTTGGATTTGATATTGGATGACGTTAGAAGTATTTTTTCCAACTTCGAGTGACTACATTCATAAATAATAGCTATTTTCATGCAAAAAAATTAGAAAAAAACGGTAAGTTTGTATGGGGCTATACCTTAAAATGGGCGTGGCACTTTGATTTTAACACTTGAACTGCTTAGGACTGAGAAAAGCTTAAGTTCCGAGTTTCAGGTCAATATCTTTAAAACTGAGCGAGTGAGTCGCATAAATACAGATGGACGGACAGACAGACGGACATGGCTAGATCGACTCGTCTCGTCGTGCTGATCAAGAATATATATACTTTATGGGATTTCCGTTGCTTCCTTTAATGCGTTACAAACTTTCCGACAAACTGATAATACCTTTCACACTATGTGTGGCGGATATAAAAATTCTGACTTCAGATTCGATATCAGCGACTCAAAACAAACCCTGCTGACAAGTTTCAAGTAAATCTGAATATTTTTAAAAATATTTAACAATTTAGAGTCACTAACTTCAAATCAATAATCCAAAACCTCCACCGTTGTAACATCAAATAGTTTGGACTATATAAACATACAATATATGGTCATTATAGCTTGTTTTTTGCCTTGGCTTTCCCTAGGGTATTGCTCAAGTTGGGATGGTCTAGTGCTATTTGAAACCAATTTCTAATTCCAATCTTGCGGATGTCTTCTAAGAAATAGACCTTCCAACGCAGCGGCGTTCCTCCTCGCTGATGCACCCCTCTGATTTCGTTAATGTTTACGAACGAACACTTCTTTTGCCGGAGCCTGTGCATCGTTTACATTTAATGCGCCTGACTATATTGATGTCGTTATATAGCTGGTACAGCTCGTCATTCAAGTAAATACGGTACTAGTTGACCACTCTGACAGGTTCAAAGATATTTCGAAGAATTTTTCTCTCGAACACTGCCAACGCTTATTTGTCCGCTTCTGACATGACCTATGATTCTGAGCTATACATCAGTACATGAGTACCATCGTCTTGTACTGAAGTGTCACACAAAATCTCTTGTGATTGATTTAAAATCTCTTCTAAAATTCAATGAAATAATGTATACAATTTAAAATTATTAAAATTATTATTTGAAATTGTTAAAAAATTATTAAAAAAAACAAGGGAAAACTTTTACTTCGGTGGAACCAAAGCACAACTACCCGCCACTTCTAGGTTTAGTTTTTTTTGATAATAAGCTACTTTGGTAGAATTTGGAGAAGGGACTTTGACAGAATAATGGGTTAAAGTTTTAACCTAAGGACAGAATAACAAACATTTTCTTGAAAAAAAATGGTAAATGGATGCTGATCTTTATAATATCAGTAAGCTGATGCTTACAATATCAGTAACCCCATGTTCCTAAATAATAACTATTTTCACAAAAAAATAGAAAGTGGGCGGAAAATCGGTATGGGGTATCGGTATAGCTTGTATGGGGGCTATAGCTAAAAATAGGCGTGGCAGCTTGAATTTTACATTGGATGACATTAGAAGTATTTATAACCAACTTGGAGTGACTACATTCATATATAATAGCAATTTTCTTACAAAAAATCAGAAAAAAACAGCAAGTTTGTATGGGCGCTGAACCTTAAATTGGGCGTGGCACTGTGATTTTAACACTTGAACTGCTTAGGACTGAGAAAAGCTTAAGTTCTGAGTTTCAGGTCATTTTCTTTAAAACTAAGCGAATGAATCGCATACATACAGACAGACGGACATGGCTTGATCGACTCGTCTTGTCATGCTGATCAAGAATATATATACTTTATGGGTTCTCCGATGCCTCTTTTAATGCGTTACAAACTTTCGGACAAACTGAAAATACCCTTCACACTATGTGTGGGGGGTATAAAAAACATTTTGTTACTATATTTTCATAAATGTAGTTTAAACTAATTGTGAATTAAATTTATTACTTCGTTGAATTTTAGAATAGATTTTAAACCCTGGTAGAGTTTTATTTTCGTTGGATGGATAAAGATCTACTCCGCATTTGATTACCGAGACCAAAGTAGCATCGGTTGACCAGAGTAATTTTTCGTCTGATTTCCAAGCTAATGTCATAGTTCTTGGATGCTTCTGATCCTTAGTTGACAAACTTTTGTACAACCTTGAAGTTATCTGCATAGCCAAAAACCTCTTTGATCGCCTTACTTAACTATTGTAAGATATGCTTCCAATGTTTGTTTATACAGTCGGATGCCGATAAAGTTTCTCTGAGCAATTGAGAGACCATTGTTGACCCTTGTGGAGAATTTACCCTACCAACATTTAGCTTTTGTTGTATGGTAGCTCGCTTGGCGTGCGCTGTACTAAGTTGGTACATACCTTGGGTCGAACAAGGTTGGACCTCTGTTTGCTTCCAGTTTCCTTGTGGATGTCGAGGTGCTGGAATCTGGTGCTATTTACGACCATGTTATGGCCCGCTGGAAAGTTGATTATCCTTTCTTTATTATTGGTTGGTCGAAAGACATCCTCATTCCCAATTTAAGCGTTGAAAGCGCTAATGACAATTTTAATGTCATGTTTGGGCCAGCGGTCACAATTCGTCTTTGTTTACATCGTCTTTACCCAATGCCGGCCGTGTACAAATATTAAGCTTATATTGAAATATTTAACCATGATGCTAGGCGCTCGCCTACAGTGGTAAACTTGGAGAAGAGACCACATAGTTTCCTACTAACCACGAAGTCATATCCAAATATGCATTGACTCTCATGGCCACTGTAGTAGATGTCGCAAGTTGCTTTTTCTAGGTGTCTATTTCCAATCCATTGTATTTCCTGGATGGCTGTAATATGAGCCTTAAATTGGCCAAGAGGGTCAATCAAACAAAAACTTGAAAAATTGGGTAAATTTATATGGGGGCTATACCTAAAATTTTGTTGGTCCTACCCCTATTGGGATATTTTATTGGGACTATCACATACATAATTTATACTAAGTTTGAACTTCCTACAATAAAAAACAATGACGTTTTTATGCAAAAACCTAAAATGTTGGGGCTATACCTAAAACTTTGTTGGCCCTACCCATATTGGGATTTTTTATTGGGACTATCATAGTCATAATTAATACTAACTTTGAACTTCCTAGAATAAAAAACAATGACGTTTTTATGCAAAAACCTAAAATTTTGGGGTATATTTGTATGGGGGCTATACCTAAAATTTTGTTGGTCCTACCCATATTGGGATATTTTCTTGGGACTATCATAGACATAATAATTACTAAGTTTGAACTTCCTAGAATAAAAAACAATGACGTTTTTATGCAAAAACCTAAAATTTTGGGGTACATTTGTATGGGGGGTACCCCTTAAAATGGGGTCTAGAGAAAAACCGTCTGCAAGTGAACACTTGACGGCTCAGGAGAGTCTAAGTTTCAAATATGGTGGCCCTATCTCTTATAGTCTTCGAGATAACCTCTCTCAGGACGGACAGACAGACAGACAGACAGACAGACAGACAGACGGACGGACAGACAGACATAGCTAGTTCGACTTCCCTTCCAATGCTGATCAAGAATATATATACTTTATAGGGTCTATCTAGCCTCCTTCTGCCTGTTACATACATTCGCAAAAACTTAATATACCCTTTTACCCTTTGGGTACAGGGTATAAAAATGGGTCCCTCTAGGTCTCAGGTCCAAATCTCGAAATTCCTTTGAACACATCAAACATTTTTTTACCATCTTTAAATGCACACAATATAGAGTCTCTACGTCAACTCTTTCTAATTATATAGCTTTACCGATTTAAAGGCCCACATTAGACCCAAGATCAAAATTTTACAAAATCCTGTTTTACTGCTCACCTAAATATTTAATAAAAAAAATAAACAGTAAAAAAAAAACTGATAAAAAAATTATTTTGGGGCCAATGGGCCCAGGTCCAAATTTCAGTAACTCCCTGAACATCTTTAAATAGTTTCTAGCCGTCTATCAAATTCGCCTAGTATCAAGTTTCTAGATATACTCATTTTAAAGATATGGCTTTTTCCGGATTTAAGCACCAGCTCTAAATACCATAAACCATCTGAATGCGTAAAAGTATTTTTAAACATATATTAAACGCGCCCAATATTCAGTCTCCAGAACCATCCGTCTTTAAAAAATCGTGTTTTAGACTTCATCTGTATGGTAAAATGAATACTCAGTAACATAAAAAAAAGCCAAAAACGGAAACCCTTTAAACACGTCAAACATGTTTTGAACCATCTTTCAGATGCACCTATTAAAAAGTATCTAGTGTTAAAAAATATGGCACATTTGGTTTTGGGTCCTCTAATGGGACTTGGGTTAAAATTTTAAAAATATTAAAACACTCAAAAGTAATTTAAAAAAATCTTTCAAATGCACCTAATTTCAAGTCAAAATTTTTCAAAATCCTTTGTGCTCATCTCCAACACTACATGAATCTTTCGTAAAAATTTCGTCGTATACGGCAAGTAAATACCTTTAAAACAAATGCTTCATAGCGAAATATAGTAAATTATCTCACCCTTATGTATGTACTATATATCTTATAAAATGAAAATCTCCTCAACCGATTTCAATGAAATTTTATAGTTGTGTTTATTACTTAAATGATAGGCTTTATAAAAATGGGCGGTGGGCGTGGCTCCATAAAATCCATACAAATATTAGAACTCGAAAATGGAATTCGGTATACATGCAAAACAAAATTATCGTATTTTTGCTAATAATTAATCAAGTAAAATTTGACTCGATACACAAGCTACTAGAGCAAAAAAGAAAATTTATTTGTAAAGATGCGCGTGGCAAAATTGTCATATTGTATTTTTGCAAATAATTGAATTAGAACAAAAAAAAACGTTAACTTCTGTGGAACCGAAACTCATATACCCGCCAGACTATTCTTGGAATAGTTTATTGATTATCGTCAGTGCCTTAGGTAAAATATGGAGAAGGGGTGGGTGGGAGTCAATAGTCCGACACAACCAAAGTTTAGACACAAGAATAGAGTCAAATTTAAAGCTAAAGAAAGATATAACAAACAAAATGGATATTGATTTTAAAGGGGGCTATATGTTATAGTGGCCCGATCCTTATTATATGGTGTGTACATATGATGATAAAAGAAGTGTTTTTATCCGATTTGGAGTGAATACATTCATAAATAATACCTATTTTGATACAAAATTTCGAAATGGTCGGTAAATTTGTACGGGGGCTTTACCTAAATATGGGCGTGGCACATTCATTAGCAAACTAAACTTAGTCGTTGCCGAGAAAATTTCTAAATTTCAGCTTAATAAATTTGAAGAATATGTACTTTATGGGGTCTACGACGTCCCATTTAATGCGTTTCAAACTTTCAGACAAACTGAGTACACCCTTTACACTATGTGTGGCGGATATAAAAATGAAATGTGGTATACATATGTACATTATGCTAAGATCGGGAAGAATATGATCAATTGGAAAAATGATCGGCGAGCGTTGTCACTTTTTGCAAGTATTTGATCTTCAGGAATGAAACTCTGTGTACATAACAAAAGGAACGGGAGAAGCATGATCCATGGGAGAGATGGGCGGAGGGCGAACCCCATTTAAGCAATACAAAAACATATTTTGAAACCGGATATTCAGGAGTAGAAAAGTATGATCGATTGGAAAGGTGGACGGTGAGAATAGCTGGTTGGTGTCCTAAACATATTTGGTTTACAACCAAGAGCGATGGAATTATATGGATACCAGATTGGTCTGACCTCTAGATCAGCCCAAAAAGAAAACTTTTAAACCAAATGCAAACGATTTATTAAAATAACATATTTCATCAAATTGAATCTCGAATTTGATTTTGAAAGTAGACATAAATTTGGGATGGAGGGTCCCCCGTTAAGAAAGAATGCGTCATAGATATGCATGTATATACTTAATGGGCTTTGTTATGATTTCTTTTGCCTGATTTATAGATTTGCACAAACTTAGTATACCCTTACGGTTACAGGGTATAATTAACGTATGTATGCCACATAACATTGTATGTACTATATATAGTTTTCAATCTGATAAGCTTAATTTTAGTGTATTTTTTTAGGAAAGTGTAATGATTTGAATATATTCTTACTTTCTTGTTATAATAATGATAATCAGAAAGAGCTCGAAGAGTTGCATATCAGCTGCTATGTACCAAGTTTGCTGGGCGCACTATAATAAATACCTTATTTTAGTTGCTTATTGAACTAGATAAAAATATTTATTTAAATCTAAAGTCCAACTTACGCTTTCCTTTAGAAGATAATTATTGAGAAATAGAATATTTTTCCACCAATACTCTCGACAAAAGACGCGTTCTGCTTCGGTAATGTGTCGCCAAAGCGGACCATTTTGAAGTCGTGAAAGAAACGATCCATTAAACATAATCAAGATTGTTAATGAGGGAGCAAGTCTGAAATTATTCCAAAACAGTATTTAAATAGTAAAATTTTTTATATAAGCTTTATAGAGTGATTTACCTCAAAAATCTATAAAAGAACACCCTAAAATATACCATAATGCAGTTTTTGACCTTGGAATCAGTTGTGATTATTTCTTGTTCCACAAAGTTGACATACAGTAGAAAAGAGCTCATCACAAAAAATATTTGAATCACTACGCTTCCATTTTGTAAAATCGATGCTTCAAATCGGTATAGAAACTGCTCGAAAAACTCTGGATTATCAATTTGTATAGTCATAAAGATCATAAGTGTGTGTCCGAGTATAACAAAAAAATCCCTATAACTCTAAATGCATCGAAAAAGTTAAGATCCTTCGATGTTTTTGTGATTTTATTTGGCAAAACGAGGCGATAGTAGTTGCGGCAAATTGAGAATGAAGTAAGAACTTTGTTCACTGAAAACGATTTAAAAGTAAACAACTCGACATCACATATAAAAAACAAAAAGTTTATAAACGCACTCACCATGACTATTAACTAACGGCTTCATGTAGAATGTATTATTACGACAGTTCAAAGGTTGCTTTAACTTCAGCCAAAGATCGTAAATGCTCGATGTAATATTAAGCATAACGATTGCGAAAAACACCACACCCACACCTACATCCCAAGTATCTAAAATCAAAATATATGCAATAAATTGATTAAATCAAAGATCGTTCGATGATATATAGTACATCTGTACCGTATGACAAAGGATCGTCTGTTCTGTCACAATATTCAATATTACTGCGCAGCTTCAGTTCATATTTACGCTGAAAGTCTTTGTTCAAGCAACTATTTATCAGGCGATCGTAGTGCAGTCTTTCATCCGTATCACGTTTGAAAACTTTACGATAATAGGCTCTTAGCTTAAAAAAAAACCATGTTTACGAAAATATACAAAATAACAAGGAAAAACGTTAGCTTCGGTGGAACCGAAGCTTTAATACCCGCCACATCTGGGTTTAGTTTATTTTTGATTATCAGTGGCTTTGGTAAAATTTAAAGAAGAGTCAATAGTCTGATACAACCACAGTTTAGACAAAATAACGTGATCAAATGTTAACCTGAGGACAGAATAATAAACATTTTCTTGGAAAAAAAAAGAAAATGGGTAAGGACTTTGTATCGAGGCTATATGTTATAGTGGGCTGATCCTTATAATAACAGTAGAGTATATATATGATAACTTTAGAAGGGTTTCCCCCATTTGGAGTGAATAAATTCATAAATAATTACTATTTTCACGAAATGGGCGTGGTACCTTGAATTTGACATTGAATGACATTAGAAGTGTGTTTACCTAACTTGAAGTGCATACATTCATAAATACTAGCTATTTTCATACAAAAAATGGAAAAAACGGTAAGTTTGTATGGGGGCTATACCCTAAAATGGGCGTGGCACTTTGATTTTAACACGTGAACTGCTTAGGACTAAGAAACGCTTAAGTTTCGAATTTCAGGTCAATATCTTTATGACGGACAGACAGATGGACGGACATGGCTAGATCGACTCGTCTTTTCGTGCTAATCAAGAATATATATGCGTTATAGGGTCTACGATGTTTCTGACAAAATAAAAATTCTTTCCACACTATGTGTGGCGGGAATAAAAACTTAGCATGATCAACCTCCATGTCGGTAGTCTTCCTTCGTATAGCTGTTGCTTTTGGAAACGGGACAAGGTTTGTAGAATACTCTTACACCGCTTCAAGCAGACACCTATAAAAAGATGATCATGTCGAAAATTGTGCTTCTCATCCTCAGATGTTTTCTCAATCTGTTTCCATAGTGACGATGTCTCGTTGGGCTGGACTTCGGCATAAACTAAGCAATACATGCTCTGCTCGTGCATACAAATATCGTAGTCGTCTAAATGAAACAGTGACGGCATACGTTTGTAGAGAGTTACTGAATTTAGTGAAAAAATTCATATCAAATTGACACTCTCGAAATTTAAATTTTTTAACTTACAATTCAAATCGGAAGCATCGCAGCGGTACACAATTAAGATGAACGACAATAAAACATATACAATGGACATTATTCTTCTTTTATTTCTCAACCAATTTAAGCACTCAGATGGATACTAAATATTTAATATTTTGAAAACAGTTTATACGCAAAACAGTTTCTTCTATTATTGCTATTTGGCAACTGAGCATCGTAATGCATCTTATGAGAAATTGTTGCATTTTTTACAAGTTCAGAAGTTGCGTGTTTCAAGTTTTCGCTTCAATGGATAGCTTAATGCGTCCGTGTCAAATTTTTTGATTTTCTTAAAGGTCGTTTCTCCGTCGATTTTAGCATTTTACGCTGAAATCCATGACACGCGAAAATTGATGACATTTTTATACCCGCCACATAGTGTGAAGAGTATTATCAGTTTGTCGGAAAGTTTGTAACGCTTTAAAGGAGGCATCGGAGACGTCAATAAGTATATTTATTATTCATCAGCTCGACGAGACGTATCGATTTCGCCATGTCCGTCTGTCTGTTGCAATGTGTTGTACTCGGAAAGTTAAAAAGGTATTGCCCTGAAATTTTAGACAAACAAGCATACCCATTTTTGTTTTTTTGTATGAAAATAGTTATTATTTTTGAATGTATTTACTACAAATTGGGTAAAAGCACTTCTAATGTTAGGCCATTTCGTTAAGCATATTTACAATATTCAACAACGAACCACAAAAATTCCTCTGCCTCTATTCTCAATAGAACTCCAAAATGAAGATAATAATAAAGATATTTATAATGTTACACATCTTCTTCAAACAAGAATTGTTTTTGAGCCTCCTCATGTTAAACGTACTCTTTCACAGTGTGCTAATTGCCAGAAGTATGGTCATACCAAAAACTATTGTACCAGAGATCCAGTCTGTGTCAAATGCGCTGGTTCTCACAAAACAGCAAACTGTACAATTACTTTTGGTAAAGACCAAACCAAGTGTGCCTTATGCAATGGCAATCACACAGCAAATTATAAAGGCTGTGAAATATATAAAGCACTAAAAGTAAAACGCTTTCCCTCACTTCGAGAAAAAGTTATACCAAAACAAAATGAAAATACGCAAGCTGCTCCTTCTCTGAGCGTTAGCACAAAGGTGACCCCATCTACAAGCTTTGCTCAAATAGTCAGTGGAAATAAGCTTAACACACCCACTAATTTCAATACCACTTTAACCGACCCAATTTCAACTAACACAAACTCCTTGCAATCCAACCCTAATCCAAATGAACAAAGCGATATGTATGAACTAAAACTAATGATGAAACAACTTATACAGCAAATGTCAACTATTCTCAATATAGTAACACTTTTAGTTTCCAAGTCCAACTCTTAGGTATGTCATCAGATATTTTAAGAATTATATTCTGGAATGCAAACGGGCTACGGCAACATATCCTGGAGCTAAAACATTTTCTATATGAAAATAACATTGACCTGGCCCTTATTTCTGAAACACATCTCACTTCAAAACACTTTTTAAAAATAACAGGCTATACTTTGTATAATACAAATCACCCAGATGGCACAGGCCATGGGGGCTCAGCAATAATAATCAAAAATAAGATAAAATGCTTTGGAATTGATCATTTTAGTCATGATTATATTCAAGCAACCACTGTACATCTTTATGATCAAAACGGTGTCTTGAATATTTCAGCATTATACAGTCCACCACGACACAATGTCACATCAGAGCAATATAAATCATACTTTAAATCTCTAGGGCCAAGATTTATAGCTGCTGGTGATTTTAATGCAAAACACATAGCTTGGGGCTCTAGGCTTACCAATAGAAAAGGTAAAATTCTCCTTGAAACAATACATAGCAGTAACGCCAAATATATCTCAACAGGTGAACCTACCTATTGGCCAACAGATCAGCGAAAAGTGCCAGATCTAATTGACTTCTGTGTAATAAAAAATGTAAGCATTAATAATTTCATTATTAAATCTCGCTTCGAGTTGTCCTCCGACCACTCTCCAGTTCAAGTCGATTACTCTACAACACTTGCCACAAATAAGCCGGCAACTAATTTGTTTAACTCCAAAACTGATTGGGAAGCCTACCGAGAACTTCTTAATAAATATTTAAGTTTGGGTATCCCATTAAAATCTCCAAATGACATTGAAAGCTCTGTTATATACTTTAATGACACTATAGCTGAAGCGGCTCTTAATTCTTCCCCGGCTATGCCTCAAAAGGACGTTGTTAAGTGTTTTACACCCGCCTCAATTCGAGCTCAAATAGAGAAAAAACGTAAACTTAGAAAAATATGGCAAGCTACCAGAAGTCCCGAAGACAAAAAGAGACTTAATAAAGCAATTAAGAGCCTTAAAGAAAAACTAAACCAGTACAAAAATAAAAACTTAGAAAATTATCTGTCATGCTTAACACCAGCCATAGACACAAACTACTCCCTGTGGAAGGCCACCAAAAACTAAGACAAACCACAAGACATAACCCACCTTTAAAGAGAACAGATGGAAGCTGGGCAAAAACAGATTATGACAAATCGACAGTATTGGCTGACTACTATGAAAATGTCTTTCAAAATAGTCCACCAGGCTGTAATAATTGTCTAGAAAATCGATCTAGTGTCTTTTCTGATAATATTAAACTTCGAAACGTAACTACCAAAGAAGTTAAAAAAATTATTGATGGTATCAAGGTAAACAAGTCTCCGGGTTACGACATGATTTCTGCAAAATTGCTTAAAGAACTTCCTGTAAAGGCTGTTCTTTACCTACGCAATATGTTTAATGCTATAATTAGATACTCATATTTTCCCAAAACTTGGAAGGTAGCAGAAATAATAGCAATACCAAAACCGGGAAAAGATGCCTCTAGCGCAGCTTCATATAGACCAATAAGTCTGCTACCAATATTATCAAAGGTATTTGAAAAAATATTCTTTTGGAGACTTCAGCCTATTCTTGATAATAGTTACATTATACCTGACCATCAGTTCGGATTTAGAAAACGTCACTCAACTATAGAACAAATTCATAGGGTAGTTAATAAAATTTCAACAGATCTAGAAGATAAAAAATATTGTATTGGTGTATTTCTTGATGTGGAGAAAGCGTTTGACAAAGTATGGCATGAGGGGCTTTTGTTCAAATTAAAAACTCTTCTTCCAAACGAATTTTTCCTAATGTTACAAAGTTACATATCTGATCGACACTTTTATGTAAAAGTCAAAGACGATTTTTCTTCAATAAGGCCGATTAAAGCAGGTATTCCTCAAGGAAGCGTTTTAGGGCCTCTTCTATACACACTCTTTACACAAGACATACCTATACCTTCAGAGCCCTCTTCCATGATAGCCACATTCGCAGATGATACAATTCTTCTTTATTCACATAAAAACTTAACATCAGTCTGTAGTACACTTCAAGCCACACTTGATAACACTGTCAAATGGTTTGACAAATGGGCGATAAAAATAAATGAAAGCAAAACTACACAAGTTATTTTTACTACCAAGCGAGTTTATGCAAATACTGCTCTAAAAATAAATAACGTTGACTTGCCCATTGAAAAATCAGCTAAATATTTAGGAATCCACCTTGACAGCAAACTGACTTGGAAGCTACACATAGAAAAAAAACGTAACCAAATAAAGGAGAAATGTCGTCAATTGCACTGGCTTATGAACAATAAATCAAAGTTGACTATGTACAACAAATTGCTATTATATAAATGCATTATAAAACCAATTTGGACATATGGTCTTCAAGTCTGGGGTACATCTAAACCAACAAATATTAACATTTTACAAAGACAACAGTCAAAAATACTTCGGCAAATTACACAAGCTGAATGGTATATTTCAAATGCAGATATACACAAGGATCTTGAGATAAACACAATCAAAGAAGAAATTGTAGCAGTTAGTAGAAGATACCACACCCGAATCTTGGCACATTCTAACAACGAGATTAGCAACATACCTATAATGGAACTAACTACCAGACGACGTCTAAAAAGAATTCGACCAGCTGATCTGCCGCATTGCCGATAACTTTCAAACAACTTGGGCACAGTATTAGTCGCATTAGTATAAAGAAATATGTATAAAAAAAAAAAAAAAAAAAAAAAAAAATTTAAAAAAAAAAAAAAATTTTTTGTTACCGTCAAGATGCATTATATTATAAAAAAATAATTTATAGAAGTTGTTCTATACAATTGTACTTTTCCTAACCAGTATTATAAAATGTACAAAGTGTCATTGCAGACAGACGTATTAATGTATTCATAGGAAATAGGTCGGGTCGGTCTCGGTCTGGTCGGTCTGGTCGGCTGGTCTGGTCGGTCTGGTCGGTCTGGTCGGTCTGGGTCGGTCTGGTCGGTCTGGTCGGTCTGGTCGGTCTGGTCGGTCTGGTCGGTCTGGTCGGTCTGGTCGGTCTGGTCGGTCTGGTCGGTCGGTCTGGTCGGTCTGGTCGGTCTGGTCGGTCTGGTCGGTCTGGTCGGTCTGGTCGGTCTGGTCGGTCTGGTCGGTCTGGTCGGTCTGGTCGGTCTGGTCGGTCTGGTCGGTCTGGTCGGTCTGGTCGGTCTGGTCGGTCTGGTCGGTCTGGTCGGTCTGGTCGGTCTGGTCGGTCTGGTCGGTCTGGTCGGTCTGGTCGGTCTGGTCGGTCTGGTCGGTCTGGTCGGTCTGGTCGGTCTGGTCGGTCTGGTCGGTCTGGTCGGTCTGGTCGGTCTGGTCGGTCTGGTCGGTCTGGTCGGTCTGGTCGGTCTGGTCGGTCTGGTCGGTCTGGTCGGTCTGGTCGGTCTGGTCGGTCTGGTCGGTCTGGTCGGTCTGGTCGGTCTGGTCGGTCTGGTCGGTCTGGTCGGTCTGGTCGGTCTGGTCGGTCTGTGGTCGGTCTGGTCGGTCTGGTCGGTCTGGTCGGTCTGGTCAGGTCTGGTCTGGTCGGTCTGGTCGGTCTGGTCGGTCTGGTCGGTCTGGTCGGTCTGGTCGGTCTGGTCGGTCTGGTCGGTCTGGTCGGTCTGGTCATAGGAAGGTGAAATTTTTGCTGTAGATTCGTTTTATGATAAAAAGTTAGCATAAAAAAGGGAGCCTTATCTCTGGAAAGGTAGTTTGTGCGGTACCAAAACGGGACAGAAGGAGGCAAAATAGACCTAAAAGTATATACATTGCTGATAAGCATTGGCAGGGAGTCGAAGTAGCTATGTCTGTCTGTCTGTCAGTCCGTCTGTCCTGCTGTCTGCCGTATGAGAGAGATTATTTTGGAGACTATAAGAGATAAAGCCACTATATTTGAAACTTAGACTTAGACCGTAATTGGTTTTTCTCTAGATCAATTTTAAAGGGTATCCCCCCATACAAATGTATCCCAAAATTTTGGGTTTTTGCACGACTTTGTTTCTTATTCTAGAAAGTCTAAAATTAGTATAAATTATGTCTATGATAGTCGCAATAAAATATCAAGGCCAAATTTTAGGTAGAGCCCCCATATAAATATATACCCCATTTTTTTAAGTTTTTGTATGAAAATCAAATACAGAAAGTAAGATGCGAACTTAAGGTTAATAAAGTTTGGGTGCAGGGTATCTTGCAGTCTGGCATAATCGACTTTAGCGTTTTTTCTTACTTTATTTGGGTCGACTGCAGATTCATCTTTAGAATGAAAATACCTAGAGACTTCGAAAGGTCATTCAAAAGTATTTTTAAAGTGTTTCGGGGTCTATCGAAATTCGAGTCTAAGAACCGCTTGGGGATCCAAAACCGATGGAACCATCTCTTTAAGTACTTTTGCTTTAAATTGGTAACGGATACACTAGGGACTTGATATTAGGCTCATTGGAAAGAAATATATATTTCATATGTCTGAGGAGTTTTTGAATTTGGACCTGGGACCGATTGGTGGACACAAAGTGGATTTTTTGACCAATTTTTTTTTATTATTAGATTTTAGGAGAGCGTCTAATTTAAAAAAAAATTCCCTGGGCCTAACGGGGGACTTTTACACCGAAAAAGATATGTCATTCGAATAAATAGACGTAGAGACTGAGCGCATTTGAAAGATGGTTGGAATATATTTTTGGCCTATTCCAAGAATCGCCGAAATTTTGACGATAAATAAAAATTTTTTCACCATTTTTGACCCGGGGTCTAACGCTGCCTTGAAATCCGAAAATCTATATCGTCAAAGTTTTTTTTTATAATAACGCGTTTCCTCGCTGAAATCTCTCCAGCAAGCATTGTAACACTTCGGAAAAATGGCAAATATTATATTATTTTGGAATATCTCCAATATCCAATCAGTTGACCAGTGTTCTTAGCAAATTTCTTTTCGTTGGGATGTATGCATTAAAAGACCTGAAATTGTAAGGGAAGTTAGCCATTTCTTTTTGAATATTTTGAAAGTTGATTTGAATTTAGTAGCTCTAATTGCCAGAAATTGACTATAATTCAAAATTTTAAAATGACGGATTCAAAATGTCGGATATTTTCAAAAATGTTTGGATTTCCTTGAAACTTGACAATCAACGGTGGAATGTATGAATTCAAAACTGATATCACATTTTAAAATTCAAAATGGCGAATACAATATGGCTTATGATTGCCAAAAAAAAAAGTATTATCTTTTAGTGAAAGCAAAAAGCCGAATTCTCGGCTAAGTTTCTAGAAAAAAAAAAACAAAACATATTTTTATTAATAAAGGTTTTTAAACAAATTATTTTAAAAAAATTGAACCGCTTCGGCTAGGTTCCTGAGATTGGAGAAATAATTTAATAATTCGGAAAAATCTATATACCAGATATGGTTGACGTATACATATCTGCTAAATTATACGAGACTGGTTGACTAAAACGACGAATCAACAGGCTAAACATGGATGTATCTCAAAAGCTATCCAGCTGATATGGCGCCTTCTTTTTGTATTCACATTGAAAGCACAAAAATAATTCAAATTACGGCAGAAAAATATTCTAAACTTGCAATTAAAAACTCTCAAATGAGTCTTTAAAATATATAAAAAAAAAAAATTATAATACTCGTCGTATTTGTCATACTTTGACAGATTGCAATCAATTTTTTCATACTTTATGTCTGGTGTTATGCTTCATTTCAACTAAAAATTTATGTTAACAAAAGCTAAAACTGACTTTTTACATAAAAAAAAAGAAAAGAAAAAAATTGTATAAAAAACTAACATAATATGACCTCAATATGCACTTTTATGCTAAATCACAGCCAGCGTTAATATGCCAGAAACTTGTACTCGCTGATTGCAACAAGCACATTTTGCGTTCAAATGAAAATTAATGCGTAACAACAGAGCAGGCACTTCGTGCTTGCGCATAAAAATCTTTTTGAAAAATCTATGGAAAAACTAAAAAAAAAAAAAAAAAAAGCACTTGAGCAGGTGCGAAAAAATGTAATAGAAAATCAGGAGCTATGAAAAAACACGAAAATAAGTAAAGAGATTGCTTTTCATGGCGTTGCCAAAGGACGAACAATTGCTGAAAGGAGTCATATTATTATACAAAAGCACAAAACACGATTTAACGAAGCGTAAAGTACGCCAAACTGCTTACATTATGAATGAATGAAGCGCGTCCACCCAAACAGACCAGACTGCTGCTAGAAAATTCAGCTATCGAAGCTGCAGTGCAAAGGATAAACTATAGTTTCAGTGAAGCTTTGGTATTTTCATTTAATATTGCCAATAAATTATGCAAAATTTTGCTTAGCGTTCAAACGGTAAAAAAAAGGACGCAACGAAAGGACTAAAGTTTGAGCGTTGAAGTTTTTTTTTTCTTTCTATTTTGTTGGTAACTGGTAACTATTAATAATGCTTTTCGAATACAAAATAAAATAAAATACAAAAATAAAAAGAAAAGCGTGTAAGGAAAACGCGTTACTGGCACTTTTGACTGACTGACTTTTGTAAAAGCAACATTTCGTTATCCTGTCGTTTTGTGTATTGAAAAAAAAAAATAAAAATAAAAAAAAGGAGTCTATATATACATGAAATTTTTTCCACTGTCGATAATAAAATAAAAATTGAAATATGGTTTGCAATTGACTGAACGCATTGACTGGAAATTGTTAAATCCGCAAGAGGCAAAAAAAAAAAAAATAGTTTATGAAAAGAATTGTATCCTTACACAAGGACAATGAATCGTTGCGCGTAGGCAAATTTAACCAAGCGGAATCAACATTTATTTTTTTCTTTTTTTTTTTAAGCGAAAATTATGCAGCTGCCACCACTGTAAATTGTAACAGTAAAGAAATGGGTTTTATTTTTCGAGAAAACTTTACTTTCAAAGGTAACTGCTGGGAAAATGAGTAGCACGAATTTTTTTTTAAATTTATTTAAGATGCAAAACTGATACATTCATTAACATTTTTTATAGTTTATAATTCGCAACAAGTTTTAACCTATTCTATCTTAAACGAATGATGCAGTAAAGTTAGTTCTACTTTTATTTAATTTTTCCTTTTTTAATTTTTAGTGTTACAGTGAAAGCTCGATCTTCGCGACTAATTGAGTTGGTGATATAAATATTATTTTCCAAGGCCCATTGTATGCAAACGTTTATCGATATTATTTCATATATTTCATTACTTCGATGCAAATTATTACGCATTTATATTGCTTACCACAAAACTCATAGTATTGCAAGACACTTCTTTCATAGTGCTGTATAATATTTCAATGAAAACAGCTGATGTTTCAATGGTGAATACTGTGGAAAGTATGTTGAATTAGACAAAATCTGTGCTGAGTATATTGACGCTACGACAAAGTTGAAAGTTGTTCGACTTTTTATGTCAATGTTTAATTCTCGGCTTCATCATTCGGCTAGCGTGAAATTGGCGAAGTTCTCAAATGGCAAAAAAGAAGTCAGCATACCTACGACCATGGTAAAATTATTTAAATGTGGTGTATTTAGTCTCTCTAACGGCATAGTTTAAGAGCATAGTGAAATAATAGGTTTTTCATAAGAAACGTGAGAGAAATGAAAGAAGAAGATGCATACTTTCTGTAAGTTTTTTTTAATTATATTATAATTTATTATAATTTATTTACAGCTACAAAAACAGAGTAAGAATAAATAATTAAAACAAGTACACATTGCTTTAAATTAATTCACTAAAACATATAATATATAAAGAAAGTTTGTATTAATTTTTAAAATTTTTCTGCTGATAGCACAAATAAAAAAAAAAAATCAACCATGCGTTCATTCGACTCACGATCACTCACCACGAAGTTTGCATTCATACTAAATAAAATTATGCTGCAGACAAAACAAATACACCACTCTTAGATAATTTCACCATGCTTCTGATCAAAGCGTTGCCATCGCTGATTAATTTATGAAAGTTTTGTTGCTGTCGAATATAGTGGATTTTCTAATAAAATACTCTATGTTGATCAGTTCAGACCAAAGTGAAATAACTAATCAAATGGTGAGGTACGCTTAGTCACAGTATAATATTTTTCTACCACGGCTACCAAAACTAGATCTTGAGAGAGATATATATAATTTTTTTATTCTTCTCACCAAAGTTTGCTTTCGATAAAGAAAAGCTAAAGCAGTTTTTGTTTTAGCATATATTTTTCTAAGGGTACAAAAAGTATATTTTTAATTTATAAAAAATTGGCAATAATGGAGAAAAAAAGGAAAAATTAATATTACTTTATCGCTAAAATAATTTTAGCCACATGATAGTTATTTCAACATAGTTCAGACCATGGTGAAATAGTCTCAGTAATACTGAAGTGAGAAAACTAAGAGTAACTTTATTACATTGGATCATGATTCAGAGTTTGGAAATTCAGAACATGGTGAAATGTCTATAAAGCGGCATATTAGAACTATGTCTCCGTCTATTGTTGAACCATTATATTGTCGGTCTCTCTTAATCTGCAATGTATTTCTCTCATGTATTTTAACGCTCACAGTTCAGTTCAGAAAAGAGGAATATTGCACCTGTTATTTTGTACACCATGGTTTAAACTTACATGGGAGTCGGGAGTCCCGATGATCGCAAAGGAGGTCAAATACAAGTAAGCAGAGCAGTATTTTCTTTAAAAAATGTAATTTCATGATCTATGTATATGACGATATACTAATTGTGTCAATTGAGTAATATTTGCGTAAAAGTTATCTATCACATTGCTTACGAAACTTTGACATATTAAGTTTTGTTATATATGTAACATAGGTTTTTCTGTACTTATTTGACCACGTTTGCTTTCATACCGACTCACCAAAATATGTAAACAATATAGAAAGAGAACATGGTGGAATAGTATGCCGCTTTCTAAATGAATCTTCGGTATGAAAGTAATAAAATAATAAAAAATGTTCTCTTTTAAATAACCTATTTTCATTTTTACTACCCTGTACCCAAAGGGTAAAAGGGTATTTAATTTGTTTGCGATTGTATGTAACAGACAGAAGGAGGCAAGATAGACCCTTTAAAGTATATATATTCTTGATCAGCATTGGAAGGGGAGTCGAACTAGCTATGTCTGTCTGTCCGTCTGTCCGTCCGTCCGTCTGTCCGTCTGTCATGCTGTCTGCCGTATGAAAACGATTATTTCGGAGACTATAAGAGGTAGAGCTTTCAAAATTTGAATCTTAGACTCTCCAGGCCGGCAAGTGTGCACTTACAAACGGTTTTTTCTCAGACCCATTTTTAGGACCCCCATTCAAAATTTTAGAGTTTTGCATAAAAAACGTCATTGTTATACCCTGTACCCAAAGGGTAAAAGGGTATATTAAGTTTGTGCGAATGTATGTAACAGGCAGAAGGAGCCAAGATAGACCATATAAAGTATATATATTCTTGATCA
Organism: Leucophenga varia; assembly: GCA_018903435.1. Lineage (NCBI taxonomy): Eukaryota > Metazoa > Arthropoda > Insecta > Diptera > Drosophilidae > Leucophenga > Leucophenga varia. The sequence continues at coordinate 491,171 of JAEIFJ010001799.1, forward strand.
GCATTGGAAGGGGAGTCGAACTAGCTATGTCTGTCTGTCTGTCGTCCGTCCGTCCGTCTGTCCGTCTGTCTGTCTGTCCTGCTGTCTGCCGTATGAGAGAGATTATCTCGGAGACTATAAGAGATAGGGCCACCATATTTGAAACTTAGACTCTCCAGAACCGTCAAGTGTTCACTTGCAAACGGTTTTTCTCTAGACCCATTTTAAGGAGTACCCCCCATACAAATGTACCCCAAAATTTTAGGTTTTTGCATAAAAACGTCATTGTTTTTTATTGTAGGAAGTTCCAACTAAGTACAAATTATGTCTATGATAGTCCAAATAGAATATCCCAATATGGGTAGGACCAATAAAATTTTAGGTATAGCCCCCATACAAATATACCCCAAAATTTTATGTTTTTGCTTAAAATCTTCATTGTTTTTTATTCTAGGAAGTTCAAACTTAGTATTAATTATGTCTATGATAGTCCCAATAAAAAATCTCAATATGGGTAGGACCAATAAAATTTTAGGTATAGCCCCTATACAAATATACCCCAAAATTTTAGGTTTTTTTGCATAAAAACGTCATTGTTTTTTATTCTAGGAAGTTCAAACTTAGTATTAATTATGTCTATGATAGTCCCAATAAAATGTCCCAATAGGGTTAGGACCAACAAAATTTTAGGTATAGCCCCCATATAAATTTACCCAATTTTTCAAGTTTTTGTTTGAAAATTCAATACAATAAGGTATATACAAAGATAGGACTTAAATTAAGGTACATAAAGATTGGGTACAGGGTATCTTGCAGTCGAGCAAACTCGACTTCAGCGTTCTTTCTTGTTTTTTATTGTAGGAAGTTCAAATTTAGTATAAATTATGTCTATGATAGTCCCAATAAAAAATCTCAATATGGGTAGGACCAATAAAATTTTAGGTATAGCCCCCATACAAATTAACCCCAATATTTTGGGTTTTTACATAAAAACGTCATTGTTTTTATTCTAGAATATTTAAATTTAGTATAAATTATGTCTATGATAGTCCCAATAAAATATCCCAATATCGGTAGGACCAACAAAATTTTGGGTATAGCTCCCATACAAATTTACCCCAAAATTTTGGGTTCTTACATAAAAAACAAAAAACAAAATAAATTTGAGTATAAATTATGTCTATGATAGTCACAATGAAATAGACCAATATGGGTAGGCCCAACATAATTTTAGGTATAACCCCATTCAAATATTTACCCGATTTTTTAAGTTTTTCTATGAAAATCAAATTCAATGAGTTATGGTAGTAAAATAGAACCTAACTTAAGGTACATATAGATTGGTACAGGGTATCTTGCAGTCGAGCATACTCGACTTCAGTGTTCTTTCTTGTTTCTAGTTACATCAGAATTATGGCTCATATTTAATTTTTAAAATACATCAAGTAACTAATTTCATTTTATGTGGAATAAAATTTGACAAAGTGTGCACTCAGTTCTTTAAATTTTTATCATTTATTTATTTTTTTTCAGACAGACAAAACGAACTCTTTTAATTATTCAGTCATAAAATAAATTTATATAAAATATTTTAACTATTAAACAATATTTTTTTTTGTCAAAATCTCAACTGAATACAATAAATTTTCTTTCTTTTTCAGAAGCCTTCGATGTAAAAAAAATGTTCACAAATGATAAAGAAAAATTGCACGAAAAATTCGTGTAAAATTTTACGATTCAATATGCAAAATAAATGAATTGAAAAAAGGAGCAAAACAAAAACTTTCGTGTACATTAATTGAAAACGCATTTACACATTTTTATGCGAGGAAACAATATTCGAACTGAAATTGCTGTAAAAAAAAAAAAATTAAATATTTAAAAATAATTTTTTTTATTAATTCAAATGTTGACCAAACATTACGAATATAGAAAAAAATATTTTCACAGAAGTAGTCTTAACTTAAACTGAAGAAATTTAGTTTGTCCTTAATGCATAAGCTTTGCACACTTTGCGGTTCTTGAATTTAAAGCAAAATAAAAATAAAAAAAATTTAACTTAAGTTGCCAAAATATATATAAAAAGGACTCTTTTACACACAAACACACTAACACTCAAACAAAAGCTAATAAAAACAAATCGTTCAATAACAAAAATAACCTGCATATATTATATTCCACAAAGATATATGTACATAAATATCAAATACTGTGGGTACTTTAATTTTATGACATTCTACAACGAATTCTACATACTTGAACGAATAAAAGGACAATAAGACAAACAGACAGACGGACAGACAGACAGAACAGTTAAAATGACACACTCAATGTCTACCTACAATAATATTCTTCAAATGTTCAATTGCAGCAATAAAATTTCTCGATAATATGTGAAAATCATACAAAGCACAATATTAAATTAGCAAATGTTGAATATATACAAACACATACACGTAGGTATTAAGGACAAAGGATGTTTGCAATATAGCATATATAGAGTAATATAAAATGCGGCATATCGAATTTAGTTGAAACACATTTGAGCATTAAATTGTGGCAATAAAATGTAATGTTAACCCAAAATATTGATATTTGACTGTATACATATATGGCGGCATAGACGCCTTCGCATATTGCCGCAAGGTAAAGCTAACAACAATCAACTTGGTTAAGGTTTTAAGGCGGCATTGGCATGCGTGCAAGTCGATTCAAGTCGAGTTGAAGGCAAACTGTTTTTTTGTATCTCATTTGGGATTAAAACTACAACAACGTCAGCATGTATTGCATACTTTTGAGCGTTGTGCAAAATTCTTACACTAGTTGACATTTATTTAGTTTAATTTTTTTCATTTTATAATTAAACGCAGTGGATTGTTTTGTTGAAAATTTACGATGTAACTTAATCATTTTGTTTTAATTTTAAAGATATAAAATTATTCGCAGATGTTAGTTAAGCTTACATCTAGAACGTACACTTAAAAAATGACCCTGCTTAGATTTGGTTTGGAATGTCAAAAATAGAATTGTGCCAAGTGCACGCCGAAATAATCCAAACTGAATGAAATACATTTTCAAAAATGGGAGAATAGTTAATCCTTACAAGTTCTACTGAATCTAAAGCTTTATATATTTATAGCATACAAAAGAATGTAAGATTTTATATATGATTATGCCTTATAGGTGTCTAGATCTCTGGACTGAACTTCCTAAAATTTGGAAAAAATATAAAACTATTTTTTTTTTACCACGGATACCCCTACACCCATATTTGTAAAAAAAATCTTTTGATAATTACCGATTTACTGAGTTTTACTTACAGTCTGGGATTTTGGAATATTGAAACTGAGGTGCATTGTAGTACCCGTAACATTTTTTCTATCCTATTTTCTGAAACTATTTTCATTGTTTTTTACTTTAGTTTTATTTTACTTCTAGCAGATATCCGGCGTGTGCTACTACGTTGTACTGGCGTTTCAATTGCTCTTTGAGCTCTTTTCAATTTCACATCTGCTGTGGTTTATGCAATTTTAGTTCTTTTTGACGACATTTTTACTATTTGCTTTTCTTTTTTTTTTTTTTTTGTTTGCAGCGCAACCAAAATGGGCTGGAGCTAGCTTAAAAACACACTAAAAAATACCACTTTTTTTATCTTACCTCAAGTATATTGGGAAAAAACTGTTTTATTATTTTTAATTTTTTTGTTTATGTTAAAAAAGGAACACATTTTTGTATGGGAAAATATAATTTTAAATGAACCGAATATGCATTAGGTATTGTTTTTATTGGAATTTCAATTTACTTTCATTTGATACTTTCAAATGTAACCAGTTTGGGGGCTTATCGGTTGGACGGTTTTAATGTAAATAGCGGACATAGAAACATTTATACTTTTTTATATATATTGATAGATTTACCCATATGTAAGAGTCTTGTCCTACAAATGCTCAACATACTCTTACTTTTCAGAGTTCTCACAGCTCATACATTCTATACGTTGTTTGAAGGGACACCTATGCTTCTCGCGTGGCTACCATTAAGACAGTTTCCTGTTAATACTGTCATAAGTATCGATCTGTCTAACCTGTTCAGTTTGAGGACGTTCATGGTCTTAATGTAATTGTGCAAGTTATTAAGTTACTCCAGAAACTATTGAGGGGAAGAAGAGGTTCTCTGGTATTCCAATCAAATCTTTTCTCGGATGAATTTGATTCGTTGTATCTAAGCTAACTAGTTGTCTGCTATGCCATTGCCCTCAATATTACTGTGTCCAGGTTCCCAGACGAAATGAACACTGCAATGTTGCGATATCACATTAAGAGATTTTCGACATTCAGTGATGAATTTTATATTGAAATGTATGAGGTCAGCGCCTCAAGGGCCGCTTGACTATCTAAGAACAAAAAAAATGTGACCTGTTTTTGGGTTATAGGAATTAGGAAACAGCATAGCTCCATTTAGCGCTGCAGTAGTAATTGAGTTTAAACGAAATATTGATCCCCATGTCAGTTGCGTAAACACCATTACCCATCTTGTAATTTAATTTTCATCCTTTAGTAAAGATACTGACGGAGTTCTTCCTTTTTCATGGCTGGCTGAGCCACTTTGAGCATGGAATCTCCTGTTGTAGTCGATACTTGGGACAAAATAGTCAGTGTTGGAAGGAACTTCATTTAGAGATTCAACGATGTTTGAGTGTTCTTATTTGATTTGATTTATTGGTTCGACTTTCCTAGTGTTACAAGTTATAAACTTATAAATTAATACACTAGTCACGACATGAAAAAAGTAAGATAATAATAAATTATAATAATAATAATAATAGTTAATTAATTAATTAAATTAAGATAAAAATTAAAATTAAGATTAAGATTAACAATAAAAAAAAAAAAAAAAAAAATAAATAAATAAATAAATAAATAAAAATACATAAAATAGACATCAGATTACAAATACAACGCAAAATGTTTTACATAATTTAATTAGAAGGGCTCCACAAAATGCTAACTCGCAACCATATTGTGGAGATTGAGGCTTGCTCCTTACTTGATCTTTAGGCGGTAGATGTGATAATGGTAGCTCTACCTTCTTTTGTGTCCGAAATAATCGGCTTAATAGGACAAACAGATGTATTGATGGACTGACGGATGCACAACAAAATTGGATCAGCTTTCGATGCTGAGATAGTAGAAGAGAAGTAGCGAGCATACAAACGAATTAAGAACGAAAATATTGTATTTGAGTGGCTTTTACGAAATGTACTGAGAAAAGCTAGATGCTCATTTTCTTTTTTTATACCCGCCACACATATTGTTAAGGGTTTACCCCATAAAGTATATATCTTATAGAACAGCTCGACGAGACAAATCAATTTAGCCATGTCCGTCTGTCTGTCCGTCTATCTTTCCGTCTGTCTGTCAGTCCGTTTATTTCAACGCGATTTACTCGGAGAATATTGGAGATACTTAGATGAAATTTAAAACTTAAGCTTTTATTGGCAATGACCAGGTCAAGTTTGAATATGAAAAAGCCACGCCCATTTTAGGTATAGCTCCCATACAAACTGACCGCCCATTTTCAATATTTAATATGAAAATAGGTATTATTAATGTATATACTTACTCCAAATTGGGTCAAAACACTTTCAATGTCAAAACAAAAGTGCCACGCCCATTTTTAAAAATGTACCCCATACAAACCAACCGCCCATTTTCGAATTTTTGTATGAATATGGTTATTATTGAGCAGTGTTTTGACTCTAAATTGGGTAATAACACTTCTAATATCATCCAATATTAACACCAATATCAGTTCTACAAAGGAACACGCTCGCTAGCAGTTGATATATTGTTGCTTTCTTTTCTCTCCTACATTCTATTTATTATTAAAAAAAGTCAGTTTCACTTCTACAATAAAAACTTTATTATTTCTTAAATTAATTTCGTCGCAAATAAATTTTCTAAAGCATTTTAATTAAATCATAAAAACAATTTTTCAACAACTGAACTTACGCTTACCTTGGTAGGTACTAAAACTTTTGTTATACACTGTATGTAGTAGGCACAACAGCGAAGGTCACACAGAGAGAAGAAAAAAAAAAAAAAAAAAAAAAAAAAAATAAAAAAAAAAGTAGGATAAAATCTTAGAATAATTTTAATTCAATGAATGCTGTGGTTTGTTTGCCTATTAGCATTATATTCTACAATAGAACTTAATGAATGCCGTTTAGATTGTGTGCAAGGATAACAAAAACAACAACAACAAATACGCTGCTGTACCTGTACAAATTATGCGCTCGAAGGTAATTTACGCTGAGTTAATTTTTTAAAATAAGAAAAACCGAACATTTTGCTTGATGCTTGATAATTATTTAGAGCGATAAAAAGCGTTGCCAAACCAAAATATATTTTTTTTTTTTTCGAAAAGGACTAAATTATATTAAGACAATAATACAATAATTAAACAAGCAAAAAGTTGGTTATATCAACATCCTTTTTGGAAGTAAATAAAAAAAATAAAGGTTGAAGTAGAAATACAAACAGTTGAAATACACAAAATAATAATAATAAAGAACAATACAAGCGAACAATAATGAGTGGCAAGCATTTCACTAAAAACTAAATAAAAACATAGCAGGAGGCGCAGGATGTGGCTGCTGAGGCTGTTAGTGATGCTATTTGTTTAACCTGCTTTTTTAATTGTCTTTTTTTTTTTAGTTTAGTAAAATATAAAAGCGCGCCGAGTTTCCGAAAAAAAATGTGGTATACCACTTGCAGCAGTCGGTAGCAGAGTCAGCGGCCGTCGTCGTCATACTTGAGTAAAAATTCGTTTAGTTTGCTTTTAGGGGTTTCGTTCGTTTAGGTGTGTGTGTGTGTGTGTGCCCACTACTTTCAAGTCCATTATGAACGAGTGCTGCAAAATTGCTTCATTTTCTTGCTGTTTTTTTTTTTTCATCGTTGTCCCGGTTACTGTCAAGTGTGCACTTGGAAAATAAAATAGAAAGAAAAAAAACATTCTAAAAGATTTAAACAAGAAAATAACAATGCAGCGAAATTTAAGGTTTACAATAAATAAGCGCAAAAAAAATATGGTTAAAAAAAAATATCTTTAAAAAAAATAATAGCTGCAATGAATAATAGCAAAATGAGAACAGCAAACCAGAAACCTTTTACAGCCTGAGAAGGTCGTCGTCGTAATAATTTCAGGTGCGGCATTTCTATTTTTATTTTTTTTTTTTTTAAAGCAATTGCTTCCTGGCTTCTTTCCACATTTTTTTTTTTTTTGTTCAGATGCTGCCGGTTTTCTTTTTTTTTTTTTTTTTAATGTTGCAGCAAAAATGCATCTTTTCAGCGCTGCGTGTGAAAAGTGCAAAAATAAAAAAAAAATATTTCTAAAAAGAAAAAAAAATTAAATTAAAATAATGCCAAGGATGGCGTTTATAATAACAAAGGCAGGCAACAATAACTAACGCAGCAGGCAAACCGGAAAATAAAAAGAAAACAAAAAACGAAAACGAAAATGAAATTAATTTGGCATTAAAGAAGCATTTATACGCTACAAAATGTGGCCAAAGAAAATTAATTTGACATTTTATTTTTTTTGAAAATTTATTTGATTAAAATATTCACAGAAAAAAATCCTTTTGAATTCAATTTTACAGGACATAAATGTGTATACATTTACTGATTCATGTAGTCCGATATTTCACGAATGTAGAAAATATTCATAAGACTCATTAAATGCATCCTAGAGTGCATCCTAGACGTTGGTCTTAAACTTTACTCGGTTCAGTTTTAGATCGTGACAATTTCTGTATGGTAAGGTAAGATTTTGTTCCTTTTAGCTCGATACATTCAGTAGGTTTTCCTTGCGATTATTTTAGAGCATTGTTAACACATCCACCCAAATTTGAGAGCCAGAGACTTCATGCGCTGAGTCCGAATCTGGCATCAGAATTTGCCCTGATGGTCCTGGTTTGGCCCGAACAATAAAAAAACCCATAACCTAATGAACCCGACCACACATTGTTAAGTTTCAAAGGTTCCTTTGTCTAATTAAACTATTTTGACCAAGTGGGAATAAATTGATAACTTCAAAGTGCCGAATCTAACCTCAAATTTTCAACGACCAGTAAGAGTTGAGTTCAGTACTCAAAAGTTACTATGTTAATATTTCTGTAGATGCTGACTCGAATCTAATGTCTGTTTTTTATAAAAATTCAAAGTGTTTTCATGTGTTTCTCCTAAAAAGTTCTGGGTTCTTAAGATCAATTCCCGTGTATTTTGTGACGTAGATTCCAAAATTAGGTTAGGTTAGATTAGAATGGCCGATGCGAATTCTCGCGACGTCACCTAGGCCAGATAGGCCCATTGTGATACCATATGATCCTTCATTTAATTTTTCCTACTCGAAGTTCGACTTCCTTATGAAGGTAACTACTGCACCAATCTTGACTGATGCAATTTTCGCCAGACTATCGAGAAACGGCCTACCAAGTACGATAAACCTTATTCTCCTAAGGGCTGGGCAGTGGCAGAGAAAATGTACTATTGTCTCATCCTCTTCCTCGTTTCTACAGCTCCTATAGAAGTCATTTGATGCTACCCCTAGTCGTACAGCATGTCTTCCCACCATGCAGTGTCTCATGAGAGCACCAACCATCCATGGATAGAGTCTGTCTATTATGGCGAATGGAGTTGGGCTATTCGTTTAGTGCTATACTCTGGCCACGTAAGTTTCGAGATATTACATTTTTGATTTGTGGACCACCTAGTCTCTGCCATTCTGTTTATTTCCTCTTTAACTCGCAGCTTCAGAGAGGCCATGGGAGTTCCAGTCGAACTTCTCCCAGGAGGAATAACGGAATTTTTACCTTCTTTGGCCAATGTATCTGCTTCGCAATTACCAAATATATCTTGGTGACCCGGAACCCATGTGAGGCAAATATTCCATTGCTCAGCCATCTCGTTGAGCGATGTGCGGCACTAGGATAGTTTTGGATGTGTTGTTGTAAAAGTCAAATGCCTTTAGGGCAGTCTGACTATCCGAGAAGATGTGTACTTTTTCGATCTTCGAGTCGAGTCATTTTTTCAGTTTCAGGAGCATAAAATATTAACCTGATGCACCTTAGAAACGAATGTAAATGATAGCGCGTGCATCCCAAAACTATCTCTCTGACCTTTTTAGCCAACAGACCCACCATGGTCATCTTTCGTGTACATTTTGTCGCAGAAGTTCACTGCTCTGACTATTCCTTGGGCTCGTTCAAGGTTGCGATGTGATTGAATAACTCGTTTAAATTTTGGTTAATTAAGGGTTGAAGTGAAACAACAAGCAGCGAATAGTTTTTTTATATCAAAATATTCATTTAAAATGTGATATGCCCATAGAATTGAGTTACCTACAATATCAGCATTCTCACGCCCGTTTATTCTTTCATTATTCCATGCATTTTATTGACGATTTCTGAACATTAATTCGTGATCCGAAAATTTAAAGACATTTGAGCTGGAGTTAACCATTGAAATTGAAGCTGCAGAGTACACATATCATTTATAAAGCCATTCTTCCATAATTTCTGGCTCAAATGAGTTTTTTTTTTTTTTTTTTTTTTTTACAAAAATGTAGTGTGCATTTAGGCACTGAATTTAAGTATTATTATACCCTGTACCCAAAGGGTAAAGGGTATATTAAGTTTGTGCGAATGTATGTAACAGACAGAAGGAGGCAAGATAGACCCTATAAAGTATATATATTCTTGATCAGCATTGGAAGGGGAGTCGAACTAGCTTTGTCTGTCTGTCCGTCCGTCCGTCCGTCCGTCCGTCCGTCTGTCCGTCCGTCCGTCTGTCATGCTGTCTGCCGTATGAAAACGATTATTTCGGAGAATATAAGAGGTAGAGCTTTCAAAATTGAAACTTAAACTCTCCTAGGCCGTCAAGTGTGCACTTACAAACGGTTTTTCTCTAGACCCATTTTAAGGGGTACCCCCCATACAAATGTACCCCAAAATTTTGGGTTTTTGCATAAAAACGTCATTGTTTTTTATTCTAGGAAGTTCAAATTAAGTAAAAATTATGTCTATGATAGTCCCAATAAAATATCCCAATATGGTTGGGACCAACAAAATTTTTCAGGTATAGCCCCCATACAAATTTACCCCAAAATATTGGGTTTTTACATAAAAAAGTCATTGCTTTTTATTCTAGAAAATTTGAATTTAGTATAAATTATGTCTATGATAGTCCCAATGAAATAGACCAATATGGGTAGGCCCAACAAAATTTTAGGTATAAACCCAATCAAAGATATACCCGATTTTTTAAGTTTTTCTATGAAAATCCAATTCAATGATGTATGGTAGTCAAATAGAACCTAACTTAAGGTACATATAGATTGGGTACAGGGTATCTTGTAGTCGAGCATACTCGACTTCAGCGTTTTCTTGTTTTTTCATCTATTTGTGCAACAAAATGCTGAAGTTGCGCTTCTAACCAAAAAAAAAAAAAAAAAAAAGGAGAGAGATGAGAACAATGATGATGACAGTAAAAACTATAAAGAAAAAAATGAAGCAGTCTATTCACTCGCAAATTGTTTGCGCATAATGAAGCCGGAAGTGCTAACAAATAGAAGAAGAAGAAGAACAAGAAGATAGCAAAAAAAAAGGACAATATTTCGCTCATTATGCTGTGCGCATAGTTCACTGCATTAAAAAATTTAATATGTGTCTGTCTGTCTGTCCCTCTGTGTAAGCAAATAAAAAAATTCTAATTAAACTCGACCATCAAATTAACTCAAGTGCCGCTCTTAAATATTCTTAAAGTGGCTTTAATCACAACATTAATGTCTTCTTTTTTTTTTTTTTTGCTTAAAATATATATTTCATCTATTCCTGAACTGAATTTAATTTATTTGCCATCAAAGATGCTGCTGCTGCTACGGCTGCCAAAAGCAAATGACATTATTTTCACATTAGCACGCTTTGCGCTTACAAGAAGAAACTTACTGAAAATCCTTTCTTATGTTTCTGAATGTTGACAGCTGTTAGCTTTAGACCAAAAAAAAAAAAAAAAAAAAAAAAAAAAAGCTAAACCAGTTCATGTCGTCGTCGTTGTGGGTTGCTTAACATTTGGCAGCTGTCAGTTGATTTTGGTTTTTTTTTTTTTTTTTTTTTTTGGGTAAAGGTATTGCGTGTGACAGTAAAGTTTTTTGACCTTTAGTCGTCTTATTTAAATGGCTGGATTAACTTTTAAAAAGTTTTTACCTAAAAAAAATATAAAATTATTTAACACTTTTTTTTAATATGGTTTTTCCTCTTTAAAAATTAAGCCAATACCAATAAGAAAACATATTTCTTTTGTTTATAATAAAAGGTTGAGCCACTAACCCGCTTTATTTAACCTTCAGTTACACACACACAACAAAAGCACAAGCAACATTTTTTCAAGATGAAATCTAAAGCAAAATATTTCACATATCTTCTGAGAATATTTTTTTTTTTTTTTTTTTTTGTATTTACAAAAACAAACAATTTAAGAGGAAAGCAATCAAGAAAACTCGAGTAGAACTGCAGAGTGCAAACTGCAAAGATGTTTAAGCAGCAATCTGAAATATTTTTGTACCTGCATTCACAACTCGGAGCTGAAAAATGAACAAATGAACTAGTGACCTAAATGTTTGCAAAAACAAAAAAAAAAAAAAAAAATAGAAACAAATGAATCGATTTAGATTTTTAGCTTAAAAAAAAATATTTAAAAAAAAATTAAACAAGTAACATGGTATTGCTCAAAACAGATCAATTGCTTATTGCAATGCACATATAGGGTCCTTTAACTTATTTTTTATTGATATAAATTTATCTCTAAACTTCGATTTAATTCATGAGATTATATCTTTCGGATCAAGAAATACATACACAGAGAGGGGAAATGCTGTTAGCAAATTAAAAGCGACTGTTCTTGATTTAAGAACATACGAATTGAAGCATGAATGATCCTTTTGGTTTTTTTTATCACGCACAATGCGCTTACATTCAAGATTCAAACGTTTATATTATAAAACAAGAAAGAACGCTGAAGTCGAGTATGCTCGACTACAAGATACCCTGGACCCAATCTATATGTACCTTAAGTTAGGTTCTATTTGACTACCATACATCATTGAATTGGATTTTCATAGAAAAACTTAAAAAATCGGGTATATCTTTGATTGGGTTTATACCTAAAATTTTGTTGGGCCTACCCATATTGGTCTATTTCATTGGGACTATCATAGACATAATTTATACTAAATTCAAATTTTCTAGAATAAAAAGCAATGACGTTTTTTTGTTAAAACCCAATATTTTGGGGTAAATTTGTATGGGGCTATACCTAAAATTTTGTTGGTCCCAACCATATTGGGATATTTTTATTGGGACTATCATAGACATAATTTATACTTAATTTGAACTTCCTCAGAATAAAAAACAATGACGTTTTTATGCAAAAACCTAAAATTTTGGGGGTACATTTGTATGGGGTACCCCTTAAAATGGGTCTAGAGAAAACCGTTTGTAAGTGCACACTTGACGGCTTAGGAGACAAGTTTCAATTTTGAAAGCTCTTTTAATGTCCGAAATAATCGTTTTCATACGGCAGACAGCATGACAGACGGACAGACGGACAGACGGACAGACGGACGGGCGGACGGACGGACAGACAGACAAAGCTGTTCGACCCCCTTCCAATGCTGATCAAAATATATATACTTATAGGGTCTATCTTGCCTCCTTCTGTCCTTACTACATTCGCACAAACTGACAGGGTATAATGAAAACTAAAGTATTGAAAATGTAAACTACGCTTACCTAAATTCGGTATCGTCTTCCCTTTTTTTGTTTTTCTTTTCTTCTGTCCTTTACAACGGTTTGTTTAGTTAAAACAAATTATTCTTGGTATACGAACAAACTGTTCTTGATATAGGAACAAATCGTTCTTCATTTACGAACAAATAGTTCTTGATATACGTACATTGGTTCTTGATATACGAACAAATGGTTCTTGTTATACAAACAAATGGTTCTTCATATACCAACAAATGGTTCTTGGTATACGTACAAATGACTGTTGATATACAAACAAATTATTCATGATATACGAATAAATGCTTCTTGATACACGAACAAATTTTTCTTCCTATACGGGCAAATTGTTCTTCATAAACGAACAAACGGTACATGATATTCGAACAAATGGTTCTTGACATACAAAAAAAATAGTTCTTGGTATACGAATAAATGGTTCTGGATATAAGATCTAATATTCTTGATACAAGAATGACTGTTCATACACAAACGATTGCCATTCGTTTGCCATTTTTGAACAAATAGTACTCATCAAGTTCATACTGGAAATTCATAAATAAATGTAATAAGTCCCGATAGACTTAATTGGCTCCACTGACTTTTGTCAGAAATGTCGAAATTCAGCCAATCGTTTAAAACTTCACGCCAAAACTAAGTACCGGAGTTGCTTGAATGTTTTGAACTGCAGATTTAGGTATTTTACAGGAATTCTGAAGTCTGCAAGCTACTAGTAGAGATATGGATTTGCCTTAGATCTGTCTTTATATTCTCTGATAGCTAAGCTACCATCAAACCGCTAGGCTAGTCGCAATACCAAATCAAAGCAGGTAAGGAAACTCAAAATTCTGATCAACATAGTTGTACGTCAAAATTTATTTCGTATCTTATGAGTTTTTGAAATTACAAATCTATCAGATCCGCATGGGAGAGTCCAGCAACGAAATAACAGAAACGCAAGAACACTTTCTTTATATGTGCCCAACACTGAGTTCAAACGGATAAATTATCTTAAGCGTTGGCAATACGAATCGCTTGGGATCTTTGCTAGAGTCTTTTGAAGGGCATTATCATTTTGTCAGAAAGTTTGTAACGCATTAAAAGACTGACCTTAGACCCTCTAAAGTATATATATTCTTGATAAGCACGAAGAGAAGAGTCGATCTAGCCTTGTCTAGCTGTCCGTCTGTCGGTCTGTTGTCTGTCTGTCCGTCTGTAGCTGTCCGTTTCATTCTCTCAAATTTAAAGATATTGAACTGAAAGTCGAAACTTAAGTTTTTCTAAAACCTAGGCAGCCAAAGTGTTAAAGCTAAGGCATCACGCCCATTTTTAGGTAAAGTCCCCATACAAATTTTCCAAATTTTTTTCCATCTTAGACTACAATTATTCCTTAACTGCACAGTTTGTTTTTGATCCATTTAGAGCTAATCATGGACAAATGTCTAAAAACCAAGAAATATGTTTTCAAAACGGTGTCCTAATGCTACTTGATGCTACGTTGTTACAGCTTATTAGCATGAAATTGTTTCAGTTAAAATTTGTAGCCAATGCAAACGGCAATCGTTTTTATAGGAAAACATCCAAACAAGCCCATGGTTCCATAAAAAATAAGATCTACGCACACCAGCAAATACAATGTTTAGAGGCATACACTGACGAGCAAAACTGTAACACGATTTTTATGCTCTACTTAGTGCATGCTTAAGTTTTTAGACTTGTTTTGTTAGTGCAATATTTGGCTCTCTTTTCCAAACATTTTGATAAGCTGGAAGGAGAAATGCCATGGCAAAGACTAAGAAAAGTCAAATGTTACAGTTTTGCAACGTGAATTTTTTTTTAAACAAACATTTTTATTGTACATTTTTAATAATAGGTCCACAGCCCTTTTGATTTTTTTAAGTTTATCTACTTTGGGTGTAGCGTCGCACCATTTCAGGATGAGTCGCGTACCAGACGTCGTTGTTCCTCTCCCACAGCTCCATCACTTCACTTGGCGGAGCCCCATTTCGCAAGCTGTGGCTCCATAGATTTTCATGTCTGAAGATTGCGGTGGCCACTTCATGGAATCTTTGCTTTGAAATACCATTTTTTTTACCAAATTGACTTGTGCCTTGGGTCACTGTCTTGCTGAAAAGCATTTTCCAGTAGCAAGACTCATATTTTCGATGACTTCTCCTAAATTCACCTAAATTCTGTTACAGAATGCTTAGATATTGCTCCTTACGCATTATTCCATCGATCAATACCCTGGGCTCATCTCCATTTTTATGTATACACCCATAAACCATAATTGAACCTCCTCCGTGCTTGGAGGTTTGTCGCTCACTAATAAAAAAAGCACTAATAAAAAGTTTAAACAATTGCATAATAATTTTCTTTTTGGTCAAAAGAAACAAAGATGAATCGTTTCGAGTCAGACAGACGATCTTGGTATTGGACTTGAGTTCCCAAAAGCCAGTCACCGAGTACAGTGTGACAAATATGTACTACTACACTTTATTCTGACGATTTCACTTTAATTTTGAAAACTAGCAACACAGCTCACAATTTTCGATTCATATGCTACGATTAAGGCGCAATAATAATCTTTATGCTGTCTCTGATTTCAAATAAAATTATTTATATATTATTATTTATTTATTTAATATTTTATTTTATTATTTTTACCAGCTTAGCATAGTCTTATTATTTTGTAAAATAATACAATTAAAAATTTAATAAATAAAAATAAATATTAAATTTTTTTTTGAAATACCCTTTTCTATGCACAAAGACAAATATGTACCAAAAAATCTATCTATATAAAATACAATAATTTTTATTTTGAAGTATTTTATCTGCAAAAATATATTAAATGTGCAAACAAAAAAATTGTATACAAAATAAATAAATTAAAATTTTTATGCTTTAAAAAAAATAAAATATGCAGCTAATGCTATAAAAATGTAAATAGTTAAAAAAAAGAAATATATTTATATATGTTATATTCTATATAGTATTTATGCATTTGAAATTGGATTTGTGTCTTTGGATTATTTTATATAGATGTATTTTTAAGCTACCTCAGGGGGTACTGGAATAACAGGAAGCAAGGGAAAATACAAAAAAAAAAAAAAAAAAAGAATGCAAATAAATTAAACCATAAAAATGCAACTTAATGCATAAATACAACGAAAAACTATATAAAATATTTTCATTTAAAATGTATCTTTGTATTTGTGCAATTTTTATAGCTTGACATGTCGACGGATTTATGATGGCAGTGCCTAGTTTCACTTTTAATCCGTAAAATAAATAAAAATAATAAAATAAAATTTTACGAATAATTTAATTGACTGAATACATTCGAAACTAAAACTTTTGGACTAGGTCAACATGTAAACAAAAAAAAAAATATTGAAATATAAATCTAAAAACATTTTAGTTGAAAAAGCAGCCGCTGATAGCATTCAAGTTGAATCGCAACGAATTATAAAAACAAATAAATTTTATTTGTATATTTTTAGTATTTTTTTTTTTTTTTTTGTTTATTAATGAAAAATGCTTTTCAATAAAATAACATGTAAATATAGATAAATTCACCCTTTTTGTATTTTTTTTACTTATTTTACATTTATAATAAATATGCTGCATAACAGTTTTCAATTAAATATTTAACGGATTTTGCATTTCATTTACTTGCGCGCTCAAATATAAATATAATTTATATTGTATTTGAGTTTACTCAACCGTACACACACACACACACACATACATACATACAGAAATAGTTATAAATACAGATGCAGATACATATGGCTAAAGAGTATCTAAATAAGGTAATATTAATATTGTTGATATTTTAGTTTGCATATTATTTTATTATTTGATTTATTTTATTTCTAATGTATTTATTTAAATTATGAATAATCGATGTTTTTTTTTTTCAATTTTTATTTCGTACTCAGCACAAAATAAATATTTTTAGAATGTAAAAAAATATCTAAAAGAGAGAGAGAAGGAGAGACAGATCAGCTTCATAAAATTTAAGTTTTGAAAAAAATGAACAAGAAAGAATGATGCAGTAGAGTATGCTCGACTACCAGATACCTTATACATACAAGTGTTTTTAGCTTTATTTAAAACTAGCAGGTACCCGCGGCTTTGCTCTCGTTTTTGTTTTTTGGCTTCTCTTTGGTGGCTAAATATAAATTGTTCAAAAATTTGGGTTAAAATTTTGGAAGTCCCTAACACGACTAGCCATCATTCAAAGGCGCCCAGTTTTAAATCTCTACGTCTATTTAATTCAAACGTATGACCTTTTTTCAAGGCTCCCATCGGGTCAACATTTTCAAAAATCCCGTCTAAGTGCTCACCTGTAATAAAAATAAAAAATATTGGTTAAAAAATCCCTTGAACACCTTGAACGTCGAAAACGTTTTTAACCATCTTTCAAATAAGCCCTGTTTTAAGTATCCACTTCTATTCACTCCAAAGATATGGCTTTTTCAATTTCAAGGCCTCCATTAGGCCCAGGGTCAAAAATTTTCCAAAATATAAACCATCTCCTTCAATCACTCTATCTATTAAAAAAAACTGAAAACATGAAAATCCATTGCGTTGTTTTAAAGATTTAAGCATACAAACAGAGAAATCGACTTTTGTTTTAAACTATGTAGTGACAACTTGGGTTAGATTATTCAAGTTTTAGTAAGCATCCCTAATTTTTTGAAAATAAAACATATGCCAACGGTGAAAGAATTTTTTTAAATTTGTCCAGTAGTTTCGGAGCCTATTCATTTCAAACAAACAAAAAATCAAATATTTCTTCTTTATAATATTTATTTAAAAAAAAAAATTTTTTTCATAAAAAATCTAAATCTTGAAATAACTATGTATGAGGAATCTTTTTTTATTGTGGTTCCATGTAAACTAAATTCAAAAATTTTGTTGTTTTTCGCAAAAAAACGAAATAAAAATAGACCTTCTAAAAAGTCCAAAAATTTTTGTATATGGCATTTGTATGTGAGCTATACCTATTATTAATTGAATCTTATCCAAATTGATATATTTTATTGGAATTATCATACGAGTCAATGCCCGTGTTTTGTGCGGGCTTTCCAGAATACCAACACAGCAAGCTCAGCTTGACGTAAGAGGCGTCAAAAGAGACAATCCTTAAGTAAGAGGTTGGATTATACCCCTTAAACTGGAATTCATTTAAAACCAGAAGCACACCATGATAACCATAAGACGGCTAAAAAAAACAAAACTTCAACTAGGTGGCAGATACTGAAGTGAAAATCCATCCGTGGTGTACTCCGCGTCAGAGCATGGATTCTGGAGGTCCCAACTACCATTAAATCTGCTACTAATAAACCCCGAAAAAAATTGAGGAACACGATTTAAAAATATGCAACTAGAATGTTCTATCTCTTAATGGGATGGTGCAACTAAACAACTGATTAAACCTTTTGATAAAATTAAGGCTGATATTACAGCCATCCAGGAAATGCGTTGAATTGTAAATGGATACATAGAACAAGGAAAAACGTTAACTTCGGTGGAACCGAAGCATAAATACCCGCCACACGAATCTTTGAATAGTTTATGTGTGATCATCAGTGGCTTATATACATTTATAAATATATACGAAAAAATGGATTTTTCATACCAAAGTTTAAAAAAAAATCGGTGAGTTTGTATGGGGGCTATACATAAAAATGGGCGTGGCATCTTGGGTTTGGAATTGGATGATAAAAGAAGTGTTTTACCCAATTTGGAGTAAATAAATTCATAAATAACACCAATTTTTATTCAAAAAATTGAAAAATGGGTGGTAAATTTGTGTGGGGGCTACACCTAAAAATGGGCGTGGTACTTTGTTTTTGATATCGGATGTCGTTAGAAGTGTTTTTTATTCAATTTTGAGTGAATATATTCATAAATTATACCTATTTTCATACAAAAATTCGAAAATGTGCGGTAAATTTGTATGGGGGCTATACCTAGGAATGGGCGTGGCACCTTGGATTCGACTTTGGATGACATAAGAAGAGTTTTTACCCAATTTGGAGTGGATACATGCATAAATAACACCTATTTTAATACAAAAATTCGAAAATTTTTGGTAAGTTTGTATGGGGGCTACACCTAAAAATGGGCGTGGCAACTTGGTTTTAACATACAAAGTAGTCGTTGCCGAGAAAAGCTTAAGTTCCAAATTTCGGCATAATATCTATATATCTTCACCAAAAAAATGCGAAGAAATAAGCAAACAGACAGACAGACGGACAGACGGACATGGCTAAATCGATTCGTCTCATCGAGCTGATCAAGAATATATATACTTTATGGGGTCTACGACGTCTCCTTCAATGCGTTACAAACTTTCCGACAAACTGAATATACCCTTCACACTATGTGTGGCGGGTATAAAAGCAACCTGCGACATCTACTACAGTGGCCATGGGAGAGTCAACGCATATTTGGAGTCAAACTGACTAAATTTATTGTTCCAAGATAATAAGTTTTCATGCAAAAACTCAAATGTTTGGAACACTTTTTGTATAGGACTACCTCTTAAAATAGAGCTGGAGATAAAGTGACGGCTCAAGTTTCAAATATATTGACTCTTCATTGAAAAAAAAAGCAGAACGGACGGATGGACAGACAGACAGACAAAGGCCGATCGATTCTCGTCGCTGAACTTGTAGAAACTAAGATTTATTTAATTTGTGGATAACAGAAACAAAAACTTAAAAAAAAATTAATGATAGTTTCTGTAACTAAAAAAAATGGATCGCTTTTACTTATAAAATCTTTCTGCATGGAAAAAAAAACATTCTTAAAATAATTTCAAAATGGCGTGATTGCATCAAAGAGAAGATTTTTCACACTTTTGATTATTGTGAAAGTACAATAAAAGGCCTTGCAATGAGGCGTAAGCAATCAAGAGGGAAAATGCATAAAGAAAAATTGTTTTTTGTGTTTTGGGACAATAAAAGTGTGCAACAAAAAACATTTTGTTTTATTAAAAAAGATACTCGTGGGTGATTATTGAAGAAATTCTAAAAACAAACAAAGCTAAATTAAATTGAAAAACAATATTTTTAAAACAAAAGCAGGTCATGATTTTTCTATTTTTTTTTTTTTTTGTGTTTAGTTGCCAAAGAAAGCCGCTATTCAAGCAGATAAAGCCAAAGAAGCAAAGCAATTCAATCGAATGAAAACAAAAAAAAAAAAAAAAAAGAACAAAATGAAAAATCTACAAAAAAAAAAAAAAAAAAAAAAAATCAAGGTTGCAGAATAAAAAGAAAAAAATATTACGCATACGAAGCGTTGTACCAATACAATTGACAGGGGAACTGCTGAGAAAAAGCTGCTACAAAGAAACACCTTGCGGCTTTGTGAGAATTGTGCTTCAGTTGCATTTTGAGTTGATTTTCTTAGTTTTTTAGTGTTCGAGGCTTTGTCTTTGTGCGAAGGCAAAAATTACTTAAAAGAAAAAAAAAATATTAAGAGTATTCATATTTTTTATTTATTTTATATTTTTTAAATAAAATCCAAAGTAAATTTCATGACAAAAGAACTCGACATTTTTCAATTGAGTGCGCATGCAGCAGCAGTGGGCAGCAATGCATAAAATCAATACGTGTGAACATGGCGTATGAGCAATTATATATTTTTTTCTGTTTCTTTATTTTTATGCTTTTCAATTTTTATTTGTAATATTTTATAATAACGAAAGAAAAATCACAAAAAGAAAAAATTGCATATTGAATATTTGCGCTGTAAAAATATTTTTGCATTTTCCGGAAACTCGCTGAGGAAAACAATAGCAACAAATATTTGCGCTCAAATAGAATCATTGCAGCGAAAATTTTGTCAACTGTAAGCAGAAATTTTTTATATAATAAAAAAGATAAATATGTGATGAAATTTTTATTTTGGCTTAATCAGTGAATAAATAAAAAGCTTTAAATGCATTTGACTAGCCGCATAGCTGCTGACTGCATGACTGGCTGACTGCATTTTACTACAACAACAACAATGACGCCTTTTTAAAACTTTTATTGCTGCTTTTGCTTACTTGCTTGCTTCCTGAGCAGATTTGCCAAATCAAATTTCCGGTTTACAGATTCGCAATCGAAAATGGCTGCTGCTGTCGACGATGCGATGCCATGGCGCGCCATTGCAACATTGGCAACATTGGCAACATCTGCTGCTGAATATTGTTAAGGAAGTTGTTTAGTCTCGTTTTCGGAAATAAGTAAAGGAAAATACCTTAAAGCTTGTTGCGAAAATCCTTTGCTTCCTTTTCTTTCTCTTTCTCGTTCTTTTTTTTCCTTCTTCTTGTTTTATCTCTTTTCTTTTTTTGTTTCGCTTTATATTGACATGCCGCCAGCAGTGAAAGCGAATGAAATATTTACAATAATATTTTATTTTATTGTATTCTATTTTGTTTTATTTGATTTTACTCTATTTTTTTTTTTTTTATCTGAAAAATAAATTCGTAACAAAATCGCATTATTGCGGTTGAAGTACTTCACTAAGCAAGTTTTTTTTTTTTCTAAGATTTAAATTGTCTTGAAGTATTTTCTTCGCTTTGGTATTTTAATGAAATTTAGACTCTTAAGAGTTGTAAATTTTGTCTTGGAAATTGATTTAAATTAAAAAAAAAATGTAAATGCAAATATTAAAAAACATAAACATAAAGCAAATATTACTCTGCTTAAGAAAACAATTTTCAAAAAAAAAGTACAAAATATTGTCAAAAAATTTGTATTAGATCTTCTCTATAAAATAGTTTTCAGGACAGAAGATTTTGTCATTGCTGCAGTCTACCTTCCTCCACGATACAGTTTGCTTAAAGAAGACTTTAAAAACTTTTTGAAAAATTTGTTTAGAAGTTTATAGCTGGAAGTGACTTCAATGCAAAGCTTTCTTGGTGGGGCTCCAGGCTTATTAATCGGAAATGTCGAGAGCTATACAAATGCATAACTGAGTGCCATCTTAACACATTATCCACCGGCAGTCCAACATATTGGCCAACTGATCCACAAAAAAATTCCTGATCTTTTAGACTTCTGCGTTTATTAAGGGATTCCAGCAAATATTTTTGATATAACCGCTTGTGATGATCTGAGTTCGGACCACACAGCATTAATACTTAAAACATACTCAAAAAAATCTGAACATTTTTACAAAAAATACAGCAATGGCTTGATTAAATCATTAACCTTAATTTTTTTCCAAACTCAAGCAACGAAATTGAAGCTGTGGAGTCTTTTAATTAATTGCAACAACAAATAAGCCCTGTGCGTCGAACTTCAGCTTATCTCCAAAAAGTGA
Source organism: Leucophenga varia (assembly GCA_018903435.1). Taxonomy (NCBI): domain Eukaryota; kingdom Metazoa; phylum Arthropoda; class Insecta; order Diptera; family Drosophilidae; genus Leucophenga; species Leucophenga varia. The sequence continues at coordinate 513,324 of JAEIFJ010001799.1, forward strand.
AGACTTAGGAAAATATGGCAACATACCAGATATCCAGCGGACAAAAGTAACTTTAACAGAGCAGTGAGGGAACTAAAGTCGAAGCTTTGCGAATTAAAGAATGAGGCGATCTGGAAAATATGGGTACTCAATAATATGATGAGTACAATCTGTGGAAGGCAACACGTTACATTAAACGTCCAAAAAAGAGAAATGTGCCTATTAAAGATATTAATAACATTTGGTGCAGAAGTAATGAAAGTAAGGCTAAAGCTTTCGGAAAACACTTGGAGGCAACTTTTGAACCATTTGACTATAACTCAATGGAGGATAAGAACGAAGTTTTACAATTTCTTGATAGTCCCTGTCGAATGGACTTGAATGGAGTGAAATCAAAATTCTTAAAGTCTCAAAATCTCCTGGGTACGACAATATATAGTAAATGCAGCTGCCATTAAAACACTTAGTAAGAAATCAATCATATTTCTTACATGAATCAATCATTTTCCAGCACAATGGAAATGTGCAGAGATAATATTAATTCAAAAACCAAATAAATCGGAAAACATTATCACTACTTATCGTCCTATAAGCCTCTTAGTGATATTTTCCAAAAATTTTCAAGAAAATATTTTTGCGCAGATTATTGCCAGTGCTCAATGATCGAAATATAATTCCAGAAATTCAATTTGGCTTCAGGAATGGACATGGCATTATTGAACAATGTCACCGAGTTGTTGAAGTTATTATACACACGCTAGAGAGGAAGCATTATTGCTCGGCTGTATTTTTGGATATCCAACAAGCTTTTGATAGAGTTTGGCACGATGGACTTTTGTATAAAATTAAAAAGACTCTTCCAGCTCCTTTTTTTTTCTTCCAAAAAATCTTTTTTCCCAAAGAAATTTTTTATTAAAGTTAAAAAACTATTTTTAAAATATTTTTCTAAAAAAAATATTACCCCCCCTAATGGGTTGGGAAAAAAAATTTATATAAAAAACAAACATACCCATGATATTGTTACTATTTTAACTTATGCCAACGACACCCCTATCTTTTAATTTTTAATTTTTTTTTTTTCTAAAGAAAACTCCTAAATTTTATTTTTAAAAAAAAAAAAAAAAAAAAAAAAAAATTATTATTTTTGTTGATTTTATTTTTTTATTTTTTTTTTTTTTGTTTTTTTCTTTTTTTCTTTTTTTTTTTAAAAAAAAAACAAAAAAAAACCACCTTAAATAAATAATTAATTTATTAATTTACTAAATTCCAAAAAAAAATTTTCTTAAAAAAAAAAAAAAAAAAAAAAAAAAAAAATTAATTTTAAAAAAAAAAAAAAAAAAAAAAAAAAAATTTAAAAAAAAAAAAAAAAAAAAAAAAGAATTTGATTTTATTTAAATTAAAATTTATTTTTTTTTTAAAAAAATTAAAATAATTAAATATTTTTATTTTTTTTTTGGGGGGTGGTCAGTTGTAAAAAAAAAAAAATAAAAAAAAAAAAAAAATATTATTATTTTTTACATAAAAAATAATAAATATTTTATTTATTTATAATTTAGCAACTAGCATATAAAAATAAGGATGCTGCTTATACTACTTATTTAAACATTAATATAATTTAGAGCATTTCTAATTAAATTTAATGGGAGGCCTGGAGAGACAAGATTTAACTGGTAAACGCTATTATATGTAGCACACAAAACTCGGAAAGGATCATTGCATGCGTAATTTGTTGTGCAAGTATGTAGGTGCAGTAGAGAATAATTTCTCGTTATACGGGAAGGAATAGTAAAATTTAGCAATTTTAATAAGAAGGGTGAATCAATATCACCATCTATTAGCTTCTGGATGAATATAACACCAAGCGTATTTCTGCGTTGTTCAAGTGTTGGTAGATTTATTAAGTTAAGTCGATGCGTATAAGGTGGTAAATTAATATGTGTACTCCAACCGAGATTTCGTAAGGCAAAAAGAAGAAACTGTTTTTGTACTGATTCCAACTGTATTTTATACGTAGTATATTGCGGATTCCAAACACAAGAGGCATACTCAAGTATTGGGCGAACTAATGAGGTGAATAACAGTTTAGTTATATACGGGTCATTAAATTCTTTTGACCAACGTTTAATAAAGCCAAGCAATCCCATAGCCTTATTACAAACTATATCAATGTGAGAAGAAAAAACAAGCTTTTGGTCGAAAAGAACACCAAGATCATTAATCGAAGAAACACGCTGCAGTGCAACATTTTCCAAAAAATATTCTATTATATAAGGGTTTCTACGGCAAAAAGTCATTACTTTGCATTTAGCGGAATTCAAAACCAAACCATTTCTCTGACACCAGAGATAAAGAGCATTTAGATCTGTTTGCAATTGTTCATGGGCAACCGAGTTATTGTAGCTGAAACACAGCTTAACGTCGTCCGCATACATTAATGTATGGCTAAAAGATATAATATCTGGGAGGTCATTAATGAAAAGTACGAATAGTAGAGGCCCTAAGTGACTACCCTGAGGCACACCCGAAAGAACTTCAATAACATTTGACATAGTGTTGTCAAATACTACTCGTTGTGTTCGACATGTTAAATATGATGAAATCCATTTTATTAAGGCTGTAGGAAATCCTAGACGCTCAAGTTTGTAGAGCAATAGCTGATGATTTACGCAATCAAACGCTTTACTAAAATCAGTGTAAATTACGTCGGTTTGTAAGCCTTTAGTAAAGCCAAGGTTAATTAACGAAGTTAGTTCTAATAAATTAGTAGAAACCGACCTTTTTTTAAGGAAACCGTGCTGAGCAGAGTCAAAAATAGACTTACAAGAAAATTGCAATTGTTCAGTAATAATCTTTTCAAAAGCTTTGGTATTGCGCATAACTTTGCAATTCCTCTATAATTCGTTACATCCGATTTACTACCTTTCTTGTGGAGGGGAATTATAAAGGACTCTTTCCAAATTTTAGGTACAGTTGATTCTTTGAGCGATAACTGAAACAGATATAGCAAAGGATCGCATAAAGCAATAGCACACATTTTAAGAATACAAGATGGTACATTATCGGGTCCAGAAGAATAACTAAGTTTCAGAGACGTCAAATGCTTAAGTAATGACTCTTTACATATGATAGGATTAATTATAGAATGTAAATTTGGATTAGAAATACTAACCCCACTTAGAGGATAAAAAGTAGATGAATAGACAGATTGAAAAAAAATTTGCGAATAAATTTGATGCTTCTACAGAAGAATTTGCGGTGACGTTATTAAAAAACATATTTGATGGAAAACTAGACGATTTTCGCTTAGAATTTACAAAGTCATAAAAAGATTTTGGATCACTACGTATATTGCTTTTGATTTTTGCCAAGTAATTATTGTATGACCTTCTATTTTCTGTTTGAAAATTTGACCGAGCTACAGCGTATTTTGCATAATTTTGACTTGTTTTCGACTTTATGTATCGCTTGTAACATCGTGACTTTACGTTTTTTAAACGGCATAAATGGCGAGTGAACCATTTTGGATTAGAAGAAGTACTTTGTATGTAATTAGGAACACATTCATCAAAAAAGTGAGATAAAACCTCATAGAACGTGTTGCAGGCACTTTCAATATCAAGATTAGAAAACAGATACGACCAGTCCGTGCGGAACAAAAGAGTATTTAGCTTAGTAAAGTCTGACTTACTAAAGCAGCGACGAATTGATACAGATCTACGTGGTCTGATTGCAGAGTTAGTAATATTTAGAACCACTTTAATAGTTGGGTGGTACTTATCTTCTGGAACTATAACTGGATCAATACGGGAAACATATGCATCCAAAGTTTTATCAACAAATACCAAGTCAAGTAATCTGTTAGAACAATTGAATATGTTATTAATTTGATGTAACGATAAATTAAAAAGCGTATCAAATAAATCTAAATATACTGAAGGAATCATGGAAGAAGAGTTGTCACAAATTAACCAAGACACTCTAGGAAGATTAAAATCACCAAAAATAATGAGATAATCATTTAAATTTAATGATTTTGAAATGGAATTAATAGCAGAAGAATGAAGTTGATAAACGCTAACATCAGATGCTGGCGGTATGTAAGAGCATGTGACAAATAATCTACAGCTCTGAAGACGAATAACAACGCATATGAATTCAATTTCAGATGTAACATTGTGAAACAATTCTGATGTAAAACAAGACTTTACCGATATTAATACTCCACCACCTTTACACGAGATACGATCCTTGCGGAAAATTGTAAAATGATTACTCATTAATTCAGAATTTAAAATACTTGGTTGCAACCAAGTCTCAGTAAATACTAAAATATCTGCATTAATGTCAAAGCTTTTAAGGTATAGATTTACAAGCTTGCTCTTCAGACCTCTTACATTTTGGTAATTAAAAATAAGAGGAGAATTTAGTTTAAAGAATTCGATGCAGTTTGTGAAGATCCAGCCAAAGGTCGTGGTACAACAGCGACTTGACGAGTAGACGCAGGTCTCCTTTTTGGCACATATTCTTTGACCATTGTAAACTGAGGCCAAAAACTGGAACAGCAAAGAGTATCAAAAAACTCAAAAGGTACACTGAGCTTAAATGAGGCAATGTTTCTGGAGTAGTTAAAATTAAATTTTTGTACAGCGACACTCGATGCCGTAATGCAACTCTTAGATGCAACGTACTCCAAAATGTCCTCCGCAGTTGTTGAGTCAGTAAACCGTGACACAAAAATGTGTTTGCGAGGCGCCACGGTATTAAGAATTTTAACTGTGTTGGTGATAGTAGTAGTTGGTTTTAAACGAACATTTGTTCTAAGAACAGCACTATCTGAAGTATCATCGACGTTATTCAGCTTTGGTCCAACAGATGGTTGCAGAATCGGTGAGTTTAGTTCCGGGTTAGTTACAGCTGTTGTGGTCCTCGGAGCGGTATCGACATCAGGACTAATCAAAATAACAGGCGTCGGGTTCTGAGTCTGTTGAGTCTGTTGAGTTGGCTCTATATCAACTGAGCATGCGTTAGAAGGCACCGGTGTTGTTGACAAGATAATCAATGGCGCATCAGACGACGTAGTCGTTAAAGCAGAAGTTGATGGTAAATCCACAGGCTTTGACTTCTTTCTTTTAGGAGATTGAAGAAAATTGTATTCGCCAAGAATTTTCATTTGGTTATTCAACTCGACGGAAAGCTGCTTAATATTTTTGTCAATAGCTGATACACTATTTCGTACCGTATTAAACATACGGGCAAAGTCTCCTTCAAGTTGAAAACAGCGCGGACAAGACCAACGTAAGCCACCAGGCTTATCAGCATCAAGTATCGTCAGGCGATCGAAGATAGTTCCATTTAGGCCAGCGCATTTAATGTGAACAGTTTCTTCACAGAGCCAACAACAGATGAAACGATAACTCGAGTTATCATACTTTTTCTTATTAATACATTTTGTGTAGCAACACAACATATTGCCTAATACTCAAAACGTATATTAAATGAAATGTCAAAACAGAACAGCTGGTCACCTTACTGACACTTATAAGCCACAAAGTATGCAGTTAAATACGAAGATATGCCAAAAAGTATGCAATTAATTTTGATAAGAAACGAATTTGAGTAGCTAATGTAGTCTATCTCATTCACACTTGCACAAGTGTATTTGTTTAATTAAAAGGCGCTCCGCCGGCCAAGATTTTTGCAAATAAGTTGCTTTTAATAAAAAAACAAAGATCACTTTGCACTTCAACTTTTTCGATGTCACAACAATACAATGCAATGATGTAAATAATGTACAGTAATTATTTTAATGTAAAAGTTATTTTTTAAAGAAATTTTTATAAGCAGCGCGAAAAACGTAAACAAAAATTAGATGATTGTATGCATCAACGACAAGTTAGTGTGCCACTCGCGACATGCAAACTACTCATTAAAGGAAACGCCATTAGGTTCACCATTGGGCCAGTATCGACACTTGTACCGACTGCAGGAAAGCTTGTTCAGGTTTTAATCGAAAGAGATATTGAATAGAAATAGGATCTCATTTCCAGAAGACTAAGGATATCGACACTTGATATCTGCAGAAGCTGAAATGACACATACAAGGAGGAAACCGTTGAGCATCTTTACAGATGTCCAAACTTATATCGAATAAGATTTAAATTATTTTTAAAGTACTTTTTGTAAACGATGTCTAACGTGTTCAAGAGCGAAAAAAAAAATCCGAGTGTTGGTAGACAGTCTGTCTCTTGTCTGAAGGAAAAAAAAAAAATCATATAGTAACACAATGGGCCAATCTTCTGGACTCAGTGTTGCACGAACTCCGGTCTGCCGTGCCTAAAACCCTCAAGCATTGTTACACGATATTCTTGTATCTTTGAAATACCTTAAAAAAGTAATTCATTTGCATAAATATTTAACTTTAACTTTCTGCTTTGATTGATTTTTGTAGGAAAAAAACTGAAAAATTTATTATGCATCAAATTGATAATAAAATATTTAAGCATTCATAACGCATACGTCATGTTTGATGTATGCTGCTGTTGATTTAATGCACAGATTTCCCTTGAATATTCCGCAATGTTAGAAGATTAATTTTTTTTTATTTTTTCCCAACATATCTTTTTTTTTTTTTTGTCATGCAAAATTAAACAGAAATAACAAGCATAACAACAATAAATGAAAACAAACAAATAGAATACGAAAAAAAAAAAAAGACCTTGCGGGGTATATGTGCATATTTGTACGCTATTGTTTTGTTGCCAACATGTTTTGTAGCTATTTTATTTTGTTTGCTTTTAAGCTATTGTAAGCAAAATTGTTTGTTTACTTAAGCTGATTTCTTTCTATTTTTTTCCCAAGCATTTGTTTAGCTATTTTACCTTGAAAAATCTATTAAGCAAAATTCATTGAATAGCACACGCACGCATCTAGCAGATACAATGTATAAAAATATGTATATGAGATACATTTGTATCTAGATGCAATATTTGCTGTGCATGAGTGCCTGCTTTGTAGGCATAAAACAATAAAAAAATGTATAGCCTAGAAGCACTTAATGTAGCTATTATAACTTTTATCCGTATGCATGTATCTGTAAATATTTTCAAATTATACTTTCACTTCAGTTGCAGCATTAACACAAACAATGCGAAAGTTAATAAGAATTGTTTATGCTTGAAAAAGATGAGAAAAGTAAAACAAAAGATTTTCTTTTCACATTTGCAAAACTTGACTTTTAACTTGAAAAAGTGTGGAAAAAGTTTTAAGTAGATGCATTACTTGTATGAATACACAAACACTTTGCATATGTATGGAAGTATCTAGTTAAATAAATGTATCTATTGTTATATATATTTATATCTTTCTTTTTTAATAGACAGTTAAGTCTTGACAAGTCCTTTCTCTACGCTTAGAAGACAATTTTCAAGGTAATTGCAAATGTTTTGCTTTTTGTTCAAATATTAAAGTAAAAAAATATCTTAAGCAAAACATTTTTACAGCTAAGCAAAGTTTTTTATAGCTTTAATAGCAACGTTGTTGTTGTTGTTTCACTTGCCCTTGTCAAATCAGTCTACGTCAGTTGTAGTTGCTAATATCCTTGTTATAGCATGCTTCCTTTGCTAACAGCAACAACACAAAAGTTTCGACAGTCAATTACAATTACAAAATGATTCGGATGTGACAGTTTATCGATTATTTGATAAAAGTTTCATTTTTGCAAATGTCCAAAATAGTTTTCTGATTTCTTTTTATTATTAATTTTTTATATCTTTTTTTTTTTTTTTTTTTTTTTTGTATTTCTACAACTTTTGGGAAATCAATGAAAGTAACTTTTTCGATAGACACACACAGCAGCTTGAAATTGTGTCACAATATTTTATATAAAATATGTATGTATATAAGCGATATTTCATATATTATTCATTTTTTTCGGTTTTATAAAATGTTGGAAAATGAAATGTATTATAGCAATATTTTTGGTTTAGAATATGTTGCTTATAAAATCTTACATACATATTTAAGTCTATTATCGTCAACAATTTACACAGACCTTAGAGTTTGTATAAAAACGTAACGGTAAATATTTTTGTATTTCACAGCTAGGGAGTGTACGATTAATCGCAAAGTTGGGTATTTCCTTGATGAATTAATCGGTTCATCTTTTTTTCTGCCATGCCTAGTTACAGCATTGTTGTTAGGATTCCATTTAAAAACCATTCGCATCTTTGCTAAGCCAGTAGCTAAAGAAAATAGTAAAAATGTTTCTATGTCCGCTATGGATTTTAAAACCATTCAACGGATGTATCCTAAACCGGTTTCAATTGAAAGACAATAATACAAGGAAGATTTAAGACCACTAAACAATGCTTAAGACACATTTATGAAGTCCATTTTCAAAGTCTATTTTAAAATGTTTTTGCATTCCTCAGAAATATGCATTGAAGTGCCAAGAGCACCGGTATTTTTTAGTGCTTTTTTGATTGTTTTTATATATTTTGCAATAAAAATATACGAAAAACAAAAAGCAGGAAAAGCCACCTAAAAGAGCGGCAATTAAAAAAATCAGAAAATGCGATACCAGGTTTTCCGCATTCTCGGTGTCTTTCTGAAATGAACAAATCTGTAGTAAAATCCAAGCTTATTGCTTTTTATGTTGCCAAAAGAACTCATCTAAGTCGAATTTATGCCCAGGAACATGCAGTGACTTACGATTTTTACCAAGGAGTACTAAGAAGACTAAGAAGAAAATTTCAAGCGGTTAAGGCCAAAAATCGTTTAAAATACGATATTTTTTTTCCATTATTAAAATAAATATTGTTCTTCAAAGGATAAGCGTTGTGCGATTATTTTAAAAATTCGACTATAATCGATTTTCAATTTTACAATTAATTGATTATTTGACAATTTTAAAGAAGACAAAAAAAGATAATAAAAAGAAAGTTTCACAGTTCAAAAAAAAAAAAAATAAAAAAAATAGTACAATTCGATTGATTAAATCGGAATACTTTTCAATCGATGATTAGACGATTCAAATTAAAAAAATCGATGAAATCGATTTTTTAAAAAACAAACTTTTTATGATTTGCTGAGCTTGAATAAAAAACAAAAAATACATATATTTCTAAACAAATTGAAAAAAAAAAAAAAACAAGTTAACTTCGGTAGCATCGAAGATCAAATACCTGCCACACAAAACTTTAATCATTTTCTTAAAAAATAAAAAAATGGAAGGTGAGTTTGTATTGGGTCTATATGTTATAGTGGCTCGATCCTTGTCATATCGGTAGCATATTTATTGGATAACAGAATAGTAGTGATTTTATAGGATCACACAGATTGGAGTGAATATATCCATAAATAAGAACTATTTTCATACAAAATCTGAAAAATGGGCGCTTGGTTTGTATGGGGTCCATATCAAAAAATGGGCGTGGCACTTTTCTTTTGAAATTGGATGTCATTAGAAGTGCTTTTACACATATTTGTAGTAAATACATTTACAAACAATAACAATTTTCATAGAAAAAAATCGAAAAAAATGGTAAGATTGTATGGGGGCTATAATTAAAAATGGGCGTGGCACCTTTTTTGATTTTGATGGATTGATATTGGATTAGAAGTGTTTTTATCCGATTTGTAGTAAATACATTCATAAATAATAACTATTTTCAATGAAAAAATCTGAAAGTAAGTTTGTATGGGGCTATATCTAAAATTGGCGTGGCCCTTATGTTCTGACATACAAACTGCCTTGTAAAAGCTTAAGTTCAAAATATCAGGTCAATATCTTTAAAACTTTCCGAGAAAAACGCATTGCAACAGACAGACGGACAGACAGACGGACAGACGGACATGGCTAAATCGATTTGTCTCGTCGAGCTGATCAATGATATATATACTTTATAGGGTCTACGATGCCTCCTTTATTGCGTTACAAACTTTACGACAAACTGAATATAGTTTGACACTCTGTGTGACGATATAATTGTAATTTTTTAAAGATATTTTTAAATGTATCTTTTGTTTTTATTTGGTTCTAAACGTATTTTAGTTGTTTTTTTTATTGTTTAATTTTTTGTCTTCTTTAAATTCCCTTCAAATCTCATCTATGAATGTACAAATCGTAAGGTTAAGTGACTTAAATGCTAAATACCTTTCGCAAAATGTTATCTGAAAACATTTTAAGCTGATAAAAACGCATTTACTTCACGCTTGCTTTGAGTACATTTTAAATCAATGTTCACATACACCATATACACCATATAGTATACCTAGCTATAAAGCTATATAATCCATAAAATAAACTCTCATATTCAACGTAAGAGAGAGTCTCAGTTAGGCAGCAACAAAACCACAATACCACGTAAATCTAAACGTGCTGATTTACATGCATTGATAACAGCAGCAGCAGCAGTTGAAGCAGTAGCAAGGATAATAACAGGAGTGTCAGGAATAGCAGTTAACTGCTGACTTTCTATTCGACGCTAAATGCTCAGCGGGATAGAACACGCAAGGGTTAATTATTGCCATGATTCCGCTGTGACTTGAATTTAACCTGCGGATACAACGACTACGGCGCCATTTTATGCTGATGGAGTCAAGACACGAATTAAAAATTAGAATATATTAGCATTGCGATAAGATAAAAACATAAAAATTCGTTGGCATAAAAATTAAATAAAAAAAAATAAAAGAAAAACATACTCCGTGAAAAACAAGTTAAAATCACTTTTTAAAAACAAGCGAAAATAAACGTTTTAATATTTTTTTTTGTAAATTTTTTTTTGTTTTTCTGTGAAAATATTAAAATTTGAAATTTATTCACCTAAAGCGTTTATTTTTTTTTCGTTATGATTTTTTTTTTATGTGGCTATGATAGCAAAAATTCACTTTAAGCATAGAAATATAATTTGTTGTTTTTTTAAATATTTATTTTGTAAGCTTTCAACGAGGAAAATTGCTTGAGTTTATATAAAAAGCTGAGTCGATATATTCAATTCCGGCCGCCTCTCTGTCGTTTATTTGATACATAATGATCTAGGTTCTTGTAGAAGATAGAGATAACAGTAACCATAACCATTTTAACTTAACAAGTCTTCACACATTCAAGCTAAACCATATTGAGCAGAGTATAAACAAGTTTTACTCTCCTGGAAACGGGTTAAAGATTACTGTGACTCATAACAAAGTCCTTCGTACCAAAACTCAAATTATGGTAAAAAATCCTCTTGCGTCCCTATCAAAGCTGTGTGAACCTAATTCTGGTCAGAGAGAGAGAGAGGCTGCACTTAATTATTATGACACGACTATTTATTGAGATAAGATCTCAGTAATTTGACGTTCAGGTCAGAGATCATATTATCAGTTTGTCGGAAAGTTTGTAACGCATCAAAGGAGGCATCGGAGACCCCATAAAGTATATATATTATTGATCAGCTTGACGAGACGAATCGATTTAGCCATGTCCGTCTGTCTGCCCGTCTGTCTGTCTATTGCAATGCGTTTTTCTCGGAAAGTTTCAAAGATATTGACCTGAAACCTTAAACTTAAGCTTTTTTGTGCTCCTAGGCAGTTTGTATGTCAGATCCAAGGTGCCACGCCCATTTGTAGATATAACCCCCATACAAACTTACTATTTTTTTCTATGAAAATAGTTTTTATTTATGAATGTATTTACTACAAATCGGGTAAAAACACTTTTAATCCGATATCCATCCATCCAATATCAGAAGAAAGATGCCACGCCGATTTGTAGATATAGCCCTCATGCAAACTTACCATTCTTTTCGATTTTTGTATTAAAATTGTTATTATTTGAAAATGTATTTACTACAAATTGCGTAAAAGCACTTCTAATGACATCCAATTTCAAAAGAAAGGTGCCACGCCCATTTTTTGATATGGCCCCCATACAAACCAAGCGGCCATTTTTCAGATTTTTGTATGAAAATAGTTCTTATTTATGGATATATTCACTCCAATCTGTGTAAAATCACTTCTACTGTTATCCTATGAATATGCTACCGATATGACAAGGATCGAGCCACTTTAACATATAGACCCCATACAAACTCACCATCCATTTTTTTATATTTTCAAGAAAAATGAATAAAGTTTCGTGTGGTTGGTATTTGAGCTTCGGTGCTACCAAAGTTAACGTTTTTCTTGTTTTTTTTTTGGGTTTATTGGTCCAGTATTTAGACTCAGAACAACTAGTTATTATGCCCAGTAATGATACATAGAGTCTCGCAAGAACTATCAATGAGGCTCCATAGCCCAGAGAGTGCGCTCTGAGACGAAGAGGAAGAAGGACGATAGCACAGGATTGTACTTCGCAAAACAATACTGCTTAAAGTTTTATGTGTGAAAGCTCAAAGATACAACCCTGTGCTTATCGTCTTCGTCTTCATCTTTGTCTCAACTCGCACTCTGTTAGCAGCCTTAGCGTTAAAACTCGACTTGCATTAAATTATGTACAAAATGTGTGTAAGCAGTTAGGTATGGGAAAAAGTTTCGTTAACTGCGATCACGACTTTTCATAACTAGCGTTAACACCGATTTCTCTTATCGGTTCGATTAATTTGGCAATCGTAAGTTGTCCATATTTATGAAAACAGCTGACAAAATAACCATTTACAGTATATCCAAAAGTTGGATTGTTTTTATGCTTTTATTAACCAGCAGAAACTTAACCCAAAACACCAATATCCATTTCTTCGATTAATAAAAACTATATTTCAGGAAAAAAGATTTTTTAATACTGTACAAAATCGTTGTTTGAACTCCAATGCTAACGCTAAACGCAATGGAAACCCTATTCCGTGTATTTCGATAAATTGTTAAAGCGATAACAAAACGCGTACCAGTGGAAGTGTACATATATCGTTTTTAATCGATACATATTAGGGCCATGCATTGATTAACTCGAAAAACAGATATAATTGAGTCTTGACTAACTCGAGCTTATAAGTCGAATAACCGAACGCTTCGATTTAGTTCATAATTTTACTCAAATAAACGAGTAATCTCTAAATCGAGTGTCCGTAGTTTCGGTTATCCGACCGAAGTTAATCATTTTGTTCGATTATACGATCTTTTGGTTACTAAATTTTTTTTTTTTTTTGTACTATTTTGACTTGAGATAAGGAATGGAGTAGGCTTTTGTCGTGGCGAGGGCTTTTAGCGAGGCTATTTAAAGTGCATGCAACATGTTTTTCGTCATACCTAACAGGTACCCACTCCAATGGTAGAGAATGATGCAAGCATTAAAATAAATAGATGGCGCTCTTGGTTGCTGAGTTATGGTTCGTGTCTTAGATTTAATTTATACACTGTGTATAGCTCTAATTGAAAAAGCGATAGATCTGTGCATATATATCTCCTGACAGTCTCAATGCTTTTTGCATAAGAGGAGTATTAGCCAGCAAACATCAAAAGTTCGTAATAATTAAAAATGTTTCAAAGCAACCAAAAAAGTCATGCTCCTGCTGTCCTACTGTCTATCTATGAGAAGTACTAAAAATATATCTTTAAATAAACCACAGCGTTTATTTCTCAGTTCTTACTTACACATCTGGTTAGCAACCTTGTTCTATCCAGCCTACACATCCATTCAAATCAATTTCATTGAACTCGATAAGCAGTCCGTATGCTTTCTTTAATAACAACAAAAAATTTTTGATTAACTTCGGCTTATATTGCAACATAATTTCATTGCATGACTTCGCAGCAAAACCAATAAATATTTCATTTAATATTTTTCCAAAAGAAAAAAAGAAAAAAATAATTTAAAAATATTTGCAATTCACCACAAAGATACATTTTGTATTTCAAGGTAATCGATTTGTATTTAATACACATTTAATATGCTTATAAGCAACCAATGTGACCCGGCTTATCGTAGGGCTTAGTTAGAATAATATTTTTACAGACAAACAGATACAGATACATCGTAACCACCTTAGCAGCTACGCATTCCCAAAAGCATAAAGAAAAAAAAAAAAAAAATAAATATCTTTAATCTTCTACTTTACGCATGAATACATCGGCAGGCAAAAATCGAAATAATTTTTTTTTTTTGTTGCTCCTCTTTTTAGGCATATTTTCAAGCTGCCAAGAATTTTGATGCAGGTCGAAAAGATTTACTTCGAGTGTATTTTGTATAATAACAACAACAACAATTTTGCAGCGTCAGAGCAGCGCTCGATGACCATAACATTTTAGTATCTTTAATTTTAAAGAATTAACAAAACGAAAAATGGAAATGGAAATGTTTTGCAAATATTTTGAAACTCACACTCAATGCATTAGAAATATGTTCGCACTTCTTCTTTATTTATTTTTTTTTTTTTTTTTCATAAAACCAGTAAAAGGCAAATAATTCAATGCCGCATGCGAAAAAATGGTAATAAAAAATTTTCAGTCCATGATGCGGCAACGATTCTGAGTTTTATAAAAGCGAGAAAAAGAAAGAAAATAAATGGTGACTAGGCACGTAAACGTTAGCTGGAATGCTGCTACCCAAAAAAAAAAAAAAAAAAAAAAATTTCTAAAACAAAAACGTAAACCGCAAAGGATAACTAATACACACACACATATATCTAGATAAACACACAAACACACACACATACACATACTCACAGACATTAATCAAAAGTTACGCCAGCTAAATGAACAGAGTCAGTCTTTCGAATACGAGCGAAAAAAAAAAAGAACGAAATAAACCTAACAAACGAATAAAAACAAAGTTAAATAAGTAAAAGTGGTTCAGTTAAATTGTTAAACTAGATAGCACATAGCACCAAAGTGTTTATACGCTTCACATATATTTTGTTTTGGCCTACATAACATTTTTTTCGTTTGAAATATTTTTATTAATAATAAACTAAACTAAGTGCTTTGTAGGGTATTAATGAAGCGAAGCGAAAGAGGCCATGCTAGAGCGAGAGAGAAAAAATTAACAAAATTGACAAACATACTAAAAATACATAGGCATATACACAATTTTGTTGCATACATTGCGGCGTGTTAGCTTACATCAAACATACACGCACACACTTTGTGGTTTGGCGTTTAAATTATATTTTTATTTTCTAGTTTTCTAAAAATAAACACAATTTACAATTTTTTTTTATTGAAGCGTTGCAAGTGCTTTAATAAAAAAAATATTAATAAAAAAAAAATTCACGACTTAACTCAACGACTGCGCCGCAATGTATGCTACAATATTTTTTAGCTTTAGTTGTTTAGCTGCTGTTGTTGTTTTTTTAGTTGCTCTTGGCTTTATTTTCGCACCAAAATGGCACACAACACATTTGTATAAGTAAAGCTCTACTTTTCTTTTTATAATTTTTTTTTTTTTAGCTTTTTATAGCTTATCATGCATACATAAATTGTCCTTGACTTTACTTTTAAGTCCTTTGAAATATAACTAAGTTTATTTATAATTTTAATTGCTTATTATTTCTTTTTTTTTTTTTTTTGTTTATGGTGAGTGTGTTTCATTAAAATGTACATAAACACTACAAAATGTGTCAAAAAGTTATTTCGAAAATAGATATGAGTTTTTCATTTGAGTCAGACGGATAAGTTTTGTATAGAATTACACGTAAAAAGTTGTTATTCTACACATATAAAATTTAAATTTCAGAAGTACTTGCTTAGCCTGTAGTGCTTTTCTTCGCACAATATTAATACACATAGAGCAAATGAAGAATTTTTCTGTAATAAATCTGGCCGTGGAAAAACAACTTAGATCAGGGAAAGTATTCGGTCCAAAGTAGTCGACAAACCGGTTCTAGCAAGTTAGTCGGCTACTTTCTTTCCTTCAATACCACTTGGGTGACTTTGCTCTAAGGGATAATCTTAGGAAAGTGTACAACCCGCTTAGAATTAAAAGTGTAGGTGGTTTGTGCTTTGATAGCTGCTTGGCTATCGAAGGAAATTATTATATTTGCTTCTTTTTAAACTTTTGACTGGGAGGTAGGAGGAGTGCAAAAATCCAATAGCTTTTAACTCTGATTCAAAAACATGAACCAGAGGCCCATGACAACAGGGTGCATTGTATTTGGTGCAAAGACACCGTCACTTGTGCCGGATTTGGTACGTGATAGCATCAGTAAGGATGCGTTTAGACATACATAGATGTATTTTGATACAAATATTTTGATACAAATAATTTGAATTAAATATTTTGAAACAAATATGTTGATAAAAATATTTTGATACAAATATTTTGATACAAATAATTTGAATTAAATATTTTTAAACAAATATTTTAATACAGATATTTTGAAACAAACATTTTGATACAAATGTTTTTGATACAAATATTTTGGTACAATTATTTTGATACAAATAATAGTACAAATATTTTGGATAAAATAATTTGAAACAAATATTTTGATATAAATATTTTGACACAAAATATTTAAACAAATATTTTAATACAGATATTTTGAATCAAACATTTTGATACAAATGTTTTGATACAAATAATTTGAATTAAACATTTTTGAAACAAATATTTTGAAACAAATATTTTGAAACAAATATTTTGAAACAAATATTTTGAAACAAATATTTTGAAACAAATATTTTGAAACAAATATTTTGGAAACAAATATTTTGTTACAAAATATTTAAACAAATATTTTAATACAGATATTTTGAAACAAACATTTTGATACAAATGTTTTGATACAAATATTTTGGTACAATTATTTTATACAAATATTTTGATACAAACATTTTGATACAAATATTTTGATAAAAATATTTTAAAACAAACATTTTGATACAAATGTTTTGATACATATAATTTGGTACAATTCTTTTTGATACAAATATTTTGATACAAATATTTTGATACAAATATTTTGATACAAAGTTTGAATTAAATATTTTGAAACAAATATTTTGATACAAATATTTTGATACAAAATTTTTAAACAAATATTTTAATACAGATATTTTGAAACAAACATTTTAATACAAATGTTTTGATACAAATATTTTGATACAAATATTTTGATACAAATATTTTGGATTAAATAATTTGAACCAAATAATTTGAATTAAATATTTTTAAACAAATATTTTGATACAAATATTTTGATACAAAATTTTTAAACAAATATTTTGATACAAATATTTTGAAACAAATATTTTTGATTAAATAATTTGAATCAAATAATTTGAACCAAATATTTTTAAATACATATTTTGATCAAATATTTTGATTCAAATATTTTTATACAGTATTTTGATACAAATATTTTGATGCAAATATTTACATTTAATTTATATTTGCCTCTACATTTTCTATAATTTTCCTGCACTTTTTGTTAAAACTCTATGAGATCTTAAACTATTTTCAGACTGACTCATTAAGAATTTGTGTGTCGAGAAATCTTTTGTATAATACTGAATTTTTAAATATATTTTTTTTACTGTCAGAACGAATTGAGAAGATGAATTGAAGAATTTATATCTGACAGTAATATAGCTCGACTTGATTGGAAAACTTGTTTCTTTTTTCAAAATATGTAACTACCTCGATTACGTTGCTCGATTCTAATTCTAATAGGAGCAGCGTTATCTTTCAGAGAAAGCAGTTTTTTATACAGCAAACTGTATGTAAGTATCTATTACTACACACCTACACGGTCATCTATTAAAAACGCAATTTTAATTTAATTACTAAAGAATACATTGTTCCATTATAATCGCATTCCATTTTAATTAATGTAACTCAACTTGGCTAGTTGCTAGTTGCATCGTCGATGTTAATAATGCGCCTAATGATGCTGCATAATTGAATTAAAGCCAAACCATGCTATTATGAAGTATTTCTCATTCAATTTAATATTTTATGCTTACCTATTTACCTGTCTGTAAGCTGTTCAACACATGCAACAGAATTTCTATACAAAAAATCAACTTTATGCATAACTATGGCAAACCTCCTCTTTTTTTTTTTTTTTATTAACTAAAACCATAACAAACGACTTATTTATATAATTAAAAATTGAATATGTAATCAGTAATCGAGCTGTCGTCTAGCTAAAAACACTTAAATAACAACCCCGGCTAGTGCTCTTTGTGTATTAACTTTTTCGCACGAATAAATCCCTGGAATATTTCAGTAGAACGACAAAGTTGAAAAATATTTGCATATAGAACACCTGCAAAAAGCTATGAAAAAAAGTTTCCATTCTATACGATTTTGTCTATGAAAAGCGAAAAGTTTTTTTTTTTTTTTTTTTTTTTTTTGAACGTAATAAATCGTTGCTAATATTTAGATTTGTTACGTTGCAAAGCGATTTGAAACGCTTAACTTTTTGACTAAATACTAAAAAAAAAAAAAAACAAAGTAAATAAATAAATTTTAGCAAAAAAACTACCATGAAAAGAGCAACAAATATTTAAAGCGGTTATGCAGTTATCCGTAAAACGGATTTGAAACAAAACAGGAAGCCACAATGCAAACAAGCGCTCAACAATACTCAACAACGTTCAACGGAGACTCAACTTAAATAGCGAACAAATACTAAAAACCGCAACATATACGCAAACATACACATACACGTATTGAGATGTACATATACACACAAATACTCATGCAAAATTTTATAAATAGAATTGTTGCACTAAAACAGCAGTTCCGAATTTTTTTTTTTTGTGTAGGAGATACACATATGAATGTAGATGACAAAAGCATAGACGTAGGCGCTACAGAATTATTTTATAAACAGTCTGAATAACGCATTATTCTGGAGAACCAAGAATCTCCCGAAAGTACCTAGCATTCTTTACGTGCTCAACAATTCACCAAATAATACAGAATCAGCATTAACTGAAACATTTCCTTAATATAGATCAAATACATTTTTAGGGGACTTTCTTCACTGCTTATCACTGCTTGCAGGTTGCCAACCTTAATTCATTTTGGTATTCTAGCAGTGTTTATACGAAAGCCACAACTGAAAGCGATGTCAAAAGAATAGCATTATTCCTGCGGTTTGAATCGCTGAATTTAGTTTGAAATATTATTTGATTTTGATATTTTCTGTGCTCACAACTGGCAATATTTTATCTCAGAGACATGGGAACTGTAGGCTGATAAGAGACAAATATATGCGAATGACAATTTGCCGTTTACTGCATCTTCTTGGCGTCTCAACTTGGCCAAATTGTGATTCCGATGATTTCCAAAACGTTCGTCAACACCTTTAAATATCTTTTTTGGGTATCTGAAAAAAACAATCAATTTTGAGTACCCTAATGGATCCCGAGTAAAAATTTCGAAATATTTTTAACGATTTTTCAAATCTTTAGTTTCAAAGAAGTTTATATTCTGATTTTATGTCCGCCATTTCCCTACATTGGTCTGCAGAGTTGTCACCTGTTAATCAGATGAAAGATATTTGCATTTGTTTTTTTTAATGTTGACAACCATGAAATAGTAATGAAATTTTATTATTTTTTATACATTTTAATAATCTTATGGTGTTCTCGCATTCGTCTTTGTTTTCAAAAACTTTTCAGGATGGTGGCAACCTGCATGCCTAGAAGTCGGAAGGTCAAATTAAGCTCCTTTGTGAAAAATTTTGTGTAAATATTTTATTTGTTTATAACTTAAATAACAAAAAATGACCATCAGAACAAAGCTTATCTTATAGATTTTGCTTCGCTGTATGAGAATCTGGTTTAAAAACTCAAAAAACCCTGTTTTTGATCGTGTATAGCAGATGATCTTGAGGTGATAGAAATTCCCTACTTGGCTTAAATTGAAGCTTGAACCTGTCGTTATAAGACCAATCGCAAATTTTGATCTTGCACAACTTTGAAAGAGGTTTTGATTCGTTTTTAACTGTTGACAGTCATGGAATAGAAGTAAAATTTAATTAATTTTTATACATTTTACAAATCGGATGGTTTTGCTAGCATTTTAATATGTTTTCACCAATTTATCAGGGGGTGGCAACCTGCATGCCTAATTTTTTTTTTTTAAATTTTGTCTTAATATTTTATTTGTTTGTTAATTTTAATAATTTCAGAGCTGTGCACTTATTTTATTTAAATTTTATAACGAATTATGAGCAAAAAGCTCTAAGGTGGCAACCAGCAAGAGTTTCCCTGTAACATCTAATATATTTTTATTGTAAAGTTTTGTTTTTCCATTATTATTTTTTAATAGTTCTGAATTTATTGCATGTAATTATAAAGTGTTTATTTAAGGTTTGATCTTCTGACAAGAATTAAACTGTCAGAAAGTGCTCAGATCTGTACATTTGTGATAAGAATTTCAAGACACATTTATGGACCAGCGGAATCATTGGCTTATTTAAATTCAAAATAAGCTTTCTCTGAGCCAACTGTATGCCTCTAAAAACAGCCAACATTTTACTTAAAGTTATCTACATACTATATGTACCGATTGGCTGTATTGCTTTAAGTTTTATAAATGCACGACGTCCCTGTTTAAAAAATGATATAAAGGGTTTATATAATATTTTTTTTATATTTTTTTTTATAAATTACTAACTGCTATGCTAGACAGACAGAGCTAACAATATATTTACATATTACATACACACACTCATACACACACACACACATTATCACAAAGACACATATGCAAAAACATAGAATTGCTTTGACATATCATATGTACTGCGCCATAAAGTATGCAACATGCAGTCGACATGCAATCTACTTGCTTACCACGCTTTACTTTTTATACTTTTTTTTTTTTTAACTTTATGTGTGGAGTAGGGTATTTATGAAATGAAAGAAAATTTGTAACATACAAAAGATAATGTTGAGAACTTTATAAGGAATATATATTTTATAGATCAGCTCAATGAGATAAGAACGTCTGTCTGTCCGTCTGTGCGTTTGAAATGAAATATTTAAAATATCTTAACAAGCAGTTTAGATACATTTTCGTAGATACGAAGTGTATTAAAGCTTCGATTCACACCAAGTTAAAATTATCTCCCATTTCTCGCTAACAAAATGCTTTATGCATAAACCCTTTTTTGACTTTTGTTGTTTTTGTGGTTATTATTGCTTACATTGTTCTTGTTTTTTTTTTTTTTTTTTTGCCATTGTTGCTTTTGCTGTTGTTGAGCGCATTTACCGGAGACACTAATCCTATTTATGTTTCATACCATGGAGGTTAATAATTTTATTTATTTATGTTTCGTGTTTTTTTTTTTTTTTACTCCGAATATAGCCACAACTGCATACATTACGCTTCCATTTGCCTCAAACTTTGCTTTTTTAGCATTTTACACTTTTACTTCGCTTTTGTTTGCCGTATTTCCATAATATTTTCCAAAGTAATACTGGATTTGGATTGTTTTTTGTTTTTCCTGTACTCTGTGCAGCTTGGCAGGTTTGTTGTCGCTGGTCATGAACGTGGTTATAAGTAGCTTTCGTAGCTTCGTTTTCGCTGCATTGCGCTGCTTATGACATACGATACGTTGCACATGGCTGCTTGGCTTGCGTTAGTAAAAGTTCTGTAGAACTCTTTTCAATATTTTTTTTATTTTTTTGTTACTTGTACACATTTCATATAGACAGACAAAGTGAAGAATCGGTAAAGGATTTTCAGCATGCAAAAGTTGACGTTTTCGAGTATAGTTTGCGGAAAAATTAATTTATTGATTTTATTGTTTATGGAAGAATGTTAAATTATGCTTTAAAGATTGCAATGTTTGTTTTTGGTGTGTTTCAAAAGCGGAGACTGTGGAAATTCGGCTTAAAAATATGTAGGGGCTCAACACTTTTGCCCAAATGCATA